>JAXIVH010000027.1:6036098-6038598 GCA_036785325.1 Urophycis tenuis
GCAAAACGCCGCTCCACTTCCTTGTCAACAGGTGTGCTTTGGCGCCGCCGGTCTGCTTGAATGGTGACGGCGTGAGTGTGGAGACAGACAGACAGCGTAAGTGTGGAGACAGACAGACGGCAGTGTGAGTGTGGAGACAGACAGACAGTGTGAGTGTGGAGACAGACAGACAGACGGCAGTGTGAGTGTGGAGACAGAAAGACAGACAGCAGTGTGAGTGTGGAGACATACAGACAGATGGGACAGTGTGAGTGTGGAGACAGACAGACAGACGGCAGTGTGAGTGTAGAGACAGACAGACGGACAGCGTGAGTGTGGAGACAAGACAGACAGACGGGCAGTGTGAGTGTGGAGACAGGACAGACAGATGGACAGTGTGAGTGTGGAGACAGACAGACAGACGGCAGTGTGGAGTGTAGAGACAGACAGACGGACAGCGTGAGTGTGGAGACAGACAGACAGACGGACAGTGTAAGTGTGGAGACAGACAGACAGACGGACAGTGTAAGTGTGGAGACAGACAGACAGACAGCAGTGTGAATGTGGAGACAGGACTGATGGGCAGTGTGAGTGTGGAAACAGACAGACAGACGGCAGTGTGAGTGTGGAGTCAGACAGACAGATGGACAGTGTTAGTGTGGAGACAGACAGACAGACAGCAGCATGAGTGTGGAGACAGACAGACAGACGGCAGTGTGAATGTGGAGACAGACAGACAGACAGCAGTGTGAATGTGGAGACAGACTGATGGCAGTGTGACGGTGGGGCTCAGCACCACTCATCTGTCTGCCGGCCCCCTGCTTCAGGAGGCTGCTCTCCAGCGTTATCTCCCTCCTCTTCCACTCTGTCTCCTCCTCTTGTACACTGACTCTACTGTCTCCTGCCCATTCACCGCTGTCCGTGGACACACACACACACACACACACGGGTGGACACATCTTATAACACACGTTATTTGACACACACATGCACACATGCACACAAACGCATACACATGTACAAAGACCTATGACTATATAATGTACATACACACACACATACACACGAGTGGACACACACACAAGTGGACACACACATACAGCAAACACACAAATGCACAGATAGACACATAAGTATACACACACACACACACACGTCCTTATGTCCTTTATAAGTGGTTGACAATGAGAGATAGAGCTGTGTCACAGCCAGTAGTTATGCTTATCTTGGGCTGTAAGATAAGAAAGTAAACTTTCTATGTGCCTGTGTGTGTGTGTGTGTGTGTGTGTGTGTTCTCATCTCTTTCAATAGTCTTATATTTTCCCACATTGGTATCTTTATAGACCTCAGCATATTGCTC
Source organism: Urophycis tenuis (assembly GCA_036785325.1). Lineage (NCBI taxonomy): Eukaryota > Metazoa > Chordata > Actinopteri > Gadiformes > Phycidae > Urophycis > Urophycis tenuis. The sequence continues at coordinate 6,037,438 of JAXIVH010000027.1, forward strand.
TGACAATAACTCAATATTATAGGCTGTACAATTCAGAGTGAGCCCAAACACCAGCACAAACACCCAGCTGCCCGAAAAACACACACACACACACACACACGCACACAGACACACACACACACACACACTTCCATGCACATGTAAGGCACAGACACACACACACGCACACGCACACACACACACACACACACTTCCATGCACATGTAAGGCACAGACACACACACACTTCCATGCACATGTAAGGCACAGACACACACACACTTCCATGCACATGTAAGGCACAGACACACACACACACACACACACTTCCATGCACATGTAAGGCACAGACACACACACACACACACAGACACACACACACACACTTCCATGAACATGTAAGGCACAGACACACACACACACACACGCACACAGACACACACACACACACACACACACACACACACACACACACACACACACTTCCATGCACATGTAAGGCACAGACACACACACACTTCCATGCACATGTAAGGCACAGACACACACACACACACACGTGTGCGCGCGTGAGGGGAAACCTCAGGGAAACCTCCCACACACACGCAGCATGCCTCCGTGTGTGTACACGCATTCGGGGCTGCACGTGTGGTCAGCGTGTGTACGCCACACACGCGTGACGCTGCGCACACACGTGTCCGTGCACACACGTGCCCGAGGGGGGGGGGGTTGCGGTCGGTGGTTTCCTCATTAATTCCTCAGTAAGATGTGATGAACTCCCAAAGTCAACGCCGTGTGTCCACCGCCATCCACTCGCTCTCCTCCCGCCTGCGTCTACCTCGCTCGCCCGCCGCCTTTGGTGAGAAAAGAGGCACCGGGGATGCAGATTGCAGGCGCAGACGAATGGCTGCGTTCAGCCGTTAGGGGGTAAATTAAACTCCACCTGAGCTCCCGCTCCCTCCGCTAATGAAACGCTTCTTCAAGTTGGGAGAGACCACCCCCCCCCCCCCCCCCCCCCACCCCACCCCCGACAACGGTGTGGTACACTCCCACAGACCTCCGTCATTTAGATCTACAGAGAGAGATGGCCAGGGTAGGGAGGGAGGGAGGGGGGTAATGGGGACAGAGAGGGAGGGGGATAAAGACGAAGCTAGAGGAGGTGGGGGTAGTCAGGGAGAGAGA
>JAXIVH010000027.1:6056098-6060327 GCA_036785325.1 Urophycis tenuis
AGGAGCACAACCAACACAAACCCAAATGCCTTGGGACGCAAATATAATAATATTGACTTGAATATTATAATATGAGAGAAATGGTTATGATTGGATCGAACCGGGACAGGACTGCTGGAAATCTGTCTGAACAGGAGAGGGGCCAGACGCATCTACCAGAGTAAATACAGCAGAGCTTGTAGATTCATCTGGTTCCTGGGATATGAAGTCACCCCATTGGGTACGGACATTGTTTCATTGTTGTCTGAACCACACTAAGTCACACCTGTAAACCATTAGCGGTGATTCATCTCACTACTATGCCACAACACTAGTAGACCTGACGTTGTTTAGTTGATGTTAAAACCAGAGTCACACCTTTGAACGTTCACACATTGTCACACCAGTCACATCTCCTTGGCTGCGGACCACGCGGTCTCCTCAACCCCAAAAAATCACTGCAAATTATCGAACTTCGCAAACTCCACCGCAACAGAATCAGAAAGTTAAGCCAGAGTTCGGCCTCTTCTGTCCGGTGTGTCATTTAGAAACTTGGCCGAGCTGCGGTTTTTGTGCCAAATTTTCTGCACCTGCCCGCAATAGTGATTGTGGTTGCTTTGATTGTTCTCGGTCTCACCTGCCAGCGGCCTCCAGATGAAAAGCTTCTGCTTTTCTGTTTCTACTTTTTGCTTCTTCTAGAGTTGACTTTGGGGATTTGTGGAGCTCTGCGTTTTCTGAATGCGGATATTTGGAGGGTTTGAACTCGCTGTCAAGGACAAAGCCATTCACAAAGCTTTTCTTGCGCCCGTGTGTGTCTGTGCGCCGGTGATTCTACAAGAGCGGGAACAGCAGGTGTGTGATTATATCAGACGCCAGATGGACAATGAATAGATCACAACACATATTAATTCAAAGCTGTGCCACAATAAGGGGGACAAAGAGAGTGAGTGAGCAAGAGGAGGGTGAGGAGAACGAGGAGGGAACTGCGAGATGAAAAGGATAAAATGGGGGGATTAGACAAACTAAATGGAGCATAAAAAATGTGCAACAATTTTTACTTTGAAATTGTGCCTTTCCTTCCCTGGGGCCACCAAGGCTGAGGGTGCATTCACCCACAGCAGTGTAAGACCCTTTGAATAAAAGCATCCCCCAATTAACATTACATTTATGTATACGTATATATACATATACACAAATATATAAATCCCGTTCTATCGCAGCAAAAGAGCTTTACCCACAACACACATCCACCAGACAGTGGAAGGGCAGTGTAGTGGTTGGCTGTTCGACTCCCAGCTGGAAGGAACAGGGTTCAATCCCCAAGTTGTCCGTGCACTAACCAGTTGGCAGCCTTCTGCAAGGTCGCCCCAGGGGTCATCAGTGGGAGATCAGGCCTTTGGGCCGTCGACGAATGTTGAACCTTTTTATACTAATTATTTTAATTTTTAATTGATGTTTGGGAGGCTGGAGCATGAGAAAAGAAACAGCTGGCAGGGCAATTTGGCGGGCAGCAGGCCCTACCTCCTCCTTAATGACGCTTTGGATAAAGGCATCTCGTACACGGTTAAATACGCACTCGGGTTAAATCTCTGTTCACAATTAGACGCCACCCGGGCAGCAAACGGGGACCTGGTCGCACAACCGCTGCACCACTTTGCTCACAGCGGGAACGCAAACTTGTTCCACTGGTCACGGGGAGAGACGTGTGTTCACACTCACAGACACAGAGACTAACTATCCACCATCACAGGAAACACAGTGGGGCATAAGTTTTCGCCACCCCAACTTCAGCTCTCCTGAAAGACGAGCCACGAGCCTGCGTGTGCTGCCTGGTGCCGGAGCGTGGCAGCCATTTTGCCTGCAGGGGCAAAGGGGATTCCAAACGCGACTTCCATGAGAAGCAAATGTTAGCATGATGGGGACTCTTTGATAGAGTTAGCTCGTGCAGTGGACTAGCTGTTTTACCACGTGGCCCTTGGAGACTGGGATTCGGTCAGAGATGCAGCTGTTTCGGAAAGGCCAACTCTTGTTTTTTTTTTCTTTTTCAGTGTACGTAAACATCATGCAATTCATTAATTATAATTATCATTATTAGTAATTCGGTCTTTGCCACAACAACTGGTCACACATGGCCTGAAATGTTGCTCCTCCTGCATTTTTGTGAAATATTGAGAATGATATTTTAACATTTCCTTCCTGATTTGCTGTCCCTGTTCCATTCATTTGCATTTTAAATGGTTCCTCATCTGTTTCTCTGCCAAGTTGTTTTAGTGCAATTGAAAAGAAATTAACCAAAAGCAAATGTGACTAAAATGTAATTAGTTTTCCTGAGTTCATTATTGCTTATGGTGGAAATTATAATGATCCAATTTCTATTTGATGCAATAATTTACCACCGAAAATAACACATTACATTTAACAATTAGGTTTAGGCACATTCTTGAGCTTGATAAAAATAATGCGTCTGTGTGACTGAAGACTATCATCACGATAAACAACAAATATTGCGACATATTAGCTGCAAAGGTTAAAAGCTTAAGAAGAATTGCTAGAAATAATGAACGTCACATTAAATTAGTGCCAGTTTAAAAACAGTGTCGCACACTCGGACGGCGAGCCAGTGTGACGTTTTGATTCAATGGTTGTTTTTAGCTAGGTGCTCGTATAGCAGTATAACTAAGTGCTCGTATAGCTGTATAGCTAGGTGCTCGTATAGCTGTATAGCTAGGTGCTCGTATAGCTGTACAGCTAGGTGCTCGTATAGCTGTACAGCTAGGTGCTCGTATAGCTGTACAGCTAGGTGCTCGTATAGCTGTGTAGCTAGGTGCTCGTATAGCTGTATAGCTAGGTGCTCGTATAGCTGTATAGCTAGGTGCTCGTATAGCCGTATAGCTAGGTGCTCGTATAGCCGTATAGCTAGGTGCTCGTATAGCCGTGTAGCTAGGTGCTCGTATAGCCGTACAGCTAGGTGCTCGTATAGCCGTGTAGCTAGGTGCTCGTATACCGTGTAGGCTATAGCCGTGTAGCTAGGTGCTCGTATAGCTGTGTAGCTAGGTGCTCGTATAGCTGTGTAGCTAGGTGCTCGTATAGCTGTGTAGCTAGGTGCTCGTATAGCTGTGTAGCTAGGTGCTCGTATAGCTGTGTAGCTAGGTGCTCCTATAGCTGTATAGCTAGGTGCTCGTATAGCTGTGTAGCTAGTGCTCGTATAGCTGTACAGCTAGGTGCTCATGTAGCTGTATAGCTAGGTGCTCGTATAGCTGTATAGATAAGTACTCGTATAGCTGTATAGCTAGGTGCTCGGCCGAGAGAAGAAGTCACATCACCGGCCGTTAGAAACCCGAGTCGCGCCGGGCCCCCCGACGGCCTGAGGTACGCGTCAGGGAGCCGTACGTGACTGAGACACGGACGCCCCCCCCCCCCCCCCCCCCCCCCCCCCTTCCCGCGGTGAGCTCCTGCGAAAGCTGGCCAGACAGACCGCTGTTAAACACTTAGGCTGGGCCGCCTGGCCCGCCCCCTGCAGGTGTTGACTGGACAGCGTTATCGACCGCTTCAACACCCCGAATATAACCAACGCCCCCAAACAATGAGCCCCCCCATGCTCATCCAAACTGAACTCAGCTGAACACACACGCACACGCGCACACACACACACACACACACACACACACGCACACGCACACGCACACACACACAGGCACATGCATGCGCACGCGCATACGCACACGCACACACAAGCACACGCACACATGCACATGCACACGCACATAAATGCATTAGCCCTCTGTCCTACCTTCTTTAGCATCCCTTCCACTTCTGTCTCTGCCTCTCTCTCTCTCTCTCTCTCTCTCTCTCTCTCTCTCTCTCTCTCTCTCTGTCTCTCTCCTCTTTACGCCAGCCTTCATCCATGTATTCAACTTCAGTGGAGTGAGTTATCCTGCGATTGGGACCCTCGTCAGCCTGAGCCAAGAGGTGCACGCGTACAACCGGGTGGTAAATGAAAGACAAACACATTGGGATTGTATTCAGAATGCGACCACCGGGCTGCCGGCCACAGAGCGCGCCACCGCGCCGCTTGACATCCATTTACTTAGAGCCTGGCCCGGCTTCTTCTGGGCACACGGGCTGTTCACCCCCCCACCATGCGTGCAGCCTTTCTGTTTTTTCCGCCCTGGCGTTAACTGAGAGCAGTTTGACAGCTCCTCCTGCCGCAAGATCACGTCCGCAAGATTAAGAGATTGTATCCCGCTTAG
>JAXIVH010000027.1:6065527-6083027 GCA_036785325.1 Urophycis tenuis
TGTGTGTGTGTGTGTGTGTGTGTGTGTGTGTGTGTGTGTGTGTTTGTGGTGTGTGTGTGTGGTGTGTGTGTGTGGTGTGTGCGTGCATGTGCTTTTGTGTGTGGTGTGTGTGTGTGCTTGCGTGCGTGTGTGCGTGTGTGTGTGTGTGTGTGTGTGTGTATCCTCTATAACCAGAGTCTTAATTAACTTTAAATTGATCCTCTGTTTGGGTCGAGGCCTTCATGGCCTGATGCCCTAATTACTCAAGAGCTCGGACAGAAGAGATAATATCATCTGTCACGCACACACACACACACACACACACACACACACACACACACACACACACTCACAGCCCCATGCACACAGAGACCCACACACATATACACACACACACACACACACACGTACGCACGCACGCACGCACGCACACACACACACACACACACACACACACACACACACACACACACACACACACACACACACACACACACACACACACACACACACACACACACACACACACGCACACACACACACAGGCTTATGTCTCTCTCACTGTGTTGTTCCATCCGGGTTTGTTATTTTGTTGATGATATGTGTTGAACTCACTTCAGCATCTCTCTCTCAGAGAGAGAGAGAGAGAAAAGAAGGGAGAGATGAATAAAAAACCGAGACCAATCGAGGTAGGAGAGTTGGGGGAAAATGGATGGGAGATTGAGTGAGGGGGTAGGAGGGAGGAGGAGAGAGGTTTAAAACTGACTGAAAACATGACGAAAAAGAAAGGGATGCTATTCAAGCGGATATTTCTGTATGAACAGGACTAATTAAAAAAGCCAAAGGACGATGAGATAGAGAAGAAGAGCAGAACACACTGGTCACCTGTCCACCCCCTGTGGCCAGTTGATGAGCACACAGTCCCTCTGTGTGGGACAGCGGCTCCATTAGCACAGTGTGCTCAACTCCAAAGTGAAAGCTCCGAGCTGGAATCGGAGGCAGTTAATGAGATGTGATGCAATCTCGTTCACCCTCTCACTCTCTCTGTCTGTCCTCTCTCTGTCCTCCATCACACATTCTCCTGTTCTTCGTTCTACTCTCACTCACAATCCATGCTGATGGGCGAACATGGACACATGCACCCAGATTTTTGATAAAAAGTTGTCATTTGGAATGTGCTATAATTAACGTACGCATTAGTGCGCATGCTGCAGGTGTGCATGCAGGCATGCGTGTGTGCCTGTGAGTGTGCGCTTTCGCGCGCTCACTAACGTACAGGTGGTCTCGCTCTGTCCCAGGCTATCGACCCTGACCTGGGCTCCAGCGGTCAGGTGTTCTACCGACTGGTCAACCTGCAGAGTCTGTTCTCCATCAACGCCAGCGGGGCCATAAGCACCTCCACGGCTCTGGACCGGGAGGTCAGTTACCTTTCACCTCCTGACCGCTGCATTCTGGGGGCTGTGATGCTGTCCTTTCTCTCTTTGGGTTTTGAATTGATTCAGTTTTTATTGTAATTCTCGTTTGCCGGTGTGCATTTGCCCAGCAGCTAAATGTATACTGTTGGTTATTTCATATCCCCCAAAATGCACTTCCCTTTTCTCTCATTATTTGTTTCACCACTTATTTCACTTGGGCTTCCTGTCGAAAGCCATACTGGAGTGCAAACTTAATTCATTTATTCCATGCATAATAACATTCAGAGATTTTACTTTTCTTTTTTTTTTGGTGGGGTGGTGGGGGTTACAGTCTGTGAATGTCAATGAATTTAAGACTACAAACCAAAAGTCAAGAGTGCATTTGTAAATCGCCCCAACTGTTAGGTGAATGAATACTAAAGTCCCCACTTTGGACACACAGTACAACTACAGCAGACTGTACAGAGCCTTTTCACAGAGGCATCAGTTGGACAAACACAGGTGTCCCTCATTGCACTGTGGGTCTGCGCTTTGGGCTTGTGGTCGACTAAAGTAGTGAAGATCACCCACACTGACCGCGTGGAACACCATGGTGTGGATCCAATGGATTGGAGGCAGACCCAACACGGATCAACTCGTCAACCCCTGAACTCTCCCTCAAAGGTGAAGGGCCACTATGAGCTGATTGTGGAGGCGTGGGACGGGGGCTCGGACCCGCGGCGCGCCAGGCTGGCGCTGTCCGTCACCGTCCTGGACGTGGACGACAACGTCCCCGTGTTCACTCAGCAGGCCTACGTGGTGGACCTGCCCGAGAACAGCCCCAGGAACACGGCCATACTGCAGCTGCAGGTGAGTCGGTGCTGGGGGTGGATGGATGATGGATGGATGGACAGGTGGGTGGATGGATGGTGGATAAATGGATGGATGGAGGATGGTCAGTGGGTGGATGGCTAGTGCATGATGGATGGATGGCTCATGGATGAGTGGATGATGGATGGAGGAATGGGTATGGATGGATGGTTATACAGATGGATGGATGTATTGATAGTGGATGGGTAGGTTTCGTATTGAATCCCCTTCTCATCCCCAGGCGACAGACAGCGACCTGGCCGCCAACCTCACCTACCGGATCAGAGGCAACAGCTCCGCCCCGTGGCTTCGCCGCCTCTTCCGGGTGCACCCGGCCACCGGGGTGCTGTCCGTCCTGGAGGTGCTGGACTACGAGAACACGCCGCTGCACTCCTACACCTTCACCGTGGAAGCCCTGGACACAGGGGGGACATTGCCCCCCGGACTGGCCTCCGTCACCGTCAACATAGTGGTGAGTCTGGTGGCGGTGGTGGTGGGTGGTGGTGATGGTGGTGGTGGTCATGATAGTGGTGTCGGGTGGTGGTGGTCATGATAGTAGTGGTGGTGGTGGTGGTGGTGGTGGTAGTGGTGGTGGTTGTAATGGTGGTGGTGGTGGTCATGATGGTGGTGGTGGTTGTGATGGTGGTGGTGCTCTTGGTGGTGGTGGTGGTGGGTAGTAATGGTGGTGATAATGACATAAATCCACAAATCCTCAATTTAAAATGAGGTGGAATAAAGTGACTCCAGCCGTAGCCCTACTTCACCTTTTTCTGAAACCTTTGCTGTTTTGTGTTTGAGGATAATGGACGTGCTCTTAGGAATTCTTAAAACGCTATAATCAAGGCACCTTTCCCACTGGCTAGTCATTACCTTAAAAGCAAGGATACAGCATGTGTGTGTGTGTGTGTGTGTGTGTGTGTGTGTGTGTGTGTGTGTGTGTGTGTGTGTCTGTGTGTGTGTGTGTGTGTGTGTGTGTCTGTGTGCATCAAAGTGCTGTGGAGTGTGTCAGCCCCTAATTCCTCTCCTAATAATAAGGGTCTGTGGGCTTTATCCAAGTCCCAGGGGTAGTGATGGTAACCAGAGAGATAGAGAGAGAGACTTTGAGAGGTAGGAGACTCTTCTACCTCTCAGAGTCTCTCTCTCTATCACTCTCTATCTCTATCTCTCTCTCTCTGAGAAAGAGAGTGAGAAAGAGATTATTGACCCCGGGAAGGAGAGGAAGTGATGGAGATAGAAACCAAGCTTTGCAAATTGCAGCACATTGAATGGTTTGCTGAATATTTTCATCGCCGCTCTCTGTTTAGTTTATACGACAGCGTTAGGAAATACATAAAACCGCATAAAATATTCAAAACGTCAAGACACTTGAGCCGTCTACCTGACAAGATAAATTGATTTAACAGGAACCTGTGAGTGTGAGTGTGTGTGTGTGTGTGTGTGTGTGTGTGTGTGTGTGTGTGTGTGTGTGTGTGTGTGTGTGTGTGTGTCTGTGTGTTGTAGCTATTGCAATAAATGACAATTGCAATGCAACAAAAACAAGGGATAAAATAAAGTAAAATAGCTAACAAGGACATAATGAAGGCAATAAGAGTAGTGATGAATCCACACATTCAGGCCTCTCTAGACATGGCCCGTAGCTCTCCCCGCTAGGTTATTATGGTGTGTAATGGGGTCCTAAAGGCCTACTGTTCGATTTAGAGACAATGTTGGTGCTGTGGTTACAGTACCACAGGAGACTGAGGATGTTTGCTTCCTTATCGCGCCCAAGTGTGATGATGTAATTGAACTATGGGGCTTATGCTGAGGTATAATAGAATGTTCATAATGTAAATCAGCTTCTAAACCACATTTTAAACCAGATTCAAACCGGCTTCTAAACCTGATTCTGTACCTTCCTCTGAACCGTGCTTTACGCCGGCTTCTTAAACTAAGACTCTCAGGCTGATTGCACACCAGACACGCGTCACGTTCTGTAAACCTTATTTTGAGTGAGGTGCATTCACAGCTGGACGTGACCCGACCCTGAACCGGCTTCAAACTCTGACTCAGAAGAACCAGTGGGTTCTCAAACTGACCCCGAGGCATGCGTATCTATAAAATATAAACTTAGCTTATACAAGTCACAAAGACGAGAGCACACCCAAATAAACAATGAGGCAGGACCAAATTCACACAGCTAAAAAACACAGATAAAGGTATGCAGGTGACTACGGTTCAAACTTAATTTAAAGTTAAGTTAACTTAAGAGTTTTTCCTGGATCAAACTGAGCCACAGGAAGTGCAGTGTTTGTGTTGCCCAGTGTTCTGCTTATTGGCATGTTCCCCTCCTCTATGTAAACAATAATCTCAGAAACATCTAGGCACACGCCAATATTTTCTCTCCATAAATAACCTGTTTTGTTTGAACAGATTTTGTTTTAATTTGCCAAACACAGTGATGGTTTAAAAGTGGATTCTGACAGTTTTGGGGTAGCATTGGTTTAAATCCACTTGTATTTGTTGTTTGCCATGTTGTGTTATTCGGTTGCCGTTTTGGTTTTTCTTTGGTAGGTTTTACATTTTGTAAGCAACGAGGTTTGTCTGTTCCTGGAGATGAATTTTAAAAGTAGGTGAAGTAGTTACTGCCTTTAATTTGAAATGACATGCTTGGGTGCAGAAAACTGGATCCATTAGCTTTCTTGTTCTCCATGACACTGCTCTAAACCAGCTTCTAAACCATGTTCTAAACCAGCTTCTAAACCAGCTTTCTAAATGTTTTCAAACCCAATGTACATACCAGTTCCTAATCCATCTCCTTAAGGAGGATGTGGTTGATGTTTGGAGAGTAGAGGGTCCATGTTGTCTTTTTTTAGAAAATGGACCAAAATCAAATGTTCCGACCAGTAATTCCTCCCATTTTGTTCTGGTCATGGTTCCGGTCATGGCTCATCCATCACGTGTGTGTGTCTGTGTGTGTGTGTGTGTGTGTGTGTGTGTGTGTGTGTGTGTGTGTGTGTGTGTGTGTGTGCGTGTGCGTGTACTTGTGCGGGAACAGGACATGAACGACTTCCCTCCGGTGTTCAGCCAGTCGGTGTATCGCGGCATGGTCGCCCCCAACGCTGTCAAGGGAACCATTGTTACCACGGTGATGGCCAATGACTCTGACCCTTCGGTGAGAGCCCTTTTCTGTTCTGTTCTGTTGTCTTCTAATCAGTTCTGTTCGATCGTAGTCTTTTTCTATTGTATTCATGTACGCTTCATTGATCCATTTAATCATGTGGGAAAAAAATTCAAAATTCAAAATTCGAACATTCAAAAGTTATTTCCGGTTTGAGACGGCTAATCGTTTGTTGGTTGGTTTGTAAGTGCGTCCGTCAACAGGCGAGCGAGCAAGTTAGCGAATATGTCAGTTAGTTGGTGAGTTAGCCAGCTTCCACATTCATACATCTCCAGCACGACTCTTCATCCAACGAGTAACACACGCAGAGCTCAACCTCAAGCTCTGCGATGCTGCGCTGCATACGCTTTCCCTCGGCCTCTGAATGGCGCCCCCTGCTGTCTGTCCAGGGTACCCCCGCGGGGGTGGTGCACTACAGGGTGGACCAGCAGGCCCATCCCTACTCCTCCAGTATCTTCGACGTGGAGGAGACCACCGGCAACGTGGTGACCAGAGTCAACCTCAACGAAGAGCCTAATCTCAAGTTCGACGTGAGTATGGAAACAAAACTCTGAGCTAAAGTGTTGCGTGAGCCACATGTTCAGGTCTGAAAACGCTGCAGATGATCGCGTCGACGCATGTTGTTCCAACCCAAAACAGTCATATCCGAGTGGCCATGAACGCATGTGCATAGCGCGAAAGTGATTCGTAGTGGTTCACTCATGGCTAGAAAATACACATGCAAGACCATTCCAACCTATGAGGATCATGGAATAGCTGATCATCAAATGGTCTTCACCATATGAAGACCCTTGACTCCATCTTAAAGTCAGCCCCACCCTCAACTCAAGGCTGGTATTCTGCAGTAGGGGGAGCTCGCTATGAGTCTCAATGTGGATCCATTTAGAGTGAGGCCCATTGATCGGGCCGTCCATCTAATGGCAATAAACACGGGGATCTCAGTGGTTTCTCTCTGCTTGTTGCCTTTCTGGCCGGAGTTCAGGGCGCGAATCTCCCCGGGGCCATTGTGGTTTCACAGTCGATGTTTTTACTTCCAACGACTTTGAAGCACCGCGGCGGCCGGCCGACTCGGTAGATGAGCACGGGCCAGGGAGGACAATAGATGTTGTTTTTGTACCTTTCTTGTATTTTGTTGGCTGGGGAAGGGGCGGGGGGTGGGTGGTCGTAATGGAACGGACATCATTGTGAGCGAGAGGCGTGTCTGCCCTGTGAGGACCCTCCATTTGCTTGAGCTTGGCCGTCCGTGCTGGCGGAGGGCCCCCGCCGTGCCAGCCGCGGGGGGGGCGGGGGGGGGGGGTTACAGTCGGTGTGGCGGGGTGGGCTGCAACGATGGACAGCAACAGACACAAGGTCACAAGATCCTAACTCCCGTTGGAGCAGAGGTACTTTGAGCTGAAGGGGCCCCTCCTCACTGCAGAGGAGAGAGAGAGAGAGAGAGAGAGAGAGAGAGAGAGAGAGAGAGAGAGAGAGAGAGAGAGAGAGAGCACCAGGGCGACACAAAAGCTGTCCGCTAAACTCCTGCCGTGCAGCCACAAAGTTATTATAGTTTAGCTTCACAGGGACCGCTCTTTTGGGGACTCGGGGAACATCTTCACAATGACTATCTGCTGCGCACATCTGCGTCTTTTTTTTTTGGTTCTCAGCGCACAGGGAGTCTTTTTGGAATTGTCCTTGTTAGCAAGAGTTTGAAAAATACACCGGTTTCTGTTAAAGTGTGAGTAACCTTAATGAGTTTGTTGTGTTTAGAGGGCCGCCGGGAGGTTCATTTATTGCTTCCATTCTCAGAGACACGCAGTGAATTGATCGTTTGATTGTGGCAATTTCCCTGTAGCCCCTGTCGCAGGCTATCCAGATCAGGTAGCAGGTGTCCGCTAACTCTGTCGCCCGCTGCGGCTGCTTTGATTGGCAGTTGGTGGTGGTTGCCTATGACAATGGCGAGCCGGTGAAGGAGAACAGAACTCTGGTGGAGGTAACGGTGCTGCAGCCCTCCGCCATCCCCATCTTCACCCAGGAAGAGTACAGGTACGCTCACACACACACACACACACACACACACACAGACACACACACACACACATACACACGCACACACACACACACACACACACACACACACACACACACACACACACACACACACACATACACACACGCACACACACACACACACACACACACACACACACACACACACACACACACGCACACACACACACACACACACACACACGTATGCAACAGCACATGCACACACACACACGCGTATGCACCAGCATGTACACGCACACATACACACACATACACAGACACATACGCACACATATGCACCCACACATACACACACACATACACACACACACACACACACACACACACACACACACACACACACACACACACATACACACACACACACACACACACTCTCGTGCACAAACCCTACACGCACACAACCCACACGCACACACACAGACATACATACTTACATACATACATACATATCGTAAGACACATACACTCACCCTGACAAAGGTATTTTTGCTGGAGGATATGATGCATATTCATGGGGTGCATGCTATGCTGTGGATGATGAATGTCCTACTATATGGTTGCCAGACGTATCTTTTATTGTCTCCGGGCAAGGCTCCAGGATTAAAGAAAGAATAAATTTCAAACTTACTTCTCCGATAAAGATACAACGCATAGTTAGTCCTAGAATGAATTGTGGGGGAACTGTCTGAACTAGTGAACTAGTGAACTAGTCGCTTTTTAGTGCATGAGGAACTTAACTTAACCAAGATGGCGCCGCGGAAGGACGCCTTGGTGTGTTGGTGCGCGTTGTTTTGTTTTGTGTTTTAACTCCGTTTTTTGCGATGGCACGTGGAGCTCTTTCACCTTAGAAGAGCTCATGAACATCAAGGTAACAACGCCAGAGGATTTATTTCCTACTTTCCTTCTCCCAACACTGGAAATTTTGGACATTCTGGTCAAAGGTGCGCTCACCTTTGCTCACGCAGTGAATAGTTGGAAGAGAGGGAAACGTGCCGGTGTGCTTGTGCGTCTTCGCCAGCGCGGATTACTCTCACCTCTACCGTGAATATTTCTCTCTAACGTGCGTTCACTGCCCAACAAACTGGACGAATTACAACTACTGCTGGCGAAAAACAGGGACTTTTCTTCATCCGCTGTTTTGTGCTTCACGGAGACGTGGCTTTGTGGTCTAATACACTCTCTGTGCTGCAGCTGGCAGGCTTCCAACTCTTCAGAGCGGACAGAGACACAGAACTCTCCGGCAAAACTAAAAGTGGAGGAATCTGTTTTTTACATCAACAGTGGTTGGTGCAACGACGTGACAGTGATCCAGCAGCACTGTTCTCCTGACCTGGAATCTTACATCATAAACTGTAAGCCTTTTTATTCACCCTGTGAGTTCGCTTCATTCATTCTGGTTGGTGTTTACATTCCACCGCAGGCGAACGTGCAGGACGCACAGCGCATGCTTGCCGACCAGATACTGTGTGTGGAGCGGACCAACCCGGACTCTTTAGTTATTGTCGCTGGTGACTTTAACAAAGGAGACCTCACTCAAGAACTCCCTAAATATAGACAGTTTATTAAATGCCCGACCAGAGAGGAGAACATTCTGGATCACTGTTACACCACAGTCAGGGATGCCTATCACGCCGTCTCCCGTGCTGCACTGGGACACTCTGACCACGTCATGGTCCACCTGATTCCTACATACAGGCAGAAATTAAAGCTCTGCAAACCTGTTGTGAGGACATCAAGGAAATGGACCAGTGAGGCTGTGGAGGATCTCCAGGCGTGTTTGGACTCTACTGACTAGGATGTGTTCAGGACTGCTACCAACATTCTGGATGAGTACACAGAGGCTGTGACGTCCTACATCAGTTTCTGTGAGGACAGCTGTATTCCAACGCGCAGCAGCGTGAGTTACAACAATGACAAACCCTGGTTCACAGCCAAACTCTGAAGGTTAAGGTTGGATACGGAAGAGGCCTTCAGGAGTGGGGACAAAGACAGATATAAAGAGGCGAAGTACAGGTTTAGCAAGGCGGTGAAAGAGGCTAAATGACTGTACTCTGAGAAGCTCCAACACCACTTCTCAGCCAACGACTCTGCGTCTATCTGGAAAGGGCGTAAGGCTGGGATATGCTTAATTTATGCTTCCGCGCTGACGCAATGCTGGGGGGCCCTTACGGACCCTTTACGTCCCTGCGGACCCCCCTTGCGTCCACCGCAAGGGCCTGACGTGCACCTCCCAAAAATCCTAGACGCGCGTAGAGGAGACGCAACACCAACGCAGCAGCTTTGGCTGTGATTCGTCTGATAACCACATTCGCTGGTGATCGCTTTTCCGTATTCCACTCGTAAACACCGCCACGGTGTGATAAATGCTTCGACTGATTGGCGACAACATATATATATATACATATATATATATATAACTTTTGCCTTCATTTCTGTAAACTTTTTTTTTTTATTCGCTAGTAATCCGTATGTAATGACCAGAATGGTCATTCTGGTCCCTCTGCCGGTGTGGCATTGAATTGCATTTCGACACGTAAACCCCACGCGGAACCATCACGGTCTCATGACTGCGTCCAAGCAAACACTACGTAATCACTACACGGAACCATAACTCAGCCTTTAGGCAAATCACCAACTACAAACCTAAAGCCCCCCACTCCATCAACGACCATCGTCTGGCCAATGACCTGAACGAGTTTTACTGCCGCTTTGAAAGACAAAGGGACAGTCCTGCAACCATCCCCCACGACACCTCCCAAAACCTCCAGTGTATCACCTCCACCTTCCCCACCTCAGCGGGGGCCTGGGCTTCTCCACCAATGCCCAACTTAAAGGTCCCCCCCTCGACCCCCCCACCCACCTCAGTGACGACTCTTTCCATCCACGAGAGGGACGTCAACAAACTCTTCAGGAGACAGAACCCCCGGAAAGCTGCTGGCCCGGATTCTGTCTCCCCATCCACCTTGAAGCACTGCGCTGATCAGCTGTCTCCAGTGTTCACAGACATTTTCAACACCTCACTGGAGACATGTCACGTGCCAGCCTGCTTCAAGACGTCAACTATAATTCCTGCTCCCAAGAAGCCAAGGACCACAGGACTTAACGACTTCAGACCTGTCGCCCTGACCTCTGTGGTTATGAAGTCCTTTGAGCGCCTTGTGCTCTCACACCTGAAAGGCATCACCGACCCCCTCCTGGACCCCCTGCAGTTTGCCTACAGAGCCAACAGGTCTGTAGACGATGCAGTCAACTCGGCCCTCCACTACATCCTCCAGCACCTGGACTCCGCAGGAACCTATGCCAGGATCCTGTTTGTGGATTTCAGCTCTGCTTTCAGCACTATCATCCTGGCTCTGCTTCAGGAGAAGCTCTCCCAGCTGAGTGTGCCTGACTCCACCTGCAGGTGGATTACAGACTTCCTGTCTGACAGGAGGCAGCATGAGAAGCTGGGAAAACACATCTCCGACTCACAGACCATCAGCACCAGTTCACCCCAGGGCTGTGTTCTTTCTCCTCTGCTCTTCTCCCTGTACACAAACAGCTGCACCTCCAGTCACCAGTCCGTCAAGCTTCTGAAGTTCGCGGATGACACCACCCTCATTGGACTCATTTCTGATGGTGATGATGAGTCTGACTACAGGTGGGAGGTAGACCATCTGGTGACATGGTGCAGCCGAAACAACCTAAAGCTCAACGCTCTAAAGAGAGTGACAGAGATGGTTGTGGACTTCAGGAAGAACTCAGCCTCACCTGCCCCCATCACCCTCTGTGACTACACAATTGACACCGTGGAGTCTATCCTCTTCCTGGGAACTGTCATCTCCTAGGAGCTCAAGTGGGAGCTGAACATCAGCTCCCTCAGCAAGAAAGCCCAGCAAAGGATGTACTTCCTGAGGCAGCTGAAGAAATTCAACCTGCCCAGCACAATGATGGTGCACTTCTACTCCTCCATCATTGAGTCCATCCTCACCTCCTCCAACACCATCTGGTTCGCTGCTGCCACTGCCAAGGACAAGGGCAGACTGCAGCGTGTCATTCGGTCTGCAGAGAAGGTGATTGGCTGCAACCTGCCGTCGCTCCAGGACCTGTACACCTCCAGGACCCTGAGGCATGCAGGTAAGATTATGGCCGACCCCTCCCACCCCGGTCACAAACTCTTTGAGTCACTCCCCTCTGGCAGGAGGCTGCGGTCCATCAGGACCAAAACCTCACGTCACAAGAACAGTTTTTTCCCGTTTGCCACTAGCCTTATCAACAAGGCCCGGAGCCCCCCTTGACACTGACTCTCTCCCTCCCCCCACACAGTCCTACATGCTACATTAACGTGGCATCTTCAGACCGTCTGTGTTACATTAACGCACAGTGTGTACAGTGTGTACTTATTCAGGACCACCATTTTTCTCTGCTTGCACTACTGCTCCATGTTCATTGCATATATAGTTATAGTGAGATTACTTATATTTTAATACTGTTTTTCTTTGCACCAATTACACCAAGTCAAATTCCTTGTAGGTGCAAACCTACTTGATTCTGATTCTGATTCTGACAAGCTTAATGGATAGTTTGATGGTTTCCAATGGACGGTAGCCTGTGACAGCAGGGCTTAAACAAACTTTTAGGAGGATACTGAACAGCTCCTATGCCGTAAACCAGGAAGTGCACGGTCTGGAGTTTCTCATTCCAGAGTGATAGGATGGAGGGTCTGGAGCCTATGTGTGCATGGAAGGATTTCCACAGTGGCCAGTCTGTTAAGCAAGGTTTTATTTTAACCTTTACAGACACTTGTCTGTAAAGCCTGTACCAACACCAATGTCCTGAGACATTGTCAGGACATTGGTGTTGGGACCGGACGTTTTAGCCACATCTCAAACTGAATAGTTTAGCTCATTAGTGCTGCTCTACTTTGTGCTCGCAAACAGGGACACTGACGATGGGAAGATGCTATTGTGTTATTCATCCGTCCTCAGTAAGCTTTTGCGTAAAAAGTGTAATTCCTTAATGGAGAGGCGGAGGAGCTGCATATGCTGGACATGACGAAGAAACTGTGAGATCACTAGTGGGAAGATGGCCGTTATGTTTGGACCTCTGCTGAGTGGTAAGATACGCTTCATAATGATGTAAATAAATAAATATAAAATAAAAAATAAAGTTGAGAGCAGGCATGTAATTGCCTAACCTAGGAAAAGTAATAAATAGTAAGCATTATGTTTAGTTGGTAATGAACACAGTATAGATATCAGAATATATAGCCTACATATCAAAAGTTTCCCTTATAGGTACTTTCTTCTGTACATCAATCAGGCTGTATAACCTTGCTTCAGCCTTAAGAAACACTTGATCTTATGCTATTGCATTGCTTTGTAGTATTTTGTACATTACAGCACATTACTACATATTGAACACACCTGTGCTTTGGTTGTTAAACTGATTACTTTTGATTACTTTTTTGTTACAGGGGTCAGCCACACGGTTCAGATGCCCCTATGGAAACAGTATGGACTTGTGGGAGAGCTCTGGTCAGTCCTGCCTCAGTACCAGTTCATATTCTCGCAGCGACCACTGCTGGTTCTTTGTCAAGCGACAGCTCAGGCTCTGGAGGTTGTGCGGGTTGACTGTCAACCCGCACAACGAAGGTTGCTAGTTTGATCCCCGGCTGCTCCTAGTTGAGTGTCGAGGTGTCCTTGAGCAAAACACATAACCCTAACTGCTCTCCAAGAGCTGGCTGTTGCCTCGCGCGGTTGACACCGCCTTCGGTGTGCATGTGTGTGTATGAATGGGTGAATGGGAGGCAATAATTGTAAAGCGCTTTGAGTGGCCGCTGCTTAGAAAGGCGCTTTATAAATGTAATCCATTTACGGTTTACCTCGGAGATGTATGTCTGGAAGTGGGCAAAAGCGCTGACCGCACCAGCATCCACTTGGCTGTCGAGAAGAGGTCAAGACATCCAACAGCAACATTTGCGTGGCTTTGTCGGGACCTGTGTTGAATGGGCCATGAATGGAGAAGACTGTGACAGACTGCAGGAGCTTCGTAAGCCTTAACTCACTTAAGGTTCATCTCGGAAGGCAGTCAGTGCTCCCCAATGTTTTGGTAGCACAGAGCAATAATTGCAACTTTTAGGCACTAATAAAGCAGAAGTAAATAGTGAATTCCTCATTTATGTACCATTGTTACATTTTTATACATTAATACTTGTTAGTTAGCTATTCATAATCAGTTACAAATGATCATTACAATAATTTCATAGATGTGTTATTAATGCTTTATAAACACTTAGTAATGCTGACTAGTTTAGGTAGGTAGTATAGGTAGTGCGTGTGTGTGTGTGAATAAGTATAGTATGCAAGCTTATCTAAAATTTGGACTAGCTATGCCTTCAATCACTAATGAAAGACTTGTAGTGGCTGGTTTGATCAATTAAGGTCATTAGAAAGCATTAGCTAAAACGTTTGTGTTAGCTCACATAAAGTGAGGACAATCTTTGCCTTACTTGGTGTTTATAATTCCATTTAAACTGGAGGCTGGAAAATGCCTCAAGTAGCAGCAGTACTAATAAAAAATAAGCACTAATAAGTAGTTATGCCTACATAGTCCTCAATTAAGATGGGAATACTCAACTAATTGTTTGATTACCTGAATTAATTATGAATTGCACAAACTAGCTGAATTTGTTATGCGTTGCATCATTATTAGGTGTTCATAAAGCATTAACACATTGTAAATAGTTTGTACATCATCAACCTACGCTTTACCACTGCTCTAATAAACCGTTTTCTCATTGTCTTAACTGGTTATGGATTCCTTGCTAATGATTATTCATGTGGGAACAAAGCCTCAGATATGCTGAAATATCTATGGTTGAACTATTTACTGCATCTCAATCAATGCTTCAAAGTTGCAGTTGTTCCAAAGTGCTATTGATCCAGCAGTTGGCTTGTGGTGTGTTCCAAGACTGCAGACCCCATGAAGGACGACATCAAATCTCTGGTTGACTGCTCGTCTCTCCTCATCTCGTCTGTTAACATAAAGAACATTCAATAGAGAAGAAACCTGGATCAAAAATAAAGCCTTTATTGTTCCAAAAATTACTGTCCAACATCTTTTTTGAGTATCTTTGGGAATGACCGGCTTAATGCAAATTGTGACAACAATGTCTAGCCACAGTCACACAAAATACATATAATGAAAGAAATAACGATAATAAAGATAATAAATTAATGTTAGAAACAAGAAACATGCACATACATTCACTTGGCCATATTTGGGAGATTGCTGTTGATTGAAAAAACATGTGTCCTATGACCATACTGTGGATGAGGCGCTGATATTTGTTTCTACCCACGGGCAATGAATTTTACAAAAACTACTGATATCCAAGTGTCAGACCTTGACACACTGTGCAGACCTCACAGCGGCTGGCAAGGTTCTGTTCGGCAAAGCTGGCTGACAGGCACTCAGCCGGACTGTTGTCAGCCTAGAAACACACAGAACTATCTCCAACTCTCCAGGTTGGATATCTCTCCAAGATGGCGTCCAAGACCGCAGTTGGCTCTGTGCTCTCTCATACTATTTTTTTTGGGGGGTGGTGGGGGGTTGTTTATTTGTTTAGTTTCCAGCACCCACTCACTGCCCACATTCAGCAGAGAAGAACTTTTAAACCCCCGACTACCCACCAGGCATACTTTTACGCCGTCTTTTCATTGAACTGGGAAGTTTCACAGAGCCTTCAGTCGGTGGAGCAGTGGTTCTGTGTGGGATGACAACCAGGGACGACTGGCTAAAAAACTGAATCTGTGGAGATGATGTGAGTCAGCCCTTCTAGAGACAGAGGGCCAGTTGGATGCCAAGCTCGGGCAGCGTGTCTCCCTCCCGCCTGACAGTCTGTACTGACCAGCTGGCCCCCACCTCACCCAGATCTTCAACAGATCCCTGGAGCTGTGAGAAGTCCCCCCCTCTGCTTCAAACGCTCCACATTCATCCCGGTTCCCGACAAACCATCTGTTTCTGGACTGAATGACGACAGGCCCGTTGCCCTGACGTCTGTGGTCACGAAATCCTTTAAGAGACTGGCGTTTGCCCACCTGAAGGACATCACAGGTCTGGACACCCCCTGCAGTTTTGCCTACAGGGCAAACAGGTCGGTGGATGATGCAGTCAGCATGGGATTGCACTACGCCCTGCAGCACCTCGACCCCCCCGGGACGTGCGCAAGGGTTTTTTTTTGTGGACTTTAGCTCGCCACTCAACGCCGTCCTCCCTGAAGACCTCCACTCCAAACTCACCAAGCTCATCTTATCGGAACCCACCTGTCAGTGGATCACTGATCTCCTGACAGACCGGAGGCTGCAGGTGAGGATGGAGAAAATCACACCCGCTACCCACACAATCAGCACTAGGGCACTCAACCCCCCCCCCCCCCCCCAGAGATGAGTGCTCTCCCCTCTGGTCTTCTCCTTCTACACAAACGACTGTGCCTCTGGAGACCCGTCTGATAAACTCCTGAAGTTTGCAGATGATGACATAATGGTCATCATCCAGGGCAGTGACGAGTCTGCATACAGACGGTAGGTTCATGAGCCGGCCCTCTGGTGTGGTCAGAAACAACCTGGAGCTGAAGCAGCTCATACCTGTGGAACAGAACCAAGTATGGAATCCTTCAAATGTCCGGGTTCCACTTTCCCAGGACCTAAAGTGGACACCCAATATAGGCACAATCATCAAAAAAGCCAAGCGGAAGAAGGACTTCCTGAGCCTGCTCGCCGGTTCGACATTCGAGCTGCCTCAGAAGCTGCCGATCCAATTCTACACTGCAATCATCCAGTCTCTGATGACAGAGATTGGATGATGGCAGTCTCTGCACTGCCATCACTGTCTGGTTTGTATGTGTCCAGAGCCAAGAAACGTGTTGGAAACATCCCTGCAGACCCATCACACCCTGGACACACTCTGTTCCAACTCCTCCCCTCTGATAGGCCCGATAGAGCACTATACACCAAAACAACCAGATAAATATCTTGGCAATTATCCTTCCACTATGCACCTTTGCACTGGTGTCTCCCAGCTACAGCATCATTGCTGCTGTTTCTTTTCAGATATACTTTCCGTATACATCTACATCTGTATCTATAAGTTAAAGGTTTATGTTTGCCTTTGTTAAATTTACAGTATGTAAATTGTTTTACATACTGACGGCAATGTTTACCGTTGTTATTTTTGTGGTAGTTACAATGTTGTTGTATTAATAGTCGTTCAATGTTAGTGTTTACTTTGTCGTGGTTCCACCTACACATTGTTTCCACTAGAGCCCCATTCCATGTCGCGCCGCTGACAGATCCCCACGCCACAAGGCCGAAACACATCTGTAAAGAGAGAGAGTGAAACATGATAATAATAATAATAATAATAATAATAATAATAATAATAATAATAATACATTTAATTTAGAGGCGCCTTTCAGGTCACCCAAGGTCACCTTACAAAGTATAAAATCATAAACATCATAAACAAAAAAAATCATAAACATCATTAAAAAGAGAACAAGACAACATGGTAAAAACAAGACAACATGGTAAAAACAAGACAATGTGATAAAAGCAAGTGAAGAAGTGTCCAGTTACAGTGTGTATGCCAGTTTGAACAGGTGTGTTTTGAGTTGTGACTTGAAGATTGTGATGGTGTCAGACTGTCTTATGTGTGAGGGGAGGGAGTTCCAGAGCCTGGGTGCTGAGCAACTGAAGGATCGGGCACCCATGGTACTGAGGCGCGATGTGGGGCTGATTAATAGTCCAGCAGAGGATGAGCGGAGGGAGCGGGAGGGAGTGTATTCATGAAGGAGGTCGCAGAGGTAAGTGGGGGCTAAGTTGTGGAGAGCTTTGTAGGGGAGAAGGAGGTTCATGTAGTGGATCCGGTATTGATGATATATTATATATTATGATGTTGGCTCGGATCGACACTCATGTGCCGTCGGACATGCGCTGTTAATCTAAGGTCAGGACCTCCTTGGAGACGGCAGTATTTGTGTCGCAGTGTGCGTAAAAGACAGGAACGT
>JAXIVH010000027.1:6088027-6090627 GCA_036785325.1 Urophycis tenuis
CGTCAAATTAGTTATTCAGGAATATTGTGTACTTTGCTTAAATACGCCTTTGAAAAGAATCGACCCGGTGCGTGCATGTGCATGTTTATTGTGTACAGACCTTGTATTTTAGCTCATTTGAATCTCATCAATACAAAGTACATGTTTACATTTGCTATTGTCATTCGAAAAAATGCAGCCAATGTCTTACAAAGAGAATGTAGTGGAAGTGTGTTGTTACAGGTGTCCATGCATTACCATCCCACCGGTTCTGTGCTGCCCCAGAGCCCTGGCATCACAGTACGGTCTGAATTCAAGGTTCTGCTGAAATATATTATTCATAAATAATATAATATTTTAACTTACATGTTTTATTTAGTTTAATCAGGACACACGGGTGTTGTGGCAAAAGGGAAGGAGGAAGTTAGAGAGAGAGAGAGAGAGAGAGAGAGAGAGAGAGAGAGAGAGAGAGAGGTTGATTGCATTTTAATAACAAATGGAACTTGCTCAGCACCTGGTTGCTGGCTAGTTTTCCACTCAGAGTTCCCATGACAACCCCTCCCTTCCTGCCCTGACCCCGCCCCTTCCACCTCCATCCCCCAGTGTGACTGGTCCACTTGTGTGTGTACTCACAACATTGTGAGATACATGCTACGGATGAAAAGCGTTCACCATATGTCATGTTAATGCCGCTGCGTGTTTCAGAATCGATCACAATCCATGTCCCCCTTTGACTATCCACACTCTGAATCTGACCATCGCCAAGCGCACGCCATCATGTGTCTGTATCTCATGTTGCCAGTGCTTTGCCCTCACTCAGTTCAACGAGATGAGACTGGACAGACGGAACTGGAACAGTTCATCTCTTTTTAGCACCTTCCCACTAAACTTTGTATCCTCCCTCAGCCTCTCTCTCTCTCTCTCTCTCTCTCTCTCTCTCTTTATTTCTCTGTTGTGTTTATGTTAAACAGCAGAACAGGGAGATGGAGAAGGAAGGAGCAAGGATAAGAGGAGTATCTCCCTCCCTCTTTTTTTATCTATCAATCTGTCCATCTATCTACAGTACGTATCTGTCTCTATCCATCTTTCTATCTATTGTCTATCTATTTTTCTATCTGTCGATCATTGTCTATCTAGCAGTGTCTATCCATCTATTTATCTACCTGTATATCTGTCTGTCCTGCCTGTCCATCTGTCTAATTGGCAATCGTTTGTTCGTTTCTCTCACTCATTCTCCTTTTATATCTTTCAATGTTTTGCACCTGCAATATTTGTCAGCAATCACCACCAAACACACACACACACACACATACACACACACACACACACACACACACACACACACACACACACAAACACACCAATGCACACATGTGCACACACACACACACACACACACACAAACACACCAATGCACACATATGCACACACACACATACTGGTTTAATATACACCCTCTGGTGCAACCTAGACACATCATCAGTGATGTAACCTGAGGTCATCGGGTGTTTCGGGTCTCTCAACATCAGACACCCTCGCCCAGGCGACCCAGCCGGGGGTGATCAGACCCCGGCTTGTGTCTAGGTAGCTTGTGTGGCCCACGGATCACCCCTCCTGATCCACAGCCATCTTGATGCCTTCTCAGCAGCATCAGTGATGTTCTTGATGGCTTTCTTGCTGTGCAGTCCCCTTATTCCCAACAACTTGAGGGCCCTGCAGAGTGACTGGCCTGCGAAACCTCGGCAACCAACCTCAATGGGACTACAACGAGTCTTCCATCCGTTGCGCCGGCATTCGCCTGCCAGCTCCTCATACTTGGCCCTCTTCCTCTCAAATGCCTCCTCCATCCGGTCTTCCCAGGGCACAGTCAACTCCAGCAGTATCACCTGCCTTGTTGATTCTGACATAAGAACCAAGTCCGGCCTAAGTGTGGTCACTGCGATGGTCTCTGGGAATTTAAGCTGTTTCCCCAAGTCCACCTTCAGCTGCCAGTCCCTAGCTGTTGTCAGGAGCCCCCCTGTTTGGCCTGGGCGTTGTTGAGGCTTCTCACCAGATTTAACAAAGGTGATTGAATGCCTAGCTGGCTGTTGCTGCTTGCTGAGTGAGATCCCCGAGCAGATGGTATATGCTATCACCTTCAGCACCTGGTCGTGGCGCCAACGATAGCGCCCCTCGCCCAGGGCTTTCGGGCAACAGCTTAGGATGTGCTCCAGTGATCCTCTCCTCAGACACAAAGGGCAAGCAGGTGTTTCTGCCAGGCCCCAACAGAAGAGGTTGGAAGGGCTGGGGAGGACGTCGTAGACTGACTGGATCAAAAACTTTATACGGAATGGCTCTGCCTTCCAAAGCTCTGACCAAGAAATCTTCCTATCCAGTGTCTGCTCCCATCTAGTCCACGCCCCCTGTTGTCTCATCCCGACCATCTTGCTTGAGCGGGTCTCCTCCAGCCCTGCTCGAACCTCTTCCTGGATAAGCTGCCGCCTCTCCTTCCCCCGGGCCTTGTTGTACCGAGGCCCTGGGTTGCTCCCAAGCCCTGCCCGGCCTGTCGCCACTGTTCCCACCAGAACACTGTGGCGCAGCCGCGCCTCAGCTTGCTCGACCGTCTCCTGGGCTCTCCACTT
>JAXIVH010000270.1:0-15000 GCA_036785325.1 Urophycis tenuis
GTATGTGTGTGTGTACGTGTGTGTATGTACATGTGTGTATGTGTGTGTATGTACATGTGTGTATATGTGTGTAGGTGTGTGTATGTGTGTGTATGTGTGTGTGTGTGTGTACGTGTGTGTATGTACATGTGTGTTATGTGTATGTACGTGTGTGTATGTACATATGTGTATGTGTATGTACGTGTGTGTATGTACAGTACATGTGGTGTATGTGTGTGTGTACGTGTGTTTGTACATGTGTGTATGTGTGTGTATGTACATGTGGGTATGTACATGTGTGTATATGTGTGTAGGTGTGTGTATGTGTGTGTATGTACATGTGTGTATGTGTGTGTGTACATGTGTGTATGTACATGTGTGTATGTGTGTGTATGTACATGTGTGTATGTACATGTGTGTATATTGTGTGTAGGTGTGTGTATGTGTGTGTATGTGTGTGTGTGTGTACGTGTGTGTATGTACATGTGTGTATGTGTATGTACGTGTGTGTATGTACATATGTGTATGTGTATGTACGTGTGTGTATGTACAGTACATGTGTGTATGTGTGTGTGTACGTGTGTTTGTACATGTGTGTACGTGTGTTTGTACATGTGTGTATGTGTGTGTATGTACATGTGTGTATGTACATGTGTGTATGTACATGTGTGTATATGTGTGTAGGTGTGTGTATGTGTGTGTGTGTGTGTACGTGTGTGTACGTACATGTGTGTATGTGTATGTACGTGTGTGTATGTACATATGTGTATGTGTATGTACGTGTGTGTATGTACATGTGTGTATGTATGTGTATGTACATGTGTGTGTATGTGTGTATGTACAGTACATGTGTGTATGTGTGTGTACGTGTGTATGTACATGTGTGTATGTGGTGTATGTACATGTGTGTATGTACATGTGTGTATGTACATGTGTGTATATGTGTGTAGGTGTGTGTATGTGTGTGTGTATGTACATGTGTGTATGTGTGTGTGTACGTGTGTGTATGTACATGTGTGTATGTGTGTGTATGTACATGTGTGTATGTACATGTGTGTATATGTGTGTAGGTGTGTGTATGTGTGTGTGTATGTACATGTGTGTATGTGTGTGTGTACGTCTGTGTATGTACATGTGTGTCTGTGTGTGTGTACGTGTGTGTATGTACATGTGTGTATGTGTGTGTGTACGTGTGTGTACATGTGTGTAGGTGTGTGTGTACGTGTGTGTATGTACATGTGTGTATGTGTGTGTGTACGTGTGTGTATGTACATGTGTGTATGTGTGTGTATGTACATGTGTGTATGTGTGTGTGTACGTGTGTGTATGTACATGTGTGTATGTGTGTGTGTACGTGTGTGTATGTACATGTGTGTATGTGTGTGTGTGCGTGTGTGTATGTACATGTGTGTATGTGTGTGTGTGTGTGTACGTGTGTGTATGTGTGTGTTTCTGTGCGTGAAGCTCAATGGGCCCCAGCAGATCCCCAGGGGTCCCCCACCACTCCAGCAGGTTAGGACCCCACATCGGTGGGGAGCCTTTGGTCTGTGGGAGGTTCCAGAACATTTTCGGAAGACATTTCTCCCAACAGTTTACACTGCCAACATTTTACCTTCACTCTGGTAGGGCAGACCTGGCCCTGTGTTTACATCTGGATCATAACACTGATGCACTGGAGGTGTGTGTGTGTGTGTGTGTGTTTGTGTGTGTGTGTGTGTGTGTGGGATACAAGGCAGATGGAGGTGGATGAGAGGGTCAGACAAGACCCCCGGGATCTTATCCCACAGGGGCCGCAGGCTTCATACTAAAAGCCCCCATATTTCTGTCCTGTTAAAAGAAGAAAAAACCTAACAAAAAACATACCCCCCGTGGGGGGGGGGGGGGGGGTCCCCCTTCCCCATCCTTTCAGTAAATCACCGGACTAACGTTGTGTTTACCCCCAGGCCGCTGGGGAAAGTGTGCTTGTGTGTGATCATAAGACTCACAAACTACCAGTACAAAACTCCAAGTCAATATGAGTTTATTTCCCCCCTTGGCGAAAATTAAGAAACACACTAAATGTCTTCCACGACAAAGAACTTGACGAAACTCCCCGGTCGCTGAGGTGTGTGTGTGTGTGTGTGCCCTCGTTCTCCTCCCAAACTACCACCGCACAACACAGGTCACAACATCGTAGTCTTCCTCATTCATCTCCAAGTCATTCATCAAGGAAGAAAGGGTGATGATGATGACGATGACGAAGGTGGCCACAGCGGTCAATGAACACAGCTCTCTTCAGCGAAGGTGGCCGGGACGTTGGCGACGAAGATGGCGAAGACCAACGGAGAGTAAAACGAGCAGCGGGCCGCGGCCCTGAGGGGGGGGGGGGCCACCAGGGGACCCCCAACACATGGGGGGAAACCGGGACCCCCAAAGGTAAGCGCTCAAAACCCACGGGGTTCAAAGTTAAACACAGAGGGGCTTTCTCATCCCCCCCTCCCTCGACACGCACGCACGCACGCACACACGCACACGCACACACACACACACACACACAGGCACGCACGCACACACACACACAGGCACGCACGCACACGTGGTTGAAAGCGAGGTTGAACACAGGAAGTGTGCGGCTCTGAGGTAATTATCTGCTACCTTTGCCATTAGAGGGAACAAGAGTAGTATTTTTTCTGGGCTTGCTGGGGGTATCATTACATACGGGACCCCTTAATCTGAAAGGGGTACCCCCCCCCCCCAGCCCCCCCGTCCACTCCACTAACTCAATCATCCCAAATCGTTTCCCTTTCTCCTGAGAAGCCACCCACATCCACCGCCGTTCCCCAACGGGCCGTTCCCCAACGGGCCGTTCTCCAACGGGCCGTTCTCCAACGGGCCGTTCTCCAACGGGCCGTTCCCCAGCGGAACGTTCCCCAGCAGAACGTTCCCCAGCGGACCGCTCCCCAACCAGCTCAGAGTCAGCCAGCCTTCCAGGAGAGCGGCACCGCGAGGTGCACACACACGGCCTCAAATAACCCTCCTCGTGTGTGTACTTCATCCCCTTTATACAGCCTCCCGGAGCTGGCATGACGCGCACATGCAAATGGCACTCGATCGGTTCCAGGTCTTGCAGTGATTTGCGCAGCTCCTAGCCCCTAGCCCCTAGCTCCTAGCTACCAGGTACCAGGGCCTCCTGAGTCTCAGTGTGGGGGGGGAGAGAGGGGGGTGAGGAGGAAGGGGAGAGAGAGGGGTGAGGAGGAAGGGCAGAGAGGTGTGGCAGCAGAGGCTGCATGGCTCGACGCTTGGCTCTTAAATGAAACTCGATGACAGCAGCGTTTCATCTCCAGTAGTGTGCTTAAACACGTACTTACCCCCGGCAGCAAAACAACGGGAAACAAAACCAACCGACAACAAGACTGCTCTGCCCTGGAACGACAAAAGGACGCCTCTCCTCCTGCCACCTCCTGCCACCTCCTCTCCTGGTCCCGCCTCTCCCATTACCACTCAGCCATCATCACGCTGCGTCTCCACCTCCTCCCCCGCTCTGCTCCTCTGTCCTGACCGAGGGCCCGCGTGGTGAAGCTCAGAACAGGGCGGTTGGTGTTCATGGTGGTTCTGGTGTCAACCTGCCGTCTGAGCCGCCCTGCGCTGTGTCACTGGTTCTGGTGGACCATCTCAGCGGGGGGTCATGGTGAACCAGGTGAAGCTGCACGACGTCCTCCAGCACTGGCTCTCTCTCCCCGGGGGCGGCGCCTGGAACGCGGCACACTTATGACGCGGGTACTTGTATAATGTGGGTTTCAGCCTTCAGATGAAGAGATTCAGGATGAAGACCTCAGCCTTCCACGCGCCAGATCTTGGGTTTCAGAGATGAAGATCTTGGCTCGCAGAGATGAAGACTGTAGTCATCAGTGAGGGAGATCTTGGGTTTCGGAGATGAAGACCTGAGCCTCGGCAGATTGAAGACCTGATCCTGACAGACTTGAGGACCTAACAGGGAGCATGGCTACCATTATCCCTGAGAACCCCTCTTGTTCTCCTGTTCTCCATGAACCTTCCCCCCAGGGCGCAGGGGAGTGTGTGTGTGTGTGTGTGTGTGTGTGTGTGTGAGTGTGTGTGTGTGTGTGTGGGGGGGGGGGGGGGGGTGGGGACAAAGGCCTCTCTCATAAAGGAGCCTCCAGAGCCTCAGAGGGAGCCAGGTCCATGCTGAGCCACTGGGGCGATCAAACAGCAGTGCCGATTGCTTTACTGCTTGCTACCTTTTTCTCTCCCTCTCTCTGGTGGTTGGTCTCTGCTGCTCTCACTCTCTCTCTTTATCACAGAGGGGCTAGTGCTAATAGCCCTGGCTAATCCAGCATCAACCCCGCGGCCAGGAGGGAGGGAGGGAGGGGGCCGGGCGGCTGTGTGGGGGGGGTCTTGGCCTGCATCTGCATGTGGCAGCGCTCACTCACTGGCTCTGGTCTGCAGGGGGCCGGTGGCTCCAGGGAGGGTGGGGGGGGGAAGAGAGAGAGAGAGAGAGAGAGAGAGAGAGAGAGAGAGAGAGAGAGAGAGAGAGAGAGAGAGAGAGAGAGAGAGATGGCAGTAAAGCAACCGGCAGCTGCTGTTTGATGACCCCAGCGTGGCCCTGGCTCCTCAGAGGCGTGAAGTACATGAGCGCTTGGGGGTGAAAACAACATCAGATCTGTTGGCTCCTTCAGAAAGGCTCCTCTGAACACTGGGCTCCAACTGGGCTCCACGAGATGGAGGAGAAAGACGGCTGCATTGAGGGCCCAACACAAGGCCGTCTGTACCGATGGGTTAGAAAATGAAACAACGGCAATTCAGCCCTGAGATACTGACACCATAGACACCAGGGACACATGAAGAAGATGGAGTGTGTGTGTGTGAGAGAGAGTGAGAGTGAGACACCACACACACACACACACGCACACACACGCACACGCCCCCCACTGATGATGGCCTGATCACCATAACTGTGTCTCTGGGCCCTCCAATAGGACTGCTCCTGTTTAAAGTCATCTGCTGTGTGTGTCTTCACATAAAGTATTGGTAGATGGTTGAAAGGGCCTTTAACTGACTGTACCGGTGGCAGTCTGCCATCTACCAGCAGACTGGGAGAAAGAGCGCAAGGGATGGAGGGAGAGAGGAAACATCTGCTTGGTGGACTCATATGGTGATGATCCACGATCCACAGGGGGAAAAAGAAACCAACCTACTTTCAAGACCTTCAACCAGAGGAGTTCACCTGCCCAGCAGCAAGACACCCTACAGCAGTGGTCCGTAACTCCCAGTGAACCATGGAGAGGTACACGTGGTGTTCCCAGTAAACCATGGAGAGGTACACGTGGTGTTCCCAGTAAACCATGGAGAGGTACACGTGGTGTTCCCAGTAAACCATGGAGAGGTACACATGGTGTTCCCAGTAAACCATGGAGAGGTACACGTGGTGTTCCCAGTAAACCATGGAGAGGTACACGTGGTGTTCCCAGTAAACCATGGAGAGGTACACATGGTGTTCCCAGTAAACCATGGAGAGGTACACATGGTGTTCCCAGTAAACCATGGAGAGGTACACGTGGTGTTCCCAGTAAACCATGGAGAGGTACACGTGGTGTTCCCAGTAAACCATGGAGAGGTACATGTGGTGTTCCCAGTAAACCATGGAGAGGTACACGTGGTGTTCCCAGTTCAGGGGCCTTCACTAACACGCCCTGCAGGTGGACAGCTGCTTTAAGACGGGGCTCTGGTTGGTTCATCTCCGTGGAGACCGGAGGTTCCCCGCTGGGATGGAGGAGCAGGGAGACCATCTCTGTCAGACCAACAGATAGATTTACCCAAGAGTTAGAGTTACCCAAGCATCTGTGCGTGTGAATGTGGTGGTGACACAATCCATTATGACACAAGATCCACTTTCACAATCACACATGCAGTAGTGTAGTAATAGTGTGAGTGTTCTCATAGGTTTACACAACAATACAAAAAACTAAATGACTTTCCATCACCCATTTCCGTTTCCCCCACAATGCACCAGGCCACAGCAGCTCCTCCATCCAGAAGGCCATCTATGCTGAAGACCCCCTCTACGTTTAATGAGCAAATTCCAGCTCCGCAAGGTTTGTTTGCTGTTTAAGGAGCGCGTGCATATTGACGGTGTCACTCTCCATCACAAAGAGCCTGACAGGCTTTACGGTGTTTATCTTTCCCATTCAGACTGAGAACTGGTGGGGGAGGATGGGTGAGACTGGTGGGGGGGGGGGGGGGGGGGGTGGGTGAGACTGGTGGGGGAGGATGGGTGAGACTGGTGGGGGGGATGGGTGAGACTGGTGGGGGAGGATGGGTGAGACTGGTGGGGAGGATGGGTGAGACTGGTGGGGGAGGATGGGTGAGACTGGTGGGGGAGGGAGGATGGGTGAGACTGGTGGGGAGGATGGGTGAGACTGGTGGGGAGGATGGGTGAGACTGGTGGGGAGGATGGGTGAGACTGGTGGGGGAGAATGGGTGAGACTGGTGGGGGAGGATGGGTGAGACTGGTGGGGAGGATGGGTGAGACTCGGGTGGGCAGGGGTGTGGGATGGGTGAGACTGGTGGGGAGGATGGGTGAGACTGGTGGGGAGGGTGGGTGAGACTCGGGTGGGCAGGGGTGTGGGATGGGTGAGACTGGTGGGGAGGATGGGTGAGACTGGTGGGGAGGATGGGTGAGACTCGGGTGGGCAGGGGTGTGGGATGGGTGATGGCGCTGGGGGATGTGGTTCCGGGGGGGCGGCGGCTTGTTAACGAGAGGCTGCAGCAGCTGAACAACTTGAGGAAACACAAGAGACACAAGAGACACAAGAGATAGAAGAGACACAAGAGACAAGAGACAGAAGAGACAGAAGAGACACAAGAGACACAAGAGACAGAAGAGACACAAGAGACACAAGAGACACAAGAGACAGAAGAGACACAAGAGATAGAAGAGATAGAAGAGACAGAAGAGGCACAAGAGATAGAAGAGATAGAAGAGACAGAAGAGATAGAAGAGGCACAAGAGATAGAAGAGGCACAAGAGACACAAGAGATAGAAGAGACAGAAGAGATAGAAGAGGCACAAGAGACAGAAGAGACACAAGAGAT
This sequence comes from Urophycis tenuis, assembly GCA_036785325.1. Taxonomy (NCBI): domain Eukaryota; kingdom Metazoa; phylum Chordata; class Actinopteri; order Gadiformes; family Phycidae; genus Urophycis; species Urophycis tenuis. The sequence continues at coordinate 7,069 of JAXIVH010000270.1, forward strand.
AGAAGAGGCACAAGAGACAGAAGAGACACAAGAGATAGAAGAGGCACAAGAGATAGAAGAGATAGAAGAGACAGAAGAGATAGAAGAGGCACAAGAGACACAAGAGATAGAAGAGACAGAAGAGATAGAAGAGGCACAAGAGATAGAAGAGACACAAGAGATAGAAGAGACAAAAGAGATAGAAGAGACAGAAGAGACAGAAGAGACAGAAGAGACACAAGCGGTGGAGGCTTGGCCCGACAGGAGGGGGTCCGGGGGAAGGACGAGCCCACTGAGCCACCCGGACCGGGCCGGACAGCGCCGGACAGCGCCGGACAGCGAGAGCAAAGCCCCCATTCTACTGACACACAGTGGGGGGCGGGGCCACGCCCACCCAGATGAACAGACGCTGACTCAAAAGGCTCGTTTACGAGAGGCGGCGCCAATAAACAGATTTAAGAATGAAATAAACACATCGACACGCCCGGCTGCTCAGGGAGGACAAACCGCTCACTGGAACGTTCTCCGCCAGGAACAAAACAAACACGGACGGGGCCGACAGCACGCCTCTGTTCTGTGTCTGTACCATGTCTGTCCTGAGTCTGTACCATGTCTGTCCTGAGTCTGTACCATGTCTGTCCTGAGTCTGTACCGTGTCTGTCCTGAGTCTGTACCATGTCTGTCTTGAGTCTGTACCATGTCTGTCCTGAGTCTGTACCGTGTCTGTCCTGAGTCTGTACCATGTCTGTACTGAGTCTGTACCGTGTCTGTCCTGAGTCTGCACCGTGTCTGTCCTGAGTCTGCACCATGTCTGTCCTGAGTCTGTACCATGTCTGTCCTGAGTCTGTAACATGTCTGTCCTGAGTCTGTAACATGTCTGTCCTGAGTCTGTACCATGTCTGTCCTGAGTCTGCACCATGTCTGTCCTGAGTCTGTACCATGTCTGTCCTGAGTCTGCACCATGTCTGTACCATGTCTGTCCTGAGTCTGTACCGTGTCTGTCCTGAGTCTGTACCATGTCTGTCCTGAGTCTGTAGTCTGTACCGTGTCTGTCCTGAGTCTGTACCGTGTCTGTCCTGAGTCTGTACCGTGTCTGTCCTGAGTCTGTACCATGTCTGTCCTGAGTCTGCACCATGTCTGTCCTGAGTCTGTAACATGTCTGTCCTGAGTCTGTACCATGTCTGTCCTGAGTCTGCACCATGTCTGTCCTGAGTCTGTACCATGTCTGTCCTGAGTCTGCACCATGTCTGTACCATGTCTGTCCTGAGTCTGTACCGTGTCTGTCCTGAGTCTGTACCATGTCTGTCCTGAGTCTGTAGTCTGTACCGTGTCTGTCCTGAGTCTGTACCGTGTCTGTCCTGAGTCTGTACCATGTCTGTCCTGAGTCTGTACCATGTCTGTCCTGAGTCTGTACCATGTCTGTCCTGAGACTGTACCATGTCTGTCCTGAGTCTATACCATGTCTGTCCTGAGTCTGTACCGTGTCTGTCCTGAGTCTGTACCGTGTCTGTCCTGAGTCTGCACCATGTCTGTACCATGTCTGTCCTGAGTCTGTACCGTGTCTGTCCTGAGTCTGTACCATGTCTGTCCTGAGTCTGTAGTCTGTACCATGTCTGTACCGTGTCTGTCTTGAGTCTGTACCATGTCTGTACCATATCTGTCCTGAGTCTGTACCATGTCTGTCCTGAGTCTGTACCGTGTCTGTCCTGAGTCTGTACCATGTCTGTACCATGTCTGTCCTGAGTCTGTACCGTGTCTGTACCGTGTCTGTCCTGAGTCTGTACCATGTCTGTCCTGAGTCTGTACCATGTCTGTCCTGAGTCTGTGCCATGTCTGTCCTGAGTCTGCACCATGTCTGTACCATGTCTGTCCTGAGTCTGTACCATGTCTGTCCTGAGTCTGTACCATATCTGTCCTGAGTCTGTACCATGTCTGTACCGTGTCTGTCTTGAGTCTGTACCATGTCTGTCCTGAGTCTGTACCATGTCTGTCCTGAGTCTGCACTGTGTCTGTCTTGAGTCTATACCGTGTCTGTCCTGAGTCTGCACCATGTCTGTCCTGAGTCTGTTCCTTCCTCGTCACCAGACTTACTTGTGTCTGGCACTCGTCTCCGGGGGCGCCCGTTTGGTCGCGGGGTTGACGGTCATGGGTTTGGAGGTCGCGGGGTCAGAGGTTGCGGGGTCAGAGGTCGCGGGGTCGGAGGTCGTGGCCAGGGCGCGGAAGCGGCGCTTGCGGCAGGGTGCCACGTCGGTGATGTCGTCCGGCCCGCCGCCCAGCGGGGAGTCACTGTCGCCGTCTGGAACCAAACACATGAACACATGAACACAGACACATGAACACATGGCACATGAACACATGAACATGACACATGAACACAGACACATGGCACATGAACACAGACACATGAACACAGACACATGAACACATGAACACAGACACATGAACACATGGCACATGAACACATGAACATGACACATGAACACAGACACATGGCACATGAACACAGACACATGAACACATGGCACATGAACACATGAACATGACACATGAACAGACACATGACACATGACCACAGACACATGAACACAGACACATGGACACATGACACACATGGACACAGACACATGAACACATGAACACAGACACATGAACACATGGCACATGAACACAGACACATGAATAGAGACACATGAATAGAGACACATGAACACAGACACATGACACATGAACGCAGACACATGAACACATGACACACATGGACACAGACACATGAACACATGACACGCATGGACACAGACACATGAAGACATGAACACAGACACATAAAAACATGAACACAGACACATGAACACACAGACACATGAACACAGACACATGAACACAGACACATGAACACAGACACATGATCACATGAACACATAAACACAGACACATGAACACACGAACACACAAACACAAATACATGAACACAAACACAGACACATGAACACAGACACATGAACACATGAACACACAAACACATAAACACAGACACATGAACACGTGAACACACAAACACATAAACACAGACACATGAACACACAAACACACAAATACATGAACACATAAACACAGACACATGAACACAGACACATGAACACATGAACACACAAACACATACACACAGACACATGAACACACAAACACACAGACACATGAACACACAAATACATGAACACATAAACACAGACACATGAACACACAAACACACAGACACATGAACACATGAACACAGACACATGAACACATGAACACACAAACACATACACACAGACACATGAACACACAAACACACAGACACACAAACACACAAATACATGAACACATAAACACAGACACATGAACACATGAACACAGACACATGAACACACAAACACATAAACACAGACACATGATGCGTCGGGGGACTTTACCCTCAGTGGGAAGACAAAGGTTCTGACCAACAGAAGATGGATTTGTGTGTCGCCACACTGGGATAACATCGTCCTGAATGCTAATTCACTCATGACATCACTGAGGAGAGTTTCCATGTGGCCCCCTCCTCCTGTGTTGTTTGGAACCTCGGTGTGTTTTGGTACGTTTTCTGCAGGGATAGCCAGTGACAGCAGCGTGACAGTGGTGTGATCAGAGCTCTGTGGAGCTGAGCTGCTGCAGGAGGCATGGAGCAGGACGGCCCCCAAACATCTGGCCATAACCTGCTCTCTCTGCAACAGTTTGGAAATGTGTTTTCTTCACCTCTCTGTCCCTCTCTTTGGAAATGCACTCTCGCTGTGTGTGTGTGTGTGTGTGTGTGTGTGTGCGTGCGTGTGCGTGTGCGTGTGCGTGTGCGTGCGTGTCTCTCTCTCTGACCTTGTGAGATGGTAAGAAAGCAGTGAGCAAGACAGTGGAATAACAGTGAAATGAGACTTGGTTAGTGGCCATGTAAACACTGTAATCAGTATTTAAATACTGATTGAGGTGATAATACCTTAGGAACTTAATCACATTATTCAGCCCTTATTAAGCCAAGGTGTGTGAGTTAACACACGCTGATCCAGAGCACAGCGAGAGGAACTTCAGAGAACAACACAAAACGTTTGCAACTACACAGAGAAAATAAGTTTGAAACGCGAATGGCTGCGTACTGATCCAACTCACACAGGCACACACATGACACCTTATACACCTTAGGAAACTATCGTGGAGAGGTCTCACAAACTGGACCCCTGCCAAAGAACCCAGTGTCTACGGTAGTGTGGAAAAGGAGAACTTACACCAGGGGGGAACGTACACCAGGGGAGAATGTACACCAAGGAGAACGTACACAAAGGAGAACGTACACAAAGGAGAACGTACACAAAGGAGAACGTACACCAAGGGAGAACGTACACAAAGGAGAACGTACACCAGTGGAGAACGTACACAAAGGAGAACGTACACCAGGGGAGAATGTACACAAAGGAGAACGTACACAAAGGAGAACGTACACCAGGGGAGAACGTACACCAGGGGAGAATGTACACAAAGGAGAACGTACACAAAGGAGAACGTACACAAAGGAGAACGTACACCAGGGGAGAACGTATACCAGGGTTCCACACACGCGCCAGCACCCGGCCTTGATTAGTGGTGTCACACGAAGGCTTGTGTTGGGAGATCCATCAACAACTCAGCAGAACCCTCTAGGGTTCACAACCCCTCTGTCAGCAGGTAGGATGTATCGACCTCTGGGGCAACATCTGCAGCAGACCATTCGACACTACCACTCAGAAAGGTTTGACGTCATAACGGTCAGATATGAAGGAAAGTGCAATGAAGTAATATTGTTCCACCTTTTCCCTGACTTTCTCTCTCACACACACACACACACACACACACACACACACACACACACACACACACACACACACACACACACACACACACACACACACACACACACACACACACACACACACACACACACACACACACACACACACACACACACACACACACACGTCTGACCTGTGACCAGCTCGTTGCAATCTGAGTCATTGTCGTGGCAACAAGAACAACAAGGAAGGTTTTCCTCATCAGCACGGTGCTGGAGGGAGAGAGAGGGGGAGGGGGGAGAGAGAGGGGGAGGGGGGAGAGAGAGAGGGGTTGGGAGAGAGAGAGACAAGGTGAGCGAGCGAGAGAGGGCGGGCGAGCGAGAGCTCAGACGTGTGTACTAATCTTGGACGCTTGGCCGTCCACTCACAACACAGCCAGGGGACTAAACCCAGCAGAGCAGACTGGAAAAGAAGACATCATGAAGGATGACAAACAGAGTGAAAACACACCTTCTGTGTTCCATTCTTCTGCTCTAAGCGGCATTCCCCTCCATCACACATCAAGCTGTGGCCGGGGAGTGGAAAACCAAACCCATGGTTCTATATTCAAAGTCCCTCGCCCTTCATGATATCATCCGTCTACCTACTCTACTCCTTTTCATTAAACTGCTTACTGTAATTTCACAAACAACACTGGTTTCAATGGTTATGGCAGCACAGGACACGAGCAGCAAACCTGACATTCTGCTCGTCTCCTTTCGGTCCCATGGAACGAAGGCATGTCTGTTAGTGACCGACTGTGCTGACACAACATCACTCGTTCATCTGGAGGGCTTGACCAACGTTCTTGACTAATAACTCTAAAGAGGAAACGTGATACTGTTCCTCATTAGAGTGGGCATTGGCAACCGACAGGAAAATACATGAATGTTATGAGAACAACATGCAGACGATGGGGAAAAGCCGTTGGCCGACAATGAAGAAGAGGAGGAAACGGGATGCTGTGCTGCAGAGACACGCCCTTGACAACACAAAGCACAACTCAAACCCACGGCGTGTTCTCCAACCGTTGAGCAAGGCATTAACTCTGGTCGCGGGTCGGAGGGTGGATTCCCACTGGGGCCACCCATGCTACGCAATACACACTCACTGTATTGTCTAGTGATGTGATTTACAATGTCCAGCTAATGGAATATAACATGTAACATGTTAATGGGCACATAGTAGCAGTGGTTCACGTAGCAATAGAATTGCTTGAAACTTGTTCTGGTGACTTTCTTACTGTATTAGCAGCAATGAAATGTTTCACCTTCTTATGACAAATGTCCTCTTTGTAAGTCGCTTTGGATAAAAGCGTCTGCTAAATGCCCTCACTGTAAATGTAAAAGTAAATGTTTTGAACTTTCATTCAAAACATTAGCAAAATATAAATACCACCATGGATCCTTCACACTGGACCAAACCAATCACAGCCATAGGATGTTCCACACACACCCTGAGAACAGGAGGTCACCGTTTTCTACAGAAGTGTGTTTCTCTGTCGATCTTCAGAGAGCTGAGCTCTGAGACGCTGCCGTGACGGCGGCGGCGACCCCGTGTGATGTCACCAGAGAGCCCGCTAACTCATCACTGGCCAGCAGAGTTTCCTCCAGACTGAATGAAAGGGGGGGGGGGGGGGAAACACAACACAGAGCGGTTTCCCATGGCAACAGCCCCACCCTCTCCATAACGTCTCACTGCATGCGCACACTGTTGACATACATTCATAACACACATAAATTCCCCTTGTTGAGGTTGTCGCCGAGTTACGCTGGAAGACAACGTAAATTATGTGAAGATGGATGTGAACGCCCACAACCACTGTCACACAAATCTGAGAATCCACTTCAAGGACACACCCAGCATACATACACACATCTAACTTTACGTTTGGGATGTAAATATTTTGTTGAACCGCAATAACAATTAATAACCCAAGTCCAGTGCAGTTCAAACAAATCTTTCTTCATTTTTTAAAAATCTTTTATGTTCTTATTCTCCCCAGCTGGGCTACATAGTCAGGCATTGCTGTAGTTGCCTGTGTTGTGGCTTATCATTGTGTGATGCGTTTAGCCTCGATGAGACTAATCTGAACCAGCAGTCCTACTGTGTTACAGCAGAACCTCTGGTCCTACTGTGTTACTGCAGAACTTCTGAACGGTCCTACTGTGAAACAGCAGAACTTCTGAACGGTCCTATTGTGTTACTGCAGAACTTCTGAACGGTCCTACTGTGAAACAGCAGAACTTCTGAACGGTCCTATTGTGTTACTGCAGAACTTCTGCTCCAGAGATCCTACTGTGTTACAGCAGAACTTCTGCTCCAGAGGTCCTACTGTGTTACAGCATAACTTCTGAACGGTCCTACTGTGTTACAGCAGAACTTCTGAACGGTCCTACAGTGTTACAGCAGAACTTCTGAACGGTCCAACTGTGTTACAGCAGAACTTCTGAACGGTCCTACTGTGTTACAGCAGAACTTCTGAACGGTCCTACTGGGTTACAGCAGAACTTCTGATCCAGCGGTCCATCCTCACCCTGGGCAGCCGAGGTGACGGTGGCTGGGTCTGCAGCTTCCTCTCCTCTCCCCTCCTCTTCCTCCTCCTCTTCTGTACTGCCACCATACTCATCCACAGGACTCTCTTTCTGGTGTGAAGCTTGGCTCTGGTTCGGCTTGCTTGACTTATCTGGACTCCTGCACGCACACGCACACGCACACGCACACACACACACACACACACACACACACACACACACACAATGGTTTTGCGTTGTGCATCCAGGTGCACACACATGACTTCCTCATTCAGCTGACCATGAGCGCCTGTCACAGAAACAGAAGGCCAGTGGGTGGAATGGATTACAGAGCAGCACAACGCAGCGTGATGGAGCAGGACGACGCTCCGCGCTGCTCCACACCGAGGGGTTAATAGGCTGATTAAAGTGTCTGGAGAACGACTCGACACGGGAAGTCTGTGAGTGTGAACATGGAGGACACAGAGTCCTGCTTGGCTGGGGGGTTGGTGGCAGGGGGCATAACGGGGTGTGGCCAGGGGGTGTGGCCAGGGGGGCGTGGCGGGGTG
>JAXIVH010000270.1:17500-184143 GCA_036785325.1 Urophycis tenuis
GCAGAGCATTAGTCTGGAGTGGAACACAGCGGCCTGGACGTGAGGCCGCCGTGCCAGTCTGGGGTCAGCGCAGCGCCGCAGCCCTCCGGAGCCAAGTGCTAGCTCATCGCTAGCATCTCTGCCTTCAAAACCTTTTGTCTTACTTATTACTCCATACGTAATAAGTAATAAGTAATAAGTAATATGTAATATGTAATAAGTAATAAGTAATATGTAATAAGTAATAAGTATGGTCTGTCTCAGTAGCTCCGTGGTGAAGGCAGGAGGTCATCCATCTCCCCGCCCAGAGAGTCTACGCTGCGTTTTCCACACACGCCAGCCGTTCAGACCAGAGCTTCACCTGCCGGGAGACGAGCCGGCCAATGGAAATGTTGATTTGGGGCCGGGGTTCCCCCCCCGGGGTTCCCCGCGAGGTTCCCCCCGAGGTTCCCCCCGAGGTTCCCCCCCGAGGTTCCCCCCAGGTTCCCCCCGAGGTTCCCCCCGAAGGTGACCTCACCGCAGTGCGCCGCTGTGTGTGAGGGTTCTGACTCTCGTCAGAAGAACCTTCTCCTTCTGGGCCTGCCGGGGCTTTGGACTACTTTATTGTGCACGTGAATTTGAATGCTGACGTGTTTATTGTTTGAATCGGGGATTGATTGATTAGTATGATTGGTTAGTATCTATGGACTTCAAAATCAGCGTGTGGATAGTAAGACATGGAGTGTTAATCATGAAGGACATTTCTTTGTTGGAGCAATATGTAACTTAACTCTAAAGTATCCAGTGTAGGATACCAATGTACCAAGAAGGGTCTGTACAGCATCACATTTTAGGCTGTTTCTGTTATATTATGGCTTTAACCAGCTGACCCTCACCCACTCATACAGTATTCATTGTCAAAGTATAGGACACGATAAGCCTAAATATAAAAACAGACTAAGTAGCAGAATGTTGAAGCTTTCCAATAATACTGTGCTGTCCTATCACACAAGAAGCCTTGTGTCCCTCGCTTCCATATCTGGAGAAGATGTTTTTCCATCACACTTTGTTGGCCACCATGAACGCATTTTGACAAAAATGCATGTGGAAAAAGCCACGGAATCACCATAATCACTAAATATAACACACAATGAACAACATGGAGAATCACACCTCAGAAGTCATGGAAGTTTTGTAGAAATCAACATCAACCAAGATATAAAATAGACTATAGCCATGGGGAATTATAAACAACATTGATGCATATCACCATGACAAATGACAGGTGCCAAATCAATCCTTAAAAAGGTACACAGATATTATGATGTACATGACATCTTATCCGTTATATGGGTTAATATATACGTTATAGCAGTAAGATGTACAGTCACAACGTGGAGAAACGTACGTCGATGTCAAAACGCCACTGAGCTGTTGTCACGCACACAGGGCAAGCCAGCGCGCCTCGGTATGCTAACCACGGCGGCTAACAGCTGCTCAGGTGTCACGTCTGCTTTCAGTTCACCTGCAGACACACAGGACTGCTATTACAACCAGGAGAGACTCCGGGCCGGGGCCTTTCATTAACGCTCACTACTTTATGACAGAAAGACAGCAGAAAGTAGCACACACACACACAGACACACACACACAGACAGACACACACACACAGACACAGACACACACACACACACACGCACGCACGAGTGAGAGTCTCCAAACAGAGTGTGGCAACAACACACACTTTATTTCTATAAAACAGACTATCTATTCATTTCCCATCCTGCTTGCCACAGATGGAAGCTCCGAGTTCGATTCCGTTCCAATTCCACCCGGCAACCCGCCTTTCGTAAGAACGCCTGAGCGTTCTGAGCATGAGTCTGCAGCCGTTCCCCTGATTATACACCACTCAATGTTACACACCGGACCCCTGTTCTCCTACAGGACCCCACTGACAGACGGACAGACAGACAGCCAGAGTTCCAGCTCAATAGATGAATAAATAGATGTCGACAGACAGAGACAGACAGACAGACTTGGTAGAAAGAGAATGATGGAGTGAGAGAGAAAACAAAGTTTGAATGGGTCCATGGAGCATTTCAGATCCGGACTGATGTTTCCACGTCCAAAAGAAAAGTTGCACAACTTTGTAACACTAAGACTCAGTTTAGAAGTTCCTGATAATAACAATAATAATAATAATAATCATCATCATCAATCATCATTATGGCGAGAATGAACCTGGTCGACCAGATTCTCCCAGAAACGTTCTCCGGGATCCACACAGTAAAGTCACACAACATGAGCTTTTCATTTTCACATTTTTACCAGCGCTTAATGATACCTTGGAGATGGTGTAAACACAGCCATTAAAGGTCAACCATCAACCTAATACTAAACACTGTGGAAGTATGCGCTTTATGTGACGGAACAAAACAAAGTACTCTTAAAATGTCAGGAATACCTGTTCCCTGACTCCTTCATGTCCTGCTTTTACTTGAATTTGTTTGTGGGGTTTTTTGTATTTGTGTGGGGGTATTTTTGCAATCATGGAGGTCTGTGGGAATGAGACTTCTCACCAGTAGTATTGAAACACTTACGGTATTATCGGCCAATTCAAAGTGTTCCTGCATGCGGTACCGGACAGCTGCCTTGTGGGAAATATCCCGGGCCTATGGGAACTACGGCAGGCACGCCTCATTCTGCTGCCATGGCAACAACATTACGACATGGCGTAGAAGGGGTTGAGGTGAAGTCATTCCCACGGCCGACCGCCGCGTCCGACGGAGGACGACACTGGGGGTCTCGGGGTCACCGGGCTGTGGAGGAGGGGCCGCCAGAGCTTGTGGCACCTCCCCCAAAAACCCCTTTCTACACGTCAGGGGGTTGGGGTGAGACGGGTCGGACGGCCCTATGGACCCATCTTCTCCCTGCTGCCTTGCCGGTTCATTTCTGCCTAAGGAGGTGGTGCTGGTCGGGGTACAACGGGTCCAACAGAACCACTGGGGAAGCACCACTTACCGAGATGTCCTTCTGCACCTTCTCGTAGGACAGGGTGGTGGAGGAGGTGGAGGTCGGCAGCGGTGACAGGGTGAAGTTGTACGTGTCGGAGGACTCTGCGCGGGTCAGAGCCTGGTGGAGGTCCTGGACGTACCTCTCCTTCTGCATCTCCAGCTCCTCCGCCTCCATCTGCAGCAGGCCTGCGGTCACTAGACCAGCACGGGGAGGAGCCAGGAGTCAGTGGCTGGGATGGTTTATCGGTACAAGGTCATTGTCGTGGGAAGGTGGGTCCCAAACCATGGTTACTGACCTCTGACCTCTGTGCCGGCTGACCTCTGGCCTGCAGCAGGCACAGAGAACCGTTGGCTGGACTAAAGGGCTGCCATGAAAAACTAGTTTCTCATTTCTCGCTTTAACAACTTTCCACATTTCAGACACAATCAACACATGAATGTTCACCAACACGTGAGGCCCAAAGGGGACCGTTTCCCTGCCCTTTAACAAGTGAAATAGGTTAAAAAAAACAAAGCACACATAAAACTAGGGATGCACCGATACCGATACCAGTATCGGGTATCTGGCCCATACTTCATTAAAATACTCATTCATTCATTAAAGTACTCATATTCGTTTTTTAATTGCCGATACCACGCACCGATACCACTATGCCAGTAGCCTACATCAAACCGGCCGTATGCAGAGATGAGTTGTCCTACCTAACTAACTCGGGGGAGATAATGAATGAGCAGAAACTCTGAGATTCTGCCAAAGGCTTGTGTGTGTGAAAGTTCGCTGCGAAAAGACGTAACAGTAGGCTAAGTCATGTCGGCGATTTGGGCATATTTTAAGATAAAGCGTCATCCGGCAGACTGTAAGATCTGTAATGCTACGGTGTCGAGAGGCGGAAAGGAAAGTGCTTCCTTTAATACAAGCAATCTGATAAAACATCTTAAGACGCACCATAGTGCTTAGTACAGAGTTCACTAATGCTAGCGGCGTAAGACCGAAGCAGCCAACCTTATGACGTCTTGCAAAAGCGAGAGAAAATGTCCAAAGACAACTCACGGGCAATACAAATAACAGAGGCACTTACTCACTTCACAGCGCTCAATGACCAGCCACTTTCAGTTGTTGATAATGTCGGATTTCGCCATCTTCTAAAAGTGCCCATGTATGAGATTCCCAGTCGCCTCTACATCACCGATGTGATGTTGCCAAAGGTGTATGATAAAGTTAAAGATCACGTTGACGTCATTTGACAACAGAGTTCGTTGATTTGTTTAGCCTTTCTGAAGAAACATGGGAATAGTGCCACATGGTTTGTGTACTTGAAAGAATGATACTTTTGATAACTGAAACGTGATAATGTGCTTATTAAGCAATAGTTCTGATCACTTTTTGTGATTATTTTTGTTGTTATTCGCTTTATCTGGTTATATTTACATTTTTTCTAATGTGATGGCATTTTGTCTTTGAAGGCTTTTTTGTTAAAACCAGAATGCTCTGTTTAGTTTTGGCTTGGAATAGGCTGTTCATTTGGTATAGCCTTACTAAAGGCTTGACATAATCTTCAGAGGAGAAAATAAAATCTGCCTTCAAATGAATTGCACTTCTTTCGTAGAGACCAAATCTAGAAAGTATCGGTATCGGTACTCGGTATCGGCAAGTACACAAATAAAAGTATCGGTATCGTATCGGTTTGTAAAAAAGTGTTATCGGTGCATCCCTACATAAAACACACAAGACACAAAACTGTGAAGGTTGAGGCTTAACCTGGCGATGGAGACTCCTCCTGACAGGATGAGTAACGAGTCCCAACAGACACAGGTGTCTGTGAGGTCATCCTCTCCGTACACAACAAAGAGGTGGGCAGCGACATCCCACAGGGAGGTCAGGGGTCAGAATGGGAGGTCATCACAGGTATACGACCAGACGTGTGGCCGATGCAGGTGCAGCTGTGTGTGTGCGTGTGCGTGTGCGTGTGTGTGTGTGTGTGTGCGCGTGCGTGCGTGCGTGCGTGTGCGTGCGTGTGTGTGCGTGTGTGTGTGCGTGCGTGTTACCCTCTCCTCTCCAGGCGAGCTCTCCGTCAGTGAGCAGGACGTGGAAGCCGGAGCCCAGGTCCCTCCCCTCCCAATCCACACGCAGGAAGTACTTCCTCTGAGTCCCGCCCTCTGAGGGGATGTGTACTTCTTGCACCGAGACTTCCATCTCTGCAGACACCTGCCGGAAGTTAAAACGTCAAATACCCATAAGGTCACATCACAGGAGGTGTATCTAGACGTATCGACTACACTCAGACTGCAGAGCTCGTCAGGAGTGAGTTTGTATACAAAGTTCAGGACAATACACTTGCCAATTGTTGGGGTGTGGTCTGAACCCCCTAAAACAGGACTCAACAGGAGATTCTATGGTTCGGATGTTAGACTCCCAGCTGAAAGCTTCAAAGCCGCACAATATGTGTGACGAACCTGTCGGCCTGTAGGGAGAAGCCCCGCCCCTCCCTGCCCCTTAATGACACTAAATCGGATACAAATAATAAGAAAGTCAATTGGGAGACGAGCGTCTGCTAAGTGACGAGTTAGGAAATAAAAAAGGGACTTTCTAAAAAGGACTTTCTACAAAGTGCTTCAGTGTTCGTTCCGTCTCGGAAACTCCCAGCGGAATCGTGTCAAGATTCCAAGCCTGTGGTTTGCATACGTCTGTCATCACAGAGCTGCTGCGTGGCGCTGACATCATTTCCTGGAAGGTCCACGTAGCGTGCTGCAGCACACGTAACAGACAGACCTAGAGAGCTGGAGGCCGGACCCTCCTGTTGATCCCCTTCACTCAGCCAGACGCTGGCACACCCCTCCACAGGAGAAGGGTCACAGCGTGGGTGGGTGGGGTGGGTGGGGTGCGTGGGTGGGTGGGGTGCGTGGGTGGGTGCGTGGGGTGCGTGGGTGGGTGCGTGGGTGGGTGGGTGGGGTGCGTGGGTGGGGTGCGTGGGTAGGTGCGTGGGTGGGTGGGGTGCGTGGGTGGGGTGGGTGGGTGGGGTGCGTGGGTGGGTGGGGTGGGTGGGGTGCGTGGGTGGGTGGGGTGGGTGGGGTGCGTGGGTGGGTGGGTTGGGTGGGTGCGTGGGTGGGTGGGTGGGGTGGGTGGGGTGCGTGGGTGGGTGGGGTGCGTGGGTGGGGTGCGTGGGTGGGTGCGTGGGTGGGTGGGGTGCGTGGGTGGGGTGGGTGGGGGTGGCTACAGAGGCTAACGCTCTGAGAGAGACGGTCTGCATCCCCGCAGGGCTTTGGGTCGCGAGCCCAGAGAGTGTGTGTGACAGACGCCTCCAGGAGGGCGTGTTGGGGTCCAGCTGCTCCCTAACAGCTGCAAGAGACGCTCAGCTAAACATACAGCCAGCCGCCGCTCCAACCGCCCAAAAGAGGCTCAAGACCACAAATAAAACGCGGACAGTAAACCGTTAACATCGTAACCACAGGTGGGGATTACAGTTCAAACTCGCCTGCCATCTCTACAGTAATAAGGAATGTCTAATTGTTGAGCTCCAGAACTACAACCCCAGGATCCATTTCTCCCTCCCTGGCTAATAACAAGCAACACCAACACAGGTACAGAAAAAAGTACCGATGCACGCCTGGCTTAAAACCCGTGTCATCAGGCCGACCAGAAGTCAGTACAGCGGAGAGGAACCTCTAATTAGCAGTAAGTACAGGCCGCGGCGCGCACAGCCAGAGAAACCAAAGGCTCTCCGGTTACCCGTGTCTCATAATGACCGACCACACCACCACCGCCACACCGCCATTTCTGTGGGTTTTCCGGCGGCCATGTTGTGTTTAACAACATCCTTTCTGAGAGTGTAACACCTGCTCTAGAAGGCGCCGTCACCCGCGCAAGGCTGTCAGGGCCATTTTCACTTGAGATGGTTATTATTCTGTCGCAGAGTAGATATAATAGATATAACGTGTTGTCCTTCATCAAAGGTGCCACCTTTGATGGCACCTTTGATGAAGGACAACACGTCCGAAACGTTGTGCTGAATAAATCTACTTTTGGGAGCTCTAATCAGTGTGCAGACTTTTATTATATCTACTTGGTTATCATTTTTTTGGTCCAGCACCTGCACTCCTCTGATGTGCGCGCACTCCTCCTTTTTTCCTTATTATTCTGTCGCCACCACTGCCACTATTTTGGGGAGTTTAAACACTTTGATAATAAATAAGTTACTTATTCTCCTTCAAGTTTGGAAACTTGAAGGTTAACCTAATAAATACACCAACACGCTCATTACTACTATTATTATTATCATTATCATTATACCACATAATATCACAATAATAGTGTTAAGTATAAAGAAAATAACATGAAGGCAAGTCTAACATTAAACCAAGTCGTTTAACAATGTCTGACCTTGTCTTAAAGACATCGTCAAACATTGTTGATGAAACGTGACCGAAACACCAGCCAGGGGGGTCGTCCCATAGCGGCCCCTTGGGGAGACACAGAGAAGAGCCCCACCTGACACTCCGGGTCACAACACTGGGGTCGCTTGGGATCAGAGACGGTCTGTGAGCTGGAGCTACACCGGCAGGTGTGTTACTGTGAAATGAAGATTTCATCATTAGACACTGCTGGAACACGCCTGCACACACATTACGACACGGCTGGAAAAAATATCATATATTATTGTGTAAATATATCGTACACGGTTTACATGTATTTTTTTGTCTGTGTCCTGTAAAAACTTTAAATAAATTGACTGAATCAGTGGCCAGAAACAATCAGTTAGAAGCTCAGGTTCTTATATCTAGATGACTTGACTGATCTGAGAGGGTCCTTTGAGTTATCCCAGAACAATAAATGAAGGTTCAGTCAGTCCGGGTGACAGCCTCCTGTGGTACTTTCTGGGCTCGATCTGCGAGGCTTTTACTTTGTCACAGTTCAAAGTCATTGGGAAGGTTCCGTCACCAAGCCTTTAACGAGCCCTGGAGCGGACCCGGCTCGGTCCGCAGTGACCGATGTGTCTTCTGCGGCCAAGCGAAAGGCTTTTGAAGGTGGAGGAAGTTGTGGCTGGTTTGTTAGGGTGGGATGCTGGTGGTCCTGCGTGTTTGTAACCAGAGCCAGTGTCGTGCCAGCTGGCCGGCGTGTCCCTCACACAACACCAGGAAGCCACAGTCTCTCTGAGCCTTACCCAACATTGGAGCACGATTTCGTCGGTTCTAAGCAGATCTGAAACGGACTCTCAAATCCCAAGTCGTGTATTTATATGAAACGCTTTTCTGAAGGGTTGAACAGATGAGATGCGGCGGCTCCGTCGCCTCACTATATGACTGTTGAATACGTCATCACTTCGCGACTTTAATGAAGTGAAAGTTATTTATTTATTTCCCAATGCCCTAAACATACATTATGTTATCATGTGTGTGTATATTTTTATATATGCATATATATATATATATATATATATATATATATATATATATATATATATATATATATATATATATATATATATATATATATATATATATACACACACATGATAACATAATGTATGTTTAGGGCATTGGGAAATAAATAAATTAATAAATAAAATGATATGTATATATACATATATAATTTTTTTCAAGGTGGCTGTGGCAATGTCGAAATATTTAATGAAAGACAAAACACCAATATATTGTGCTTTTGACAAAACCCTGATACTAGACCCAGGACCAACATCCTCCCGGAGGAGGAAGGAACAGGAAGTGAGAAACAAGTTGGGGGGCCCACATGTCTGGTGCCGGACAGGAAATTAGGGAGTTACACAGAGAGGCTTAATTTCCCTTCTGCATACACAAGCTCCTTCCAAGATAAATGACTCGAAGAGGCAGTGCAGTATTACTGCACTGTTGTTGTTCACACACACACACACACACACACACACACACACGCATGCATGCACTCACACACACACACACACACACAGCAGTCACAAATGTAATCCATTATCAAGCAAATAAAGAGTCCATTTTGAGCATATAATCAGAACAGAACATCAATCTAAAAGCTGACTTAGAATAAGACATGTTTGACGATGTCACCTGGTCTATTCTCACCTTAGCCAAACCCAATGAAAGGTCCGATAACACATGGAGTTCTGCCCTCGGCTGACAGGAGGGTGGACTGAAACAGAGGGCCGTGCAGCATGGGGCTGCAGGTCCGAGTCAAGCCTTGCTCGCTTGGGGCGTACCACCTGGTTAGCATAGCTAGCGGGCTGAGCCAATCAGAGCCATTTCTGTGTGTCCTTTCTGTTCGTGTACAGTGCACTCCACACAGGATTAATTCTTATTTAGTGTTCATTCCTTTGCAGGTGAGCAACACATACACATGCAATGAGCAGGGTCCCCTTGCTCAAGGATGCCTTCAGGTAAGTTGTGGAGTTTGGGGATCGAACCCAGAACCATTCTGCTGTGAGTGGACAGTCCTTCACCTCCAGTACCAACCATGCTGTGGAAGTGCAGAGCAAACAGGAGGCATGGCTCACAGTACCACCGTGAACCTCCACAGCAACAGAGGAAGTGGTGAGTCAAGCTGACCTTTAGAACCCCCACAGGTCCACTGATTGCATGCCCAAGGTCACACTTGAATGAATGAACGAATGAATGAATGTGAAGCAGGCAGCCGTAATACAATTCACCAACGCATCATTTAGCCTGTTTGCCCTTTGGGTGCACGGCTTGGCGGGGCTCTCCTTCAACACTACGGAGGAAACGTTTACCAAGACTGCGATATAAAACAATGGAGGACGCCCATTTGGTCGGCCATGGCAGCGAACGCACGGTGATTGTGTTCGACATTCCAGACCGCTGCAGACATCTGTCATCGCCGCTGGTATTGTTTCCAATGCAGGCAATCGAGCTTACAGACACTGGTTTTATTGATATCAGGAGGAGAGGAGATAACGTGAGCCACACACTGGATATAAGCTTCCATATACTGGCAGACATATGTTTTATGTATTGTTTATGAGCAGAGATGCATGGGTTTTCTTTTCAAAGCAAAACATCACTCAGCATTTGATAAAACAGGATAGAGCGGGTAGACAGAGCAGGTCGTTCACTAACCGCAGGGTTGGCGGTTCGATTCCCTCCTCCAACTGTTCCCATGACGAAGTGTCCTTGAGCAAGGCACTGAACCCCAACTTGCTCCCCGGGCGCTGAACATAGCAGCCCACTGCTCCTATGTATTTCGTTCCCATATCTTAAAAATACTGAGAATGACCAATAAAGACCAATAGGTCCTCTCTTGAAGAGACTAAATGGTTGCTGGTTGCTTCTGAGGACCCAGCTGGCATCTCTTCCAGGAGCTTCTAGGAGGTCAAAGATCCATATCCCTCAGCCTGCCACACATCCGCATAAACACTGGGATTGTTGTGTGGTTGTTATTAACAAACACAGCTGTCGTGGCCCCGAGATGTTGATCTTGAAGAAGGGGGAATCTGTCCGTTTAATGAGATATTTGTTGTGTCTGCTTTATAATGGGCCTGTTTATCTTTCTGTCTTGTGCTTTGCAATGTTTCTCAGTGATTTCTCCAGCGTCTGGCGGCTCCAGAAGCTTCATGGTGTTTAATGCACGCCGATGTCCATAAAAACATTCATCGTTTCCTTCCTCCTTCCTGGTTTTCTGGCAGAAGGTGATCAGCGAGTGTCTGGCGGTCTTCATCGTCGCCATAAAGCTGTCGTCAACGAGACAGAGAAACACCGTGCAGCAGCCAAGAGCAGTTTCAAGTAAAAATAGACCATTTTTATTCACGGTCCCATTTGTAGCTTTGAGCGGTTTCCCATGCGGATCTTCAATACATACAGGCCCGGGGTCAGAGGTCATAAACGCGCCACCGATACACTGTGCCAACAACAGAAACCATGTTTTTCCAGCATTCACATCAATGATGGAAAGAGGTTATGTTTAGTTTAGATGTTGTCATGGTGTGTACATAATGAATGGCCTCCAGTGCAGTGAAAGCGATGAAGCGACGAGGAGGATGAGAGTGTCGGGTGACCCTCCCAGGGTTCTCTTAGTGTGTGGAACCGAGCACAGACCTGCAGGCATCAGTCAGCCTCCATCGCACCGCTCTCCAAGCTGAGGGCTCGGACACCAGTCGGGGGCCCTCGATGTGCACATGGGGGTCCGGTCTGATGGATTATACCCCATGGATATTTCATCATACATATTGAACAAAAAAAAGAATTGAGAAGGTTTGAAAGGTCTCATAAATGTCCTGTGTAGAGGCTTCTTAATGATTCGTAGCCGCCGGTAACCACTAATCACTTAGTGTGCAAAGTGCACGGGTTCCCAGGGACACAGACCTTATTTTGGTTAGATTCAAATTATTTTGAGGTTGCACAAACATTTCAGACCTACAAATCAGGGTCATGGCCCGAAAAAGTTTGTGAGCCGCTGGGTCGATCAGAACTTTGCTAACATGGCAGCCTTGTTAGCTCCCACAGAGCAGTGGCCTACATCCACACTCCTGGCCAGCTGGAATCTAGGTTTCTGATTCACTCTCCTCTGTCGTCGTTTTACGGAAACTATTCACTTTAATCTCTCGCTTCTCTCTCTGCTGTGTTCCTCGAAGGGGTTCCTTTCTTCCGCCCCTCTTTCGGAGCCACGTTCCGCTCAGGAGACCCCAAACTGCTTCTAACAGCCTCCAGTAGATGTATGTGTGTGCATGTGTGTGTGACGCACAGGGTGAGGCTGCTTTTAATGACTTCCAGTTGCGATGTTTAGGCAACAAGCATTTCCTGGGAGTTGTGTAGTGTCTGCCTGCGGTCAGATCTCTCACTGTAGATATCTGCCTCCTGAAAGGGGTTGTTATCCATTTGTTTGTATTAGATACATCCCTGTCAGTCACTCAGTCTGTCTGTCTGTCTGTCATAAGTAATTCAAAATGAACGATGTGCCGGAAGACATGAAACGAGGAACCCTGCAAAGTCTTGTAACATGATGGCCTTTATCTCATCTTGTCATCACTACCAATAAACGGTGTGATCTGTAGTCAGTTATTTCAAACCATCTGGAAACAGATCACATCCGTACCCTGGACTGAATCTCACAGCAAAGATTTGATAAATTGCTGGAAGCATTCCTCAAAAAAAAATGTTTAAGAAGAGATTCAGCGAGAGGCCTCACATCAAACCAATTTCTGCTGAATCTGTACTGTAACACTGTGATGTAACACTGTACTGTAACACTGTGCTGTAACACTGTACTGTAGCAACACTGTGATGCAACACTGTACTGTAACACTTTACTGTAACACTGCACTGTAACACTGTACTATAACACTGTACTATAACACTGTACTATAACACTGTACTGTAACTTAACACTGTGCTGTAACACTGTACTGCAACACTGTACTGCAACACTGTACTGCAACACTGTACTATAACACTGTACTGCAACACTGTGATGTAACACTGTGCTGTAACACTGTACTGCAACACTGTACTGTAACACTGTACTGTAACACTGTACTGTTACACTGTACTGTAACACTGTACTATAACACTGTACTGTATCACTGTACTGTAACCGTGTACTGCAACACTGTACTGTATCACTGTAATGTAACACTGTACTGCAACACTGTACTGTATCACTGTACTGTAACACTGTACTGCAACACCTTTTATTTAGCTACAACATAAGGAAAGAACACGTCGTAGGCCTCAGCTGCACTGCTGTTCACACGTCCTCTGCAGAAAAGGTAGAGGTGGTCATGAACGCATGCCTACCGCTGTGGCTGCAGGCCTACCGCTGTGGCTGCAGGCCTACCGCTGTGGCTGCAGGCCTACCGCTGCAGCGCGCAGCCAACACGACCGGCGCCTGCCAACACAGTAGGTGTCGGCGGTGAGTCAGGGCTCTAGTTTACTACTCGCTTTGAAGGCACCGTGAAGATGCCTCAGTCAGCAGGACCGAGGCCCGCGGTGGGCTTTCTCATCATTAAACTGAAGTTCATTAGGATGGCCTACTTTCTTTGACTGGCTTCAAATAAAAATAAAAAAAACAGCCAGGCGGTCTCAGTGCTGGGAGAGAGTGAAGAGTCAAACCTTCCCCCGGGGAGATGTTTCTTGGTGTTTGTTCTAAATGTATTTCACCAAAACGACTCCAGAATGATGTCCTGTGTCACTTGATGAATATCAATGACATTTCTATGCAGCTTCTGGAAGCTAATGGGACTTATTGCCAACACTTTAGGCCCATCTGACTGTACTACGGAGTGGGGTAAGGCATTGGGCAACTCATCGCCTGAGAGACAATAACTAAAGAAAAGAGTCTTATTACTCTAAATGAGAACCAGGAGACTTAAATGAATGAGCCTACTGTGTAAACAAACACACGCATGTGCACGTACGTACGTACACACGTACGAGCACACACAGACGCATGCAAACACGCATTCACACACATGCACAAGCAAATAGACACACGCACACACAGACACACACACACGCACACAGATAAACACAAAGACACATACACACTAAGATACTTACAAACACAAAAAGACACACAGACAGACACACACTCTCTCTTTGGGTTGGATTGTGTAATCAGGCCTGGGGAGGAGAGCTGTGGGAGCAGTGCTGCAGCTGTCTGGCAGCGCTGAGGATCAGCCCTGCCACAGCTTCACTGCTCTTGCTTGTTCAGGCAGTAGCTTTCGTGGAAGCCAGACACAGGGGGTCTTCTGAGGTTGCCATGTTGGAGTCAGGTCATTTCATTTTCTT
Organism: Urophycis tenuis; assembly: GCA_036785325.1. NCBI lineage: Eukaryota > Metazoa > Chordata > Actinopteri > Gadiformes > Phycidae > Urophycis > Urophycis tenuis. The sequence goes on from JAXIVH010000270.1 coordinate 31,216, forward strand.
ATTCTATTTTTTCATATACTACAAGGTAGACTTGTGGGGGAGAAGAAAACATTTTCACATCCCTCCCTTGACTTTGTCCATGGGAACCTCAAAACACTAAATAACACTGCATTGTTCTTAAATCAAACACATGTCACAACCGTGGAACGCACAGTTAAATGTTTATCCTGCCAATCTGCAGCCATGAAAGTGTTTTCCACCTAATGTGATGTTTTTAGTGCTTGCGCAACACAAGGTTTTCATTTGACAGAGCATTAATCATTTTTATTCCAAACAATATAAATCCTATCATTGGGAAAAGCTATTTAAATTCGATTAAAATGTCTTTTGTTCTTGTGCCTTCACCAATACATGTAGTGTCATGATTATTTTTGCCATACTTGTATATATGGCATTGGGGTATAGGTGTATGATTATTATAATAATTGACTTATTTCACTTTGTGGGCCATAATCATCCAAATGCTGCATCATTACTGTTGGCCAACCCCCTCCCACACTATAAAACTATTCACAGAGGTTACCGTTGTCTTTGTTATGACCTTAGCCGTGGCCATCATCATGCCGGCGAATACACAATTATTTTTTAAACGCTACTTGCTGTGCGCTTTGGCCATGTGGGGATTGAATTGACTCCAGTGAATAAATATTTCTTCTTCCAAGCATTTTGAAAAATGTTGTTCTGTATCCAGTTGAAGTGAGCAGTTTTCACACCAATCGACATTAAAAGGTGACTGAAGAGGGCAGAACAGATTGAATTTCAGCATCTTAAAAGCACTCGTTGGGTAACAATGTAGGTAAACACGGTGAGTACGTCTGTGTCAGGGGAACCACCTGAAGCTTCAGTATCCTGACATCCCATTGCCAGGAGTCCAACGCAGTAATTAGTGACAGTACATTGGTCCAACTCAGCAGTATTTCTGACCTTCTCAGCCCTATGAAGATACAAGGTCACGGTGCCCTATGGTTCCCTCCTCCTGCCCTGCGTTAGATCCAAACATCTGGGAGGAGAGCACTTCCATCTCTTAGACCCGGTCCATAAACTGACCTACTGGAAAAACATCAAAGCCCACACATCTCAAAGCAGCGTGGAGATGCAACATCATCATCCTAATCCAAACTGACTCCAAGTCACTTTACGGTCATTTTCTTTCATTTGTAGACACATGCCATTATGTTTTGTTAGGGCCAAGGTTTGTTAGGGCATTGAAGTAAGCACCCTAACTACTGCCCACGGGACAAAGACCACATGTTTAGTGCACAAGCAAGTCACAGAGCCACAAATCCCAAGGCATGCTAGGAAACCCTGTAGCATCTGGTCTCCTGCAGGCAACATCTCCTGAAGCCACATGTCTCCTCTATTCATAAAGGGAGAAGCAGTGGCAAGTCACTGTCCCTGGGGTACAAGATCAGGACACATGTGCTATCTCATCCCACTTCCTGGATGAAAGTCTCATGATTCAGGAGTTAGTCAGAACTACTTGCCACATTGTGTGCTGTGACATACGTTCACTGGGATACTGATGTTATGGGCAGGGCCGGACTGGGTTAAAAGGATGACTGCAGACGCACACAAATGTGAGGAGTTTGGCCCGGACATATTTGAGACTAAAATGTTCACAGGCCAGAAAAGGCTGGGAAAAAGGTTGACCTGGGGACCGACCTGCAGCACAATCCAATTACTGCACAGCAGCAGTGAAATGTTTTGATTAGCGCTTATGACAAGAGAGGTTTAGGGCAGCATGTTCTGAAGGCATTAGTGTGCGCCGTGTGGAAACGTGTGACGGTAAACCAGGGAGAGGCGGCGAGGTGTGGGACGAGGGCCGGGGTGGGACCGCTCCTCGGACCCTTACGCACAGCTAGCTTAACATCCACAGCTGAGCGCGTGGCAGCCATGTGACGCGGCTTTAAAGTGTGTTTTCCATGAACATCAAGGCTGCTCACCTCGTGGTTTCTTCTGGTCACCGGCGACCCGGCCAGAAGGAACCTGTTCCCCTGCTGTAGGAGAGACACCAGGTGTGGGCCCTGTCTGTGCTACCGGGCAGAGTGACCGGGCTGTAGCAGAGACACCAGGTGTGGGCCCTGTCTTCACACTGTGCTCCCTGGCAGAGGGGCTGTAGGAGAGACACCAGGCGTGGGCCCTGTCTCCACACTGTGCTCCCTGGCAGAGTGACCGGGCTGTAGCAGAGACACCAGGTGTGGGCCCTGTCTTCACACTGTGCTCCCTGGCAGAGGGACCGGGCTGTAGGAGAGACACCAGGCGTGGGCCCTGTCTGTGCTACCGGGCAGAGGGACCGGGCTGTAGCAGAGACACCAGGTGTGGGCCCTGTCTCCACACTGTGCTCCCTGGCAGAGTGACCGGGCTGTAGGAGTGACACCAGGCGTGGGCCCTGTCTCCACGCCGTGCTCCCTGGCAGAGTGACCGGGCCGAGCAGCGCTCTGCTGCAGAGATGCTGGGGCAGCCGGGACCTTCCCGGTCCGTCCAGGATGGATTTGGTTCCATTTTGGAGACGCAAAAAGTAAAGGAAACTGAAATGGCTGTCCCTATAACACAACCCAATCTGTTTTATAGTATAGTTATAGTTAGTTAGTAGTTATAGTTCATAGGTATAGTTCATGATGAACGTACTTCATTTGATAAACAAAACGTACGATTGGGTAAAGGACAACCTGCATACCTTTTCAACAACAACCAAACTCTTCTGGAGCTCTGGTACCGCAGTAGGATTACTCATCTGGGAAATCATTTCCTTGACTAATTTTCGCCGCCAGATACTCAAAGGGCTCTTTGTAATTTCAGAAGACTTTCCATATGAAATATTACCAGTGAATTAATTCATGACAAATCATTTCCATACTGTTATTTTTAAGTAAATGTTAAGAACTTTAATTGCTGCATTTATTTTAAGGTGGGGATGAGTCATGATTTAGGGCAATACGGTGGAAAAAGTAAGAGTAATATTGACATGAGCCAAAGTATCTGCGTCTACAGCTGACGTACCGTTGAGAGTGTTCTATTCAAACGAATGGAATCTCACCGGCTAACTGAATTGGCAAATCACATGGCTTGATCATGCTGCTGAAATGTTCAATACTAACCTTAGTTGAGTAATGTTATAATGTAAAGCATTCAAGTCATTTTGACTGGATTATGGGAGGATAAAGCATGTAGAGACATAGGCATGTCAAGGCTTGTTCCCTTTGCCGTAGTGATGACAGTCTCTCTCTAGTGGTGACAAAATATTACATAAAATTAATTTCAGTAAAAGTTTAGTAAACACCATCACCTTAATAAGTGCTCGGCAAAGCCATCATATGTAAATGTGTAATCTACATTACAAATCAGAGTAATACCTATGATGTATTTTGAAGAAATGTCATCAACCTTACACCAGATAATGACTCACTAAAGATTGAGCTTGGGTCTTAATATCTTCAATAGGATTTAGAGAGAAAACTGGCTGCGTGAAAGTCTTTTATTAATACTTTCACCAAAATTGCACTTTAACTGCAAATAACTGATTCCACGTACAGCAGAAATACACTGACAGTTTATTAGCTACAGAAACCTTTACTTGAAAAGAAACCGTTTCCAGTAAACCTTTGTCTTAACAATATCTGGGTACATAGGTTGCCACATTTTCATATAAAGAATTATTGTACAGATATTCATCAACAACCTGAGTGATTATTAAAATTGTGTGTACAAAACTGTTTTTTACATTTGCGCTGTTCTTTCATTCGACTCTCAAAAAAATGCTGGAGATATTTGTAAAAACCCAAATACAACAACACACATCAGCAATCCATGTATTTTACAGAGTGAGGTCAATTAAATGTTTTCCAAATGCTGTGCATCCATTTCTCACTGCATCATACATCTGTGTAGAGCACACAGGCGTAATACCTCTGTATAGAGCACACAGTAGAGCACACAGGCGTAATACCTCTGTGTAGAGCACACAGTAGAGCACACAGGCGTAACGCTGCAGGTCCACGTGATGCCGTCAGAACGTGACCACCCTGGTCTGTTTGGGTTTGGCCTTCTTCAGCGGCACGTCCACATCCTCGTGGTCAGCGCTCATGTTGTTGGACAGCCAGCCCAGCGTGATGGAGGCTGCTGTTAGCATGATGGGGGGGGGGGGGGGGGGGGGGGGGGGGGGCAACACAGGGGGGGGGGCAACACGGGGGGGTGGGGGTAACACAGGGTGGGGGTTAATGGGGGGGGGGGGGCAACAAACGAGATTCAGCAGCATCTTTCTCAAGGGTGACAGACGATGAGATTGAGCCCCGAAACCTTTCAGCTGGGACTCAAAACACTGTGACACCGAGTCCGTCCGGCCTCCGGAGACGGGGACTTTTTTTTTACTTTTAAAGGATTAGGGGAGAGTCCCATGAGGAGAGAGAGAGGCTCACCTGCAGACTGGTGCTCTGGACAGTCCTTCTGGAAGTGTTCCACAGAGCCACACACGTGACAGCTGCCTCCTGTAAAGACCACCACGCGTCAACACAATACACACGCTGTCCACGGCAGACCGCTGCCTCAAAGGTGAACTGGGGTTCTGACCTTCTTTGTAGAGACCCCGGGGGTTGTCCGGGCAGGAGCGAGACAGGTGGCCCGTCTTGCCACAGATGAAGCACTTAGCGTAAGGAAACTCCCCTGAGAAGCAGAACATGTGTCAACGTTACATGCTGCTTTGTCTTCCTGCAACATCCACACACAAAGCACCAGTTTTTAAACCCACGGGCAACACGTTTCATCAACAGCTGAACTAAACTCATGCACCTGCACTTCAAGTCTTTCACAGGCTGCTAGACAAAGTGATTTATATCTGCTATACAAATTTATATATATTTGATTGTTGTTGTATTTTTGCAAGTACATTTTATGGAGTTTATCTATATTGTATTATTATATGTACATTCAAACAAATCTCAATATTATATATCAAGATGTTTTTGAGTCCTTGTGTGTTAGATGTTTAATGTGAGCTCTGTGTGTGCAAGAATTCCTACATACCAAAAGAAAAACAAACTTGCAACATAAACCCAACGATGCCGGTGTGTGATGTGAACCAGCCCCTCACCCAGAGCCGGGTCCACCTTGGCCCGGCACCTCTGGACCTCGTGCTCCGTGGAGCCGCAGCGGAAGCAGATCCCCCGGCCCATCTCCACGTCCCGCTCCGCCTCGGGGCAGTCAGCCAGCCCGTGGCCCGGCTGTCTGCAGTTGAAGCACAGCTGGGAAGGACCATCAGAACCGTATGAGAACCGTATGAGACAGGAAGAAGAAAGAACAAGAAGAAGAAGAAGAAGAAGAATTACTCTTTTGATCCCGTGAGGGAAATTTGGTCTCTGCATTTAACCCAATCGTGAATTAGTGGAAATACACTCAGCACACAGTGATGGTGAGGCACACAGTGAGGTGAAGCACATCCCGAGGCAGTGAGCTGCCAACAGCGGCGCTCGGGGAGCAGTGAGGGGTTAGGTGCCTTGCTCACAGGCACTTCAGCCGTTCGTACTGGTCGGGGTTCGAACCGGCAACCCTCCGGTTACAAGTCCTTAGCCCTAACTAGTAGGTAATTTGCGCGCCTGCTGCCTTCCTTGGATGTGGTAGCCATTTCTCAGGCTCCCTCTCCGGAATCGAACCCTGATTCCCCGTTACCCGTGGTCACCATGGTAGGCACATAGAGTACCATCGAAAGTTGATAGGGCAGACAGCGACTGCCCCTAAAAGGAGGACATGGTAGTGCCAAAACTCAACATTAAAGGCTGTGGGGGGGAAACACCCACCATTTTATTTTTCTTATCGGTTTGCCTCTTTATCCTCCTGTGCTCCCGGCGGTCGTCCTTCCTCAGAGCCGTCTCCACCTCTTCTCGGAGGCCCTGCTCCCCGTCCTGCTGGCCCCGGGGGAGAGGCTGGCCGCTCTGCTGCAGGTACTCCAGGAAGCCGTTCACGTCCACGTTGTCATAGTCCTTCTTCTTGTTGGGCTTCTTGTAATCCGCGGGCCCCTGCCGCTGGGTCCTCCGGAGAGGGTCCGACGTGCCTCCTTGGCGTGGAGCTCCCCTGGAAGCTGGGAATGTTCTTTTGGCTCCAGACTGGGCCGGCTGTTTGAGCTGGTCCCATGGGGTGGCGTCGGCCGGTTTGTGTTTGTGGATGTTATTGGCTCGTGCCCACCTCGTCATGTTGACCCCTTCTGATCAAATCATATATATACACATATATCATCATATAGCTATATCAGCGTGGTGATACCATTGCTTTGAGACTTCCGCATTAACAGCAGGTCTAGTGTCAGATCTGCTAGTAGATACAGAGGATGGAGCATGCAGGAGGACTCTAACTAAAGAGTTAGCAGTGGTATTTAGGTCGCCATATTAAACTAGTTAACAGTGGGCTGGTGTTTAGGTCGCCATATTAAACTAGTTAGCAGTGGGCTGGTGTTTAGGTCGCGGTATTAAACTAGTTAGCAGTGGGCTGGTGTTTATGTCGCATTATTAAACTAGTTAGCAGTGGGCTGGTGTTAAGGTCGCGGTATTAAACTAGTTAGCAGTGGGCTGGTGTTTAGGTCGCGGTATTAAACTAGTTAGCAGTGGGCTGGTGTTTAGGTCGCCATATTAGAACAACAGTACCGACGCTACGCACCTCGTGTCCGTAGTCACCCGAGAAGGTTCACTGCAACGACGCTGTAGTTATACGAATAAAGTAGAACAAGTGTTCTACATATGTATACAAACGAAATCCGTCACTGTTGGCATTTCCATGTGGACATATTTCTCTGGGAAGGACTTATCTTCTTCTACGACTGACCGGAAGTATCAACTATACCTTCTAGTGTTTTGTCGCCCTCTATCTGTCTGGGGGGGTTCACTCAGATAGACACAGAGCACAGGCCGTTACATTGACAATTATGGACTTCAGTATTACCAGTTTTGAAGCAGACCACTCAAAAAAGTATGCAGTTAAATTAAGCCTATATTATTTATTATACGTTACAGAATTGACAATGAATATTTCTTGGTGGTATTCATTCCCTGAAATGACATCATCCCAAACGACACAAACAGGGAGCCAGGCCACCCCAGCTGATATTAATAAATACAATTAACACATTGGCTCAGAAGACGTCGGCTATCAGGGGTGGCAGGAGACTTGTCCAAGTATTTTAGAAATTATGTTTTTGTCAATCCTAACTGCACTATTCTGTGTGTCAACATATATTAGATCTGGTAAGGTAGTCTAGTTTGCTATGTATTTAATTATACATATTGTGGCCTAATTGTTGATTTCTTTTTTTGCAGTGCAATGTAATCCTGTGCCAGATACTGGAAATGGTGCGTGTTCATGTCTAGTTACTATGAGATACTAGGTTGGCCTACTTTGAAATATGTCAAAGAATTTTATTTGGCCATTTGTCTTTTCTAACTTGAAAATCGGTTTCCTATAGGAGACTTGACAGATTTGTTAGCCATTGCCATAAACTATGCCGAAAAGAATCCAGAGACACTGGGAGGTAAATGCACAACCTGTTTGTTTTCTAATTGAATTGAAATGTAAGCTTAGTCAGAAGAGTAAGCTTAGTTTGTTGCCTTTCTGAATGTTTTCCTCGTTCTTTGCAGAACTACTCAACCCTCAAGAAGCCATTATTCAGGGTGACATGATGATGCCAGTAGGTCAAAGTTTGCCAAGCGTATACACAGACCAGATGTAGGCTCCTGTGGGCGGTTTGGGTGTATTCACTTTTATTTTAAAAAAATGTTCTTGTGACATCCAGTGTATGTAAAATGTACTTGATTTTCCCTTTTGGGCACTTGGCTGTTAAATGTGTGAAACAATGGCTGAGGCTGCATCAGCTGACCTCTTCATGGTAGTCTGACAGGAATGACCTCTTCATGGTAGTCTGACAGGAATGCTCTGACGGAGGTCTGGCCAGGTGCACCAGGAAGGGTCTCGGTGCCATATGTCATCAGCCCAGTGATAGGTTGGTCGTGTTATGAATCACTGTCCCATCTTTCCCTTGACCGGTCGGGTGTTTTTGTGGTAGTATCCAACTGTGTGTGTGTGTGTGTGTGTGTATGCGTGTGTGTGTGTGTGCAGCCAATATGATGGACACCTTGCTGGAGGCGATGGAGATGGTGTCTGAACACACCTGCGTGTCCTTCCACAAGCGAACCAGAGAACCCGACTACCTGTCTTTCCAGCCGGCCAAGGGGTGAGTGAGATTAACCAGAATATTCAAACTGAAATATTTACAGCCATTTTGTCAAATTCTTTTTCTTAAAAAAAAAAAAAAGCCTAACATCTCTGCGTGTGTGCAGGTGTGCGTCCTTTGTGGGGTTCCAAGGTGGAATACAGAAACTGTTTGTTGGACCCGACTGCTCCGCGGGGAACCTGGCACACGAGATCCTCCACGCTCTGGGTTTCCACCACGAACACACCAGGGTGGACCGCAACCAGCACATTCGCATCATTGAGAACAACATCATGGATGGTGCGTGAGACCTGATTGTCAACAGCGGGGGTCGTGGATGGCCAGGGGACTCGTCCCCCGTTTGAGACTCAAAGTGTAATCCTGTTACAGGATTGATGGCCAATTTCCTCAAGCAACCCGGCCACACATTCGGTCTTCCTTATGATTCTTCTTCCATCATGCACTACGGAAGGTAACGTCTGAACTACGAGGAAAATAACTCCACTTTTGGTACCCGTGTGACCTTTTTATTTAATTTTTTGACAGCTTTTTCTTCTCTAAAAACGGATTGCCCACCATCATTGCGCTCAAAGACAATGACAAAATGGGGCAGAGGAGTCACCTGACTGCACTGGACATCAAGAGAATCCGAGTCCTTTACAAATGCGGTCTGTGTGGTCTTTGAATGCATCTTGTTGAACACGTTTTAAAATGGCATCTTTTTAAAATGTCTCGTCTTTCCTCAGTTGTTAAGGTAGATGAGGAAACTACGCCACCAGTTTGGACGGCGCCGATGAAGGCGTTTCTTACCAGGTTTCATCGACTGAAGGAATTGCATTTGCGCATACCTGAGGCGCGGGCAATGTGAACGGCAACCTACCAGTCCACAGTAACGCAGTGAGGATGTCTGGCTGAGCTCTTCACCCACCTGCTGACATCAACAAACCAGTGCTCAGTAGTTTCCTGTTCATCACTATGGCCTTGCTTGGTTTTGGTGCTGGCTCAAATTGAAACTTGCCGAAATAATAAAATACTCTTTTTCTTATGTCTCTTGCCCCCTTTCTTTAAACACTATAGGCTGGCAGTTTATTAGTCCCTGAGATTGTAATCTCAAAACATGAAGGTTTGCCAGATCCTTGCTCGTGTGGCAAGTGTGCACACAAGAATGGGTGTCCATGTGGGGTAGCTGGTATCCGTTGTAGCAAGTACTGCAGATGCAAGGAAGGCAATAGTTGTAAAAATCATATCACTGAATGAGCTCTCATCGTCATCCCCATACCTGGACTCTGTTGTGAAAGCTTTACCTTGCAACACAGGGAATTAATCTGCTATTTTGTATTTTTCACTTTAGGTTAACGTTCCAATGATAATAGCAAGGTTGGATATAAAATGTTTGTATATTAATAAAATGTTTGTTTTCTTTCTTTAAAAAAAGTCGTGTTTATATACAATTGTATTTATAATTTTCCATTCCCCCCAAACACACAACATCCACACTGAACAGCTCCACAAACACAATTATAAATATCAAACCAGAATTCTTACACTTACACTACATGGTCATTGTAAACATTGATCACCTCAGAAAATCTGTCGCTTCAAGAGTTTATATTCGCATATATAATGAGACATTGCCTCATTTCCATATTTTATTATTTTTTTTAGACAAAGTGTAATACAAAAGGTATTTATCTTATGAAGATTAATCTGGTAGAAATGTAAGTGGATATCTATAAAGGGAAACCCGTCCCATTCACCTGTAGTATGATAATAGTGTCACCTGTTGGAGTGTTACCTGTTGGGGTCATTTTCAGGACTTTGGTCCCGGGTAGAGATTCTGACATCCCACGTTGTTCAATGGGGTCATATTAGTCCAAACAGTTGAGATATTCTCCGCTAAATGAAGCGCATACAAATCTTACCCAGGACCTAGACTAATAAGTGCTCAAGACGTTAAAACGTTGTTTTAGTGGATTTATTAAATGCGATACGACACCTAGGCTGCTACAGTCGATCTGTCAGCAGCGCTACGTTACCTTTCTTGGATTGTATCTTATTGTGCAAACAAACCATTTCTCGTGTCATTTCTTGGTGCAAGCTAGGCCTATTTTTCGCTAACTGTTTGAACAAATTATGCAAAATAAGAAAAAAAGTAATGGGTATAAAATAGCCACTATACCTTATAGTGTTTTGTCGCCCTCTATCTATCTGTCTGGTGTGTTAACTCAGGACAGACAGAGCACAGTCGGTTAAATTGACAATCATGTAGGCTATTTCAGTGTTACCAGTTTTGAAGCAGACCTCCCAATAAAAAGTATGGAGTCAATTCAAGCCTATATTATTTATTATACGTTACATAATTGACAATAAATATATCTTGGTGGTATTCATTCCCAGAAATGACGTCATCCCAAACGACGCACATAAACAGGGAGCCAGGCCACCCCAGCTGATATTAATAAGCACAATTAACACATTGGCCCAGAAGACGTTGGCTATCAGGGGTGGCAGGAGACTTGTCCAAGTATTTTAGAAATTATGTTTTTGTCAATCCTAACTGCACTTCTTTGTGTGTCAACGTGTATTACATCTGGTAAGAGGTACATTCTCGTTTGCTATGCATCTTTGTTAATTATACATATCGTGGCTTAATTGTTTTCTTTTTTTGCAGTGCAATGTAATCCTGTGCCAAACACTGGAAATGGTGCGTGTTCTTGTCTAGTTACTGTGAGATACTATGTTGGCCTACTTTGAAATATCTCAATTTTATTTGGCCATTTGTCTTTTCTAACTTGAAAATCCGTTTTCTTATAGGAGACTTGGCAGATTTGTTAGCCATTGCCATAAAACAATGCCGAAAATAATCCAGAGACACAGGGAGGTTAAAAATGGCGTCTTTTTAAAATGTCCCATCTTTCCTCAGTTGAAAAGGAGAAAACTACGCCACCGGTTTTGACGGCGCCTATGGAGCCATTTCGTGACAAGTTTCATCGACTGAAGGATTTGCATTTGCCCATACCTGAGGCGCCGGGCAATGTGAACAGCAACCTACCAGTCCACAGTACCGCAGGCTGAGCTCTTCACCCACCTGCTGACATCAACAAACCAGTGCTCAGTAGTTTCCCGTTCAGCATGGCCTTGCTTGGTTTTGGTGCTGGCTCAAATTGAAACTTGCTAAAATAATAAAATGCTCTTTTTCTTATGTTTCGTGCCCCCTTTCTTTAAGCCCTATAGGCTGAATTGTCCTTGCAAAGCAGCAACATGTCAGTCATTTAAAACTTTTTTTATCTTGCATGAAGCTGAAATGTGGCCCTGGGTGCAAATGATTTAAATCAAGGATACATTGAATAATGTCCATCCACCTGTTAGTGCCTCCTTGGGGTTGAGTGACTGCAGTAGGTAACAGAATTTGATATAATCCAGCTCAGGATGGTTTTGTAATGTGATATTCAATATTATGACACAACATATTATTATGACTATATTAAACAAATGCAAACATTTAAAATCTGATTTGAACTGTTCATTTAAACATCCCTAAGAGTTCCCTGGTGAAGAGGACCCATCCTTGGAATTTGTGGGGGAAATCCTGGAATCGCAACTGCTTGACTCGAGACCTCAGTTGACTCATCGACTAGACTTCCAGTGAATGTAATTGCCATCTGAAGAAACGCTCCATTCTGGGATGAAATCCACGAACATTGAGGGGGTCACTGCTGTTGGGTTGAAAAGTGTTTGTGACATTTAGTAGAGGTTTGATTTGTATGCTGTTCATTTAGCGGACAATATCTCAACTGTTATTGACTAATTTTACATGCACATTCAGGGCATTTAGCAGACGCTTTTATCCAAAGGGACTTGCAAAGAGTACATTTGTCATAAGGTCAAACATTTCATTACTGCTAATACAGTGAGAAAGTCACTGAACAAGTTTCAAGCATTTCAATTGCTAGGTTAACCATTGCTGGTATAAAACATGTCTGACTAAGTGCCAAGACGTACAACAAATAAGAGCATGAGGGTAGGGTTATGCAGGGTTCAGGTGAACTCTGAACAAGTGGGTCTTGAGTCTCTTCCGGAAGATGGGGAGTGACTCTGCAGTCCTGACATTGGCAGGGAGCTCGTTCCACCACTGTGGTGCCAAAACAGAGAAGAGTTGAGATTTCACCATCCGACCTTTTCCTCCTTTTAGTGATGGCGGTACTGGTGGTATGACCCCATTGAACAACATGTGATGAATCTCTACCCGGGACGAAAGCCCTGAAAATGATCACAACAGGTGACACTATTATCACTCTACAGGTGAATGGGACTTTTTTTCCCCCTTTAAAGATATCCTCAAAGACCACCTTCAATTTGGTTTCCAAAGCAGACATCAAAGATGAGACAATGAAAGCTCATGTTTATTGATTATGGGTGTCACTGGGGGGTCACAGTTGAGGAGCTCCTCCATCATGAGGTCACCAACTCTACATTCTTCTTGGTTGACAAAGACGGTTACTTGAGGAAGAGTGCCAAATCACAACTTGGGACTGAGCTGTTGAAGTTGTGTCCACAAATAGATAAAGAAGGTCCAGATAACCCGCGGTAAACACATGCCATCATTATCGACTTCATGGCATTGGTGAGAAAGGTCTCCTTAAAGACACTTGATCCACCCCTCAAGACATTCCACAACTTTACCATTGCTTTGACATGCATGGTCACCAAAGCTGGAGGCAACTGTGATGAGATCCTTATAGTTTTTTACACTTACAGCGAGGACAACATCAAACGTGGAGAGAGGGAGGGAAGAGGAAAATCAGAAAACATGGTGGTCCTTGGCGCTGATTGTAGCAGCCTAGGTTATGCTGTCGTATCGTAACTGTTTAAATCCACTAAAACAACGTTTTAATGGAAAATTATAAATACAATTGTATACAAACACAGGACTTTTTTTAAAGAAAGAAAACAAACATTTTATTAATCTACAGACATTTTATATCCAACCTTGCTATTATCATTGGAACGTTAACCTAAAGTGAAAAATACAAAATAGCAGATTAATTCCCTGTGTTGCAAGGTAAAGCTTTCACAACAGAGTCCAGGTATGGGGATGACGATGAGAGATCATTCAGTGATAGGATTTTTACAACTATTGCCTTCCTTGCATCTGCAGTACTTGCAACAACGGATACCAGCTACCCCACATGGACACCCATTCTTGTGTGCACACTTGCCACACGAGCAGGGATCTGGCAAACCTTCATGTTTTGAGATTACAATCTCAGAGACTAATATACTGCCCTTTCTTACAAAACCATAAGCATCTGCATTTAAGATTGTGGTGGTGTCTGTAAATGGTGATTGGACCTCAAGCTGCTCATTTCTTGGTGCAAGCTATTTTTCGCAAACTGTTTTTGCTTAAAAAAGTAATAGGTATAAGATAGCAGAATAAATAAATAAATAAATAAAGAAATAAATAAATAAATAAATAAGTGTTGGGATGTCATGTGAGTAAATAGGAGACCTGCGAACGAACCGAAACACCTGCAGTGTTAGATCTCTCCGCCAGGTGGCAACATTGAACACGTGACAGGAAGAACCAAACCGGAAGCATGTGCATGTCGACGTCACTTTCTAGGAACACAACAAAAACAAATCGTCTCCTTGCTCATCTTACTTTGTCACGTCGTCAAGCCGTCTTCATTTTATGAACATTCTAAACGGACTGCGGAGTCTTTCCCCGTGGAACAGCCCTCCCGTGTGTGTGAATCAAACCGTCCGCGGTGACATGTGTTCCTGGCGCTACTCCGACGAGCAGGAGGCCTGCAGGAGGTAAACACTGTGGGACGACGTTACAACACAGCGACCCGAGAAGCGTCGACCTCACACCAGAAACACTTGAGTTGCCGCACAGTGTTATTGAACACGTCGCCGTGAAGTCAACACAACGAGTGACGTTAGATCGCCATGGCTCAGCAAAGGGGAGTCAACAGTCTCCAGTTCAACCAAGACCAGAGTAAGACCATAACATTAAACTGAGGCCAAGCTACCAATCCTAAATCCGTGTCGTGAAATCACACTGCATGAACTGCACGTGGAGTTATTGATATAACTGTTGTCACACCACAGGCTGTTTCTGTTGCGCTATGGAAACCGGGGTCAGGATTTACAACGTGGAGCCCCTGATGGAGAAAGGCCATCTTGGTAAGTTAAATAAAAGCAAACCCCACAACATTGTGCAATATTGCCAATGGACTAACGGGTAATTACGATATCAATTATATAATATACTATATAGGACTACACGAAAAAAATATAACGCAGGTCAAAATGATAGACTTGGTCGGGCATTTGTTTAAAAACAACAGAAAGTGAAACTTTCTTTTGATTTCTTTGATTTTGTAAAAGCCAATGACCAGCTGCAGCCTTAGCCAAAAAAAGGTAGCTGTCCTCTGATTGGACCGAGGCAGATTGGCCAACGCTGTAATTGACTGAACTTTGTGTGTTTAGACCACGAGCAGGTGGGCAGCGTGGCCCTGTGCTCCATGCTCCATCGATCCAACCTGCTGGCCGTTGTAGGAGGCGGAGTCAACCCCAAGTTCTCAGAAATATCAGGTGAGCTGGTACATCCACCTCGCCTAACATCCTCAGAACAAGTTGGTCTGGAACCTCTCGGGTCTATTCCAGTATCCAAGGTTATCAACCGTCACAGCCCTGGACGCAATGTCGTAAGATATCATGAGTGTCAAGCAGAAAGATATACAGGACAGTAATTAAAGAGTAAAAACTAGAATATATAAATATATGGAAATATATCGAGCAAGGTTATGCAGACACTAAATGAAGCAGTTGGGGTACACATTACTGACAGTACATGCTCCATTGTTGAAAAGACCTTATTGATGATTGTGCGTGTATGTACTGTTATGTACTGTTATGTGCTTGTATGTGCGTGTATGTGCGTGTATGTGCTTGTATGTGCGTGTATGTGCGTGTATGTGCTTGTATGTGCTTGTATGTGCGTGTATGTGCCTGTATGTGCGTGTATGTGCGTGTATGTGCGTGTATGCATACGTGATTGTGCCACAAAGTGACCTGAGGGATGCGGTTTCGTTCCAGTGCTGATCTGGGACGACGCGTGCGAGGCGCGGGACCCCAAGGACAAGCTGGTGCTGGAGTTCACCTTCACCAAACCCGTTCTGGCCGTTCGCATGAGACACGACAAGTAAGCCTCACAGAGCTGACTAGCAACAGCTGCTCACCAGTGCCCTTATATGGTCAACATCAGCTCTGGGTGGCTGCACTTGTGCCTCCCTGGAAAAGTCTCTTCCGTGATTGGTTCAGG
Organism: Urophycis tenuis; assembly: GCA_036785325.1. NCBI lineage: Eukaryota > Metazoa > Chordata > Actinopteri > Gadiformes > Phycidae > Urophycis > Urophycis tenuis. The sequence goes on from JAXIVH010000270.1 coordinate 46,734, forward strand.
GGAATCCATCTTGTCTGTCAATCACATTTGCCGGCACAGCATTATCGTAGTTTCCCCACAGGAGCGGGAACAATACACTTCCCAATGGCGGAGAAACGTATTTAATTTATTATCATTTATTTGTATGTTTTTGGAGGTTATTTATTTTCAAAATCATGCAGTTTTTTTACTCTTCTCCGCTCTCCTCAACTCTGAACTCGTACTTGTGGCAGCTTTCACACCACTAATGACGATGTGTTCCCCAGGATCATCATTGTTCTTAAGAACAGAATCTACGTGTACAGTTTCCCAGACAACCCGGTCAAGCTGTTTGAGTTCGACACCAGAGACAACCCCAAAGGTGCCGTCCGTTTGAACGGTCTGCTTCCCCACAGACGGACTTCTTCATGGTTATAAATGTGATTTGTGATGCTTTTCTCACTCCCAGGACTGTGTGACTTGTGTCCGAGTATGGAGAAACAGCTCCTGGTCTTCCCAGGTCATAAATGTGGCAGTCTTCAGCTTGTCGTGAGTCACAAAGGAACCTAATTAGATAATATACAAGATGTGGCTGATAAGTCCTTCATATAAATGCCCCCCTTCAAACCACCTGCTAAGAAATTGCTAGTGCTAAAATAAAATATATGTTATATAACATATGTATAACAGTTGCTGCTAGTAATCACTAGCAATAGTTAACAGTATTAGCAACAGCGGAGCTAATATGCCTGCTCTTAGAAACCATTTCTATTATAAAACAGCTATTAATACTCCAAACCACTAGCCATAGCTAATAGCTAGTACTTAGCATTAGCGTTGCTAACAGTGGAGCACGCCCCCCCCCCCCCCCCCCCCCCCCCCCCCCAGGACCTGTCCAACACCAAACCGGGCACGTCGTCGGCCCCCTTCACCATCAACGCCCACCAGAGCGAGATAGCGTGCGTGGCGCTGAACCAGCCGGGCAGCGTGGCGGCCTCGGCCTCCAGGAAGGGCACCCTGATCCGCCTGTTTGACACCAGCACCCGCGACAAGCTGGTGGAGCTCCGCAGGGGCACGGACCCGGCCACCCTGTACTGGTACTGTACCCGGGTGGTGCCGCCGGACCATGGGACTTTAGCACCATCACGTGACTTTAGCACCGTCACGTGACTTTAGCACCGTCACGTGACTTTAGCACCATCACGTGACTTTAGCACCATCACGTGACTTTAGCACCATCACGTGACCTTAGCACCATCACGTGACTTTAGCACCATCACGTGACTTTAGCACCATCACGTGACTTTTGCACCATCACGTGACTTTAGCACCATCACGTGACTTTAGCACCATCACGTGACTTTAGCACCATCACGTGACCTTAGCACCATCACGTGACTTTAGCACCGTCATGTGACTTTAGCACCGTCACGTGACTTTAGTACCATCATGTGACTTTAGCACCATCACATGACTTCACGTCACTGTGTTGCTCCAGTACTGTCTCGGTGAATACTCGATAGGAACCCAAAGAATTGACATATTCAATACAAGTCTAAGATGTCTTGTGCCATATTTGCTCTTATTTTCTTTTCTTCCCATCTCAGCATCAACTTCAGCCACGACTCGTCCTTTCTGTGTGCGTCCAGTGATAAGGGCACCGTCCACATCTTCGCTCTGAAGGACACCAAACTCAACCGGCGCTCGGCGTAAGACCAGAGCTGTGCTCTTTCTTTTAGCTATTTTATGACCAGATGTGAAGTTGAATAGTGTTTATACTACAAGCCTTTTGAACGCCTGTTTGTGACATCACAAGTGGACAGAGTGGCCACGTTGGTCACAAGTGGCATTGTCCACCCTGAGGTATAGATGAACTACAGCCTGCCAGTTGGTACAGCCGACCTGTACTTGTGATGTCACAGATCAGATTTAAAGATGGCCTATACCATTTTAGAGTGGTACAGTCGACCTGTACTTGTGATGTCACAGATCAGATTTAAAGATGGCCTATACCATTTTAGAGTGGTACAGTCGACCTGTACTTGTGATGTCATAGATCAGATTTAAAGATGACCTATACCATTTTAGAGTGGTACAGTCGACCTGTACTTGTGATGTCACAGATCAGATTTAAAGATGGCCTATACCATTTTAGAGTGGTACAGTCGACCTGTACTTGTGATGTCACAGATCAGCCCCTTTGACTTTCCAACTAGAAGTGTTTGTTGCTGGTGCTCCTTGTGTCTGGTGGCTGATGTGTGTGTCCGCCCCAGGCTGGCCCGCGTGGGGAAGGTGGGCCCTGTGATTGGCCAGTATGTGGACAGCCAGTGGTCCCTGGCCAGCTTCACTGTGCCGGCAGAATGCGCCTGCATTTGTGCATTCGGAAAGAACACGTCAAAGAATGTGAACTCAGTGATTGGTGAGAATGTATTGTATGTATGTATTGTGTATGTAATATTTGTATGTATTGTATATGTAATGTACAATTAACCTGCTGGATTGAATTAATTTCAGTGAAACAAAGACCACAATGATGTATCATGTATGCTTGACTATTGTTGGAAATGCATTGCATTTTGTTCCAGAAATATCTGACATAGGTTGATTTTTCTAAGTTTCAAAGTAAAATTTTGCGATTGGCGGTGATTTAATTTGTGGCTTGTTCTCTTTGCTGTCTTCCTCCTTCAGCCATTTGTGTTGACGGAACGTTCCATAAGTACGTGTTCACGCCTGATGGGAACTGCAACCGCGAAGCCTTCGATGTGTACCTGGACATCTGCGACGACGATGACTTCTGAGGAGGAGGAGGCAGTTAGCCCAACGATGAAGAGCCTCCTGTTTACCAGCAGGCGTGAGATTCAAGATGGAGCCGCTTGTGACATCACAAGTAGGAGCATCCGCCCAGATGCATGATGGAAAAGACCCCCCCTGCAGTCACACTCAGTTGGAACAATCCAACCTGATCTGTTCCCCACACGTCCGGATGGACACTCCCATTTGTGATTTCACAAAGGCTTCATTTGGGGCCCGTTTGAGGCCACGGTCAGGAGAAGTTGGGGAAAACTCCAGTAATGAAGAACCTTGACTGCGTTGTTGTTCAATACGAAGGCGTAAGATTGGGGTAAAGCCCGGTTTTATTCTTGTAATCATTGTATCTATACAACAATGGACAAAAACAAACAAATGATCCATAAAATCAAAGAGTTGTGTTTGTGATTCTGCAAGGTGAATGTGTAAAACCTGTTTTTAATACCAAAAAACCCAGCACATAATAATTTGGTAAATTATCTCATGGAAGAATGTAATGTTATGTGTTGCCAAGTTTGCTAACGTTTGTGTTTTAGACTAAAATATACATTGCAAGGTATAATGGGTCTGTTGACTCGTGGAAAATATACAGCCCTTAGATTGATAATATCACTGTAATATCGCAGTGCAGATCTAACTAAATAATAAACTCCTTGCTCAAAAGTGCACTGTTCTGATTTGTATGCCAACATTCATGAGTCATCAACAATATAGTGTACTTGATTGGAGTTCCTCACGGTGTCATATTATATGAAGCACAGGGAATATTCACTGCATTTGGAGTCACTCCGCATCTTTGGGCTGCAGACAAAAAATAAAAGTAAAATAAATATGAATCTCCATGTGAGCCCAGGTGACTTATGTTACCATAGAGAGTAATGTTGGGATTAGTTTTTAGTTTAGGTTTAGTTTTCACTCCAGAGGAATAAATAAAGCACTAAAATGCTATAGTATTATTTTTAGACACATGGTTACAGTATTGGATGATCTCGTATGCGTTCAGCAGCATCATCTGGAGCAGACCTTCCCAGAGTCCCGACTCTTGGCTCTGATCTTGTTGACCTGGGCCTCAGCCACGTCCGCCCTCTCCTCCACCTCCTCCAGCTCATGCTGCACTTTGCGCAGCTTGGCCATGGAAGAGTTGGCCTGTTCCTCCTGCAGGAGGAGCACACACAGCCGCGTCTTCAGACACCGTGTGGACCGTCCAGCATGTCGCAGGAGGTCAGCGCTATGGACGCAGCGGGACGTCTGCCTCAGCTGACTCAACATGTACGTCCTGCATATGTAAGAGGAATATTGTGTGCGTATAATCCTCTTTTAATTGCGCTTTCTAGCTAAGACGACATTTTGTATTAGGTCTTATGACTGTACTGTACTTAAGCTGTGACACCTCAATGTCCCGTCTTGGGATTCCTAAAGCGCATCTTCTAGTGAGGAACGTGGAGGAACTCACCGCATCCTCTGTCTGCCTCTTGTAGGCCTTGACCTTCAGCTGCAGCTTGTCCACCAGCTCCTGCAGCCTAGCCATGGTCTTCTTGTCCTCCTCGCTCTGTTGTTGCCAAGGAAACCACTTTGAGGGTTAACGGCTCAGAGATATACAAGCAGGGTTCGTTAGGATTCCATCTTTGTGGGAGCCCATATGTGGGGGGGGGGGCTTTTTATTTTTTATTTTTTAAATGACGCATGTTGGGGCTACAGTTGCTGTGAGGGTGACTGCATATTTTTTTTTAGCTCTCTTGGACTCTTTTTTTTTTGCCCCCAGTCTAGTTCTTAGCTAGTGCAGCCGCGCTGCACTTTTGATGCTTTTACTATTACTTTAACTGTTTAGGCTACTGTTATTACTCATTGTCGTCATGTGAAGCTACTTATATTTTATGTCAATATTACTCTTTATGTGGAAGGGAAAATAGCTCTATTTATAATTGAAATATTAGGCTATACTGTTGTATTTTCAGAGACCCCACAGATGTTTGAGTTTGGTTGCTTTCATGAGAGCCAGACCTCTCTTTATGAGAGCTCAGCTCCCACTGGCTCCCACCTAACTCCAACCCTGTATACAAGTAAATAATGCAATAATTATTCACAATGTTCAGTTAAACCGTCATCCTTGAGAGAACCTGAAACAATGTGCATATTAGAATTACTCTTTTGATCCCGTGAGGGAAATTTGGTCTCTGCATTTAACCCAAACGTGAATTAGTGGAAATACACTCAGCACACAGTGATGGTGAGGCACACAGTGAGGTGAAGCACACTAATCCCGAGGGACTGAGCTGCCAACAGCGGCGCTCGGGGAGCAGTGAGGGGTTAGGTGCCAAAGCCCTAACCAGTAGGCCGCGGCTGCCCCCTATATATCTGCAATTATACAATGCTGTTGGAAAACATAAGGGGTGAGGTGTAGGGAGGGGGGAGGGGGGTGAGTAGGCATCATTCATATACATCATTCATATAAATACATATAGGGATTAAAATGTATAGGCGCATATTCAGACACTTTCAGGAATGTTTTCATATGCCTGTACTAAAACGTTTAGTGATCCAGACACTGAGGGGACGGTCAGGAGAGAAGCATGCCACCTCCTCCCTACCTAGTACCTCACCTCCTCCCTACCTGGTACGTCACCTCCTCCCTACCTGGTACCTCACCTCCTCCCTACCTGGTACGTCACCTCCTCCCTACCTGGTACCTCACCTCCTCCCTACCTGTAATGTCACCTCCTCCCTACCTGGTATGTCACCTCCTCCCTACCTGGTACATGAGCTCCTCCCTACCTGGTACATCACCTCCTCCCTACCTGGTACCTCACCTCCTCCCTACCTGGTACATGAGCTCCTCCCTACCTGGTACATGAGCTCCTCCCTACCTGGTAAGTGAGCTCCTTGACTCTGCGCTCGTACTTGCGGACCCCTTTGACGGCCTCTCCGCCTCTCCTCTGCTCGTTGTCCAGCTCGGCCTCCAGCTCACGCACCTGCAGCAGCACAGACCACACACACACACACACACACACACACACACACACACACACACACACACACACACACACACACACACACACACACACACACACACACACACACACACACACACACACACACACACACACACACACACACACACACACACACACACACACACACACACACACACACACACACACACACACACAGAGGCAGCCATTTTACTGCCCCGCTCTTCATGACGTCCTGGGAGACGCGTTGTGGACGACTGAGCAGTACCCTGGACTCCAGCTTCTGCAGCTGCTTCTTGCCCCCCTTCAGCGCCAGGCTCTCGGCCTCGTCCAGGCGCTGCTGCAGGTCCTTCACGGTGGCCTCCAGGTTCTTCTTCATCCTCTCCAGGTGAGCGCTGGTGTCCTGCTCCTTCTTCAGCTCCTCCGCCATCATGGCCGCCTGTTAGCGGCGACGCACCGCGTCAGGATACCGCATCATAAGAACCATAATTATAATCATAATCATGGTCGATGATGTCACAAGAGGGTAGACTTTCAAATGGCCTGTGATGGGTGACAGCCTCTGAGAGGCCATTGGACAGGCTGTTCCGTTAGTGACATCACCAGTGTGATTGTCACACCTGTCATCATGCCCTGGGTGGACACTCCCAAGTGTGACCTCACAGCTGGATTTAAAATAGGGTCACTTTGATGACACGTATGACTACTAAATATAACAAGGAGGAATCAGGAATCACATTGAGAATGGAGTTGTGTAACCAAACGGCATGTTTTATGTAGTACCATTATGAGTATTACTATTATTTGTACATTCTAACTATGCTCCCTCCCCCTCCTCCTCCTCCTCCTCCTCCTCCTCCTCCTCCTCCTACATCAGTAATGGCTTTCTTGGCCTTCTCCTCTGCGTTGCGGGCCTCCTGGACCGTCTCCTCCACCTCACTTTGGATCTGCACCAAGTCAGACTCCAGCTTCTTCTTGGTGTTCATGAGACTCGTGTTCTGGACAGACAGACAGTCAGTCAGTCAGTCAGTCAGTCAGTCAGTCAGTCAGTCAGTCAGTCAGTCAGACAGACAGACAGACAGACAGACAGACAGACAGACAGACAGACAGACAGACAGACAGACAGACAGACAGACAGACAGACAGACAGACAGACAGACAGACAGACGTATGAATGATAGATAGATGAATAGATACAGAAATAAATAGTTTAGTATAGTTCACAAAAACCTACACCCCTGATACCTATGTATATACAGTATACAGTACATCTATAGATCTATATACACTATATCTATATATCTATAGATATAGATCTACACACAGACCTGGGAGTGCAGCAGCCCGGCTCTCTCGCTGGCGTCCAGCAGCTCCTGCTCCGCCGCCTTGCGGGCCCGCTCCGTCTGCTCCAGAGCCCCCCGCAGCTCCTCCATCTCAGCCACCATCAGGCCGTTCCTGCGCTCCGCCATGGCTGCCTGCTCCCTGGTGTCCTCAGACGCCCGCGTGGCGTCGTCCAGGTGGAGCTGGGCGTCCTGCAGGGCGGAGCAGAACAAGGTGGAGCTTCAGCAGTGAGGTGGAGGTTCACGAGTAAGGTGGAGGTTCAGAGGTGGAGGTCCAGCAGTGAGGTGGAGGTTCTCATCGGGTCTCATGGCGATGTGTTCGCATGGCCCTTCATGAGTGTTGTATGACCCTTAATTCAGGGAGTACAGTTCAAGGATTACAAGGACATGGAGATGGTCTCTGTCTCAGGCACAGGGGGCGCTACAATAGCTGCACCTCTGTAACAATATATCTAAGGGTGTCATGGTGACAAAGGGCGCTTTGACTTTCCTGCTACGTTTTCTGGCTCATGAATGGTAAGACCAGTTCCAGAGGTTCGCCTGTACGTTCATTGAGAGCACACAGCAGCTCCCGTTATCGAGCTCCCGCTATAGAGATCACCATATATAGAGATCGTGAGAACTTGGCCGTGTGTGTCCAGACGAGCCTCCTTTCAGACCCACCTTGAGCTGTCCCTGGACGTTCCTCAGCTGCTTCTGGGCCTCGGCGGCCTGGCGGTTGGCGTGGCACAGCTGGACCTCCATCTCGTTCAGGTCGCCCTCCATCTTCTTCTTCACGCGCAGCGCGTCGTTGCGGCTGCGGACCTCAGCGTCCAGCGTGTTCTGCAGGGACTCCAGCAGCCGCTGGCTGGAGCGCTTCACCTGCTCCATCTCCTCGTCCCGCTCCTTCAGCTTACGCTCCACCTCGCCCTTCACCTGGCCCAGCTCCAGCTGGGCGCGCAGGATCTTGGACTCCTCGTGCTCCAGCGTCCCCTGGAGGGGGAGGAGAAGGAGGAGGAGGAGGAGGAGAAGGAGGAGAAGGAGGAGGAGGAGAAGGAGGAGGAGGAGGAGGAGAAGGAGGAGGAGGAGAAGGAGGAGGAGGAGGAGGGGAGGAGGAGGAGGAGGGGAGGAGGAGGAGGAGGGCAGGAGGTTCCACATGGGAGGGAGGAGTCAGTGGGGTGATAATGACAGCCGGGCTATGCTCCTGCTAGGAAGAGTCTACTGCTTCTGGATGTGGATCTGAGGGCTTGGTGGTCAGTGAACTTACCCTTGTTCAATAAAGGATGGATGGATGAATGGATTAATGGGGGGATGAATCGACGGAAGTATGGATAGCTGGATAGATGGACAGATAGATGGATATTTCCATATGCAAATCACACAGAAACAAGTGCATAGTGTGTGGTAACTCACTTGAGGATGAATGACATTGTTTAATTAACACGTATTAATTACGTATTTGCAGCTGACTGATGAGGTTGCTGGTGACACACCTCAGCCTCCTCCAGGGCAGACTGGATCTCCGTCTTCTCTGTCTCCGCACACTTCTTGGCCTTCTCCAGCTCATGGAGGCTCTTCGCTGTCTCCCCGAGCTGCTCCGTCAGGTCTGAGATCTCCTCTGCACCACCCAACGCACAGCATACAGCCAAGACGTCATGAAGGTAGAAGAATACATCATACTGATAGACAATAATAAAATATATAATATGTAATAAATAAATATATCAAAAAGATCTAATGAATACAGATATAATGAAAAAATACAGTACAAATATTTAATATAATAAAATAAATAATATAATAGATACAATAAATAGCAAATACAAATATAATTCAACATGACAATATATGGGCAAAAGAACTACGTAATCTTTAATGAACGTCTGAATAAAAAAATAAAATAAATAAATAAATAAATAAATAAATAAATAAATAAAAAATAAATAAATAAATAAATAAAAAATAAACAACATCAACAACAGGCGCAGGGCATCGCTGGACTCACGCTGCAGGTTCTTGTTCTCCCTCTTCAGGGTCTCCAGGTGGTCCAGGGACTCCTCGTAGGAGTTCTTCATCCTGAAGATCTCCGTGCTGAGGCAGCGGCTCTCCTTCTGGGCCCCGTCCAGCTCCGCCTGGCTCTCCTCGTACTTCTGCTTCCACTCGCTCAGGATCTGGGAGGAACGCGGCATCAGGACGGCTTCGCTTTGGGTTGGAGGTCAGGAACACGCCTACTGCTGACCTCGCGTGGTCCTGTTTCCTTTCATCACGTCAAAGCACTTTGTAGACTGCTTTGAACTGTTCTATACAAATAAAGCTGAAGTAATTCTCATTATTGTTACGAATTGTACGAGTAGTATTAGTTGTTGTTGTTGTTGTTGTGTTGTAGTAGCAGTAGTACTCGTAGTAGTTAGTAGTATTGTTGCAACATGATTTCACCTTATCAAAGTTTCTTTGCTTCTTGTCCAGGTTGGCAGCCATGGCATTGGACCTCTCCAGGTCAGTCATGAGGTCCTCCACCTGCAACACGTTAACTCAATATGAGGTCAGTCATGAGGTCCTCCACCTGCAACACATTCACTCACAATGAGGTCCTCCACCTGCAACACATTCACTCACAATGAGGCCAGGCTCGAGGTCAGGGCTGAGGCAGTACAATGAGGCCAGGCTGGTGGTCAAGGCTGAGGCAGTGCAGTATAGAGCTGACTCCTCATGATCAACGGTACGTTCATGTTCTACATCCAAACCAACACCCAGCGTCTTCCCCACTGCACTGCGGCCTCGGCTGTGGAGGCCATCCAGTGCATCAACAGAATGAACATTTGACATGCGTTGAGGTTTCTGACGGGAAGAGTGACATCTGACCTCTCCATGCAGCCTCTGCTTGGTCTTCTCCAGGGAGGCGCACTTGGCGTTCACCGCCTCAATCTGCTCCTCGGCCTCCTGCAGGCGCTGGGCGAGCTTCTTCCTGCCAGGAGAGACCCCAGATGTTAAAGACCCCCGAGGTTAACCTGGGGGTCCAACTCTCCTCCTCTCTCCTCCTCTCTCCTCCTCTCTCCCCCCCACGCCGCGGCCCCCGCCTCGCCTCCAGACTCACTTGGCCTCCTCCAGCTCCTCGGTGCGCTGGATGGCGTCCGTCTCATACTTGCTCCTCCAGCCGGCCACCTCGCCGTTGGCCTTGGACATGCTGCGCTGCAGCTCCGCCTTGGCCTCCTGCTCCTCCTCGAACTGCTCCCGCAGGAGGTCCCCGTCGTGGCGGGCCGACTGGAGGCTGTGGGCCAGGGCGTTCTTCGCCTGGGGGGGGAGAATGGGGGGGATGGAATGAGGCAGGAGTGTGAGAATAGGAAATATTAAATACAATTGTGCAGGCATGGGACCAGGTGGGATAATACGACTAAATCGACTGAGAACCAGGTGACCTCTGACCTTGACCTCTTCCTCGATGTGCCTCTTGAGCTCGTCAATCTGCTGGGTGAAGGCCTGCTTTCCCCTGGTCATCTGGGACAGCAGGGACTCCTTCTCCTCCAGCTGACGGCTGAGCTCCCCTGCAGGGCGACAGGTCACCGTGTCGTCAGTCAGCTGCCTCACAACCGCTTCCCGGTCCACGGCGCCATCAATAGCTCTACATTTTGTACCCTTGAGAAAAGGTTGAAAGGCTGTTCTGACAAAACATCTGGAGCTTAAAGGAACGGCGTCTCCTGCGAGACCCTGTGTGTATCAGTGCGGTTGGGAAACAGTTCTAAGTGTTTCTGTGACATGGCCCCACCCCCACGAGAAGCGGCGTTACAGAACCGGGTGTCGGTTACCGTTCTCCGTCAGGAGCCGGGCCCGCTGGGCGGCCAGGTCGTGGTTCTGGCGAAGGCTCTCGTCGCTCGAGGCCTTCAGCTCACACAGCTGGTCCTCCAGAGAACGACACAGCTTCTCCAGGTTGCTCTGGAGGCACGCATGAGGATCAAGCATGAGGATAAGATCTACTTTATTAATTATGGATATGATTATGACTTCATCATTATGTGTTTAACTCCCATTCAAAAGGTTCTGGGTTTGATTCCCCATGTCCATGATTCCCAATGTCTACCCGTCATTCCTACCTACCTGGTCCTAATGTTTCGTACAAACAAAATGTCCCCACACGTCTGCTTTGATTACAAAACGCCCACATAGGTAAACCCCGCGCCCCGCATCACCTTGGCTTTGGCCATGGCCTCCATGTTGCTGGAGAGGTCGTCGATCTCCATCCTGAACTCGCTCTTCTCCTTCTCCAGCTTCTGCTTGACACGCTGCAGGTTGTCGATCTGCTCGCCCAGCTCCGCCACGCTGTCCGCCTGCTTCCTGCGCAGGGCGGCGGCCGTGGCCTCGTGCTGCCGCGTGGCCTCCTCCAGGCCGCGCCGCAGCACCTGCACCTCCGCCTCGCGCTTCTTACTGCTCTCCACCTGCACCGCCGTGGCGCCGCCCGCCTCCTCCAGGCGCTCGCTGACCTCCTCCAGCTCCTGGGAGAGGTCACACCGCTGCTTCTCCACCTTCGCCCGGGCCGCGCGCTCCGCCTCCATCTCCTCCTCCAGCTCCTCCAGGCGGGCCTAGTGGGGGTGATGGAGGGGATGGAGGTGATGGGGGTGATGGAGGGGATGGGGGTGATGAAGGGATGAGAGATGACACCACCCAGAAATGGAAATGAGTACGGCAATGAGAGGAAGGCGGCGCTCTACCTGCAGTTCTTTGATCTTCTTCTGCAGCTGGGCTCCCAGACACTGCTCGTCCTCGATCTTACTGATCAGCTGACTGGTCTCAAAGTCCTTCCTGGTCAAACACACAGGGGCACCAGGAGGAGACCACGTTTGTAAAGTGTAGAAGATACGACTTTCTTTATGCCAGATGGGGCTAAACCTACTAACAACGTTTTAATAGACTAAAAGTAGAATGTTCTACTTTTTGAGCTTCTCCTCAGACTGCAGCTTGTCGTTCTCCAGGTCCATGATGGACTCCTGGGCCAGCTTCAGGTCTCCCTCCAGCTTCCTCTTGGCTCTGTCCAGGTCCATGCGGATCTTCTTCTCTTGCTCCAGAGAGCCCTCCAGCTGTGAAATGCAGACGGACAGCTTATTACTTTCACATTTCAAGAAGGTATTTGTAGAAGCCACTTTTCATTCATATCCATCGTTTTCATATTTCAGTCGCTTCGTTCATATACTTCATTGATATTACCTGCACCGTATGAACAGCGAATGCGGGAGCACTTATGAATCAAGACACGTGTCAATATGAGACAAACCCAAGTGTGGCCCAACGTACGTCGTCGACCTGCTGCTCCAGCTTGGTCTTGGCCTTGGTCAGGGAGTTGACCTTGTCCTCCTCCGCCTGCAGGTCGTCCAGGGTCTGCTGGTGGGCCTCCTGCAGGGACTTCTTCTCCTTGGTCAGCTTCCCGATGCTCTCGTCCTGGTTTGACATCTCCTCGCTCAGGTTTTTGACCTGTCGGTCGAACGCAGATGGCCAGATCATTACGATGCAATTTCAGCAGTTCTTTCAATTATCTATTTATATATATATTTTTTAATGCATTTATTTTTGTGTGTTTTATGCGTTATATGAATCATCAAAAAAAAAAAATATATATTTTATTTTATTTGTATTAGTGTATAGTAGTTGCATCTCATCTAAATATTATGAAAAATATTAATACAAATGTGGATACAAATATTAATAAAAATACGATGAAAAATTAAACATGATGAAAATAATTATGAAAAATATGATGGAACATATGATGAAAAAAGCCCGCTTGATGTTTGCTTGAGCCCAGGCTGTACGTATTATGATGATGTGGATCATAATCCTGAATGGGTCAGGATGGAGGCCACGGTCCACCAGGCCTCCTCAGCGCGCCCACGGCACCTTGTTCTCCGTGGCGTGCTTCTCCTTCTCCAGCTTGGCCAGGGTGAGCTCCAGGTCGTCGATGTCCTTCTTCAGCTCCGAGCTCTCGTCCTCCAGCTTCCTCTTCTTGGCCGTCAGCTCGGCGTTCACCTCCTCCTCGTCCTCCAGCCTCTCGCTGACCTCCTTCAGCTTAGCCTCCAGCTGGATCTTGCTCTTGATGAGGCCCTCACAGCGCTCCTCGGCGTCCACCAGACACTCAGACTCCTGGGGGGGGGGGGGGGCCAACGTGAGAAATGTTGATTAGAGTGCCGTTCAAACACTACAGGGCCTTCAGGAGAACCTCAGGGGTCCTGTTTAGGAACCCGGACTTCCTGCCTGGGATTTGAAGAAAGGACATTTTGCCTCGTCTTATGTTATCTTCCATTTCTTTAGAGTTTAAAGAATAATCATTGAAAGGCAATCATTTAAAAGGAAAATGTAAAATAGAAGTAAAAGGTGAATTAATAAATATACCGGTGCAGATACGTTTCTGTGGACATTTTGTAATGGTTTTTAATGGTTTTAAACTGAAAACATTTGAGCCCTGAATTAAAAGTATAAAATGCTGAAGCAGACTGCAGATGTTTTGGAAGTTTGTTCAACATATGTGGAGCATGAACCTAAAGGCTGACTCATCACACTCACTTCAAACCCAAGGTAACGGTGGTCCCTGGAGTCCCAAGACAACCCCGGACCCCCAAACATCAAAGTCACCATTCACTGTGAACTCAAGTGACTCACGGAGGAGATCTGGAGCTGAAGCTCGTTCTTCTCCTGCAGCACGGAGACCAGCTTCTCCTCCAGCTCCTTCTTGCGGGACTCGGCCTTGGCCAGGTTCACCTTGCACTTCTCAAAGTCGTCCTTCATGTTGGCCAGCTCCTTCTCCGTCTCCGCGCTCTTCAGCAGTGGCTTGATCTTGTAGTAGACCTTCATCCAGGGCCAGTGCTTCACGTTCATGAAGGCCCGGATGTTGTACTGGATGGTGAGGATGGAGTCTCTGAGCAGGGGAGAGACGCCAACGGGGATCAGTTGAGTAGTCATGCATTCATCATACTAGCTATATTTATATAGACGGACACTGGGCAAAGTACTCAAAGACACTTGACAAAGTCAGATAACATAAGCAATGCTAATATCAATCAATCAAGTTGATGGTCAGTTTGAGTATAGTCTAGGATTTAAGGAAGTGGATGATCATCACTTCCTCTCGAAGGTCTTGAGGAACTCCTTCCTGACCACGTAGGCGCGACAGAGCGCCTGGATCATGGCCACCAGGGAGGCCAGCCTGTCGTCTCTCATCTCCTCCAGCACGCCCAGCAGACCCGCCTTGAAGAACACCTGGGGAGCCCAAACACACCTCCATCACCCGGGGAACCAGCACAGAGCTGACCATGAGAACAGTCCATTAGGAAGTGGATGTGGATCACTTTTCCTGCAGTGATCCCTGGTACACCACTCTGAGAGTACTGGAGAAGGCAAAATAAAAGCGGTAAAGAAAATACAATAACATGGTATTTAACGTAATTGATCATTAACAAAGAATAAAAATAGATAAGGATAATGAAAATGACAGTGATTGTAAATAACAATTCATTAACATAAGATGTGGGACGGACAGCCACATCATAACTTTCATAATACATTTCATACAATTTCGTAGTGATGAGTCACCGGACGAGACGTTCCTTCTGCACTCACCTTGGTGTGTCCAAACTTGTACTGCTGGTGGTCGACGTCGATGGAGCCGAGGAGCTTCTCGGAGGCCTTCTTGTTGTCGATGAACTGCCCCTCGGGGATCACGCTGGCGTTCAGCACCTTGTACCTTCATCCAGAAGAAGTGACATCATCAGTATGACCTCATAGGACGTAGGTCGATGTTTTGGTCATGTCAACAGACCTAGGTCCAAGAGCTTTAATTATACCCTCCTGTTCCACGTGGCAGGAGATGCCTTGAACACCTTCGGGATTAGATGTGATACCTTCGTGATTTCATTATCTGTATGAAGGACCTGCCGCCTGCTTCATTGAGAGAACAAAGTAAAACGATCACATCACTCTCATCAAAGGTCAGTCACCGCACCTCTGCTTGAAGTCGGCGTAGAGGATCCTGCTGGGGAAGCCCTTCCTGCAGATCCGAATGCCCTCCAGGACGCCGTTACACCTCAGCTGGTGGATCACCAGGTGGTTCTCCATGAGCCCTGGGGACGCAGCCGGCCAGCAGCCAGGGTCAGAACACTCTCCAGTACACCAGGATCTCCAGTACACGCTGCGTGTGGTGCGGCGAGTGACCTGGAGTCTTTGACTCGTTGGGGATCAGGCAGCGCACAAAGTGAGGGTGGGTGCTCCTTAGGTTGGTCATCAGCTTGCCAAGGTTGTCCTGGAACCGGTGGATTATAATAGATCAGAGTTAGTCAGTTTTAATTAGTGTTAGTTAGTGGGTTTTGGTTTGCACTGTTCTGAATTTCCATTCAGGGATTAATAATAGTCTTCTTTTATTGTGTTTGATTACCTTAGATTACAGATTAGATACATTTAGATACAATTTTATTAGATTATATTGGATTGCTTTAAATTGGGATAGAGGCGATAAGAATGAATTGGATTAGATTACATTAGGTAAAATTTCATTAAAACTTTATTGCATTTCAGCGCCGATGAAGTTTTGAAGGATTAAGACAGAAAGAGTTTGGAACTCACTCTGAACTGTGATGACACTGTCTGCATGGAGCCTCCCTTTTTCTTCGCTCCTTTCTTGGTGGCTTCTGTTCAATGACATCAAAGACAAACATGCCATGGTAAAGGGGAGACTATTCAGAGAGAAACTTGAGAGGGGAACCATTAAAGAACAACGACACTGAACAAAGTGATCTCTGAATAACCGATAGAGAGGTGTTGTCTAATTGGTTAATTAGAATTGGGGACACTAATTAATACTCATCTTTACACAAGAACGTCATCTTGTACCTTCAGTAGCCGGAGCCGCAGCATACAGGAGGACCAGGAGTTTGCAGGAGGACTTCTGGTATATCTGGACCACCGAATCGTTCAGGGGGTCCTTGTTCTTGTCCAGCCAGCCACAGATGTTGTAGTCCACGGTGCCAGCGTAGTGCACCAGAGAGAAGTGGGCCTCCGCCTTGCCCTTGGTGGGCTTGGGCTTCTGGAAGGCGTTGTTCTTGCCCATGTGCTGGTCGTACAGCTTGTTCTTGAAGGTGGTGTCAGAGGCCTTGGGGAACATGCACTCCTCTTCCAGGATGGAGAAGATGCCCATTGGCTGAACCACAAATATAACCATTAGAAATTGTGCGTAAATCAAATAATATAACTAACAAAACTAAACTAAACTAAACAAACTAAAACTAACTTCCTAAAAGTGAACTGCTTCTCCCGCATGTTGTGAAATAACTTTCTGTTTCTGTGAAAAAGTTGGGCCGTTGATTGACGGACGTTTGGACCGACGGAGAACACTAAACCGCAGACCAATGAGGTCACCGGTCACCTCTTTTCCCACCAGCCCCCCGGTGGTCTGGTGCCGTACCTTCTCAATGAGCTCGATGCAGGCCGCCAGGTCCATGCCAAAATCAATGAACTCCCAGATGATGCCCTCCTTCTTGTACTCCTCCTGCTCCAGGACGAACATGTGGTGGTTGAAGAACTGCTGCAGCTTCTCGTTGGTGAAGTTGATGCACAGCTGCTCCATGCTGTTGTACTGAGAACACAGAAGCGGGTCAGCATCTCTCACACCGTCCTCAACAAGATGGTTGAACTGGGGGGGGGGCTCACGTCGAAGATCTCGAAGCCGGCGATGTCCAGCACGCCGATGAAGAAGTTGCGCGGCTGCTTGGTGTCCAGCATCTGGTTGATGCGGATCACCATCCACAAGAACATGCGCTCGTAGATGGACTTGGCCAGGGCGCTCACCGAATTGGTTACCTAGGAGACCAGCCAAAAACACAAGTGTTACACGCTGTGAGCCTGGCGAGATCCTTTACTATTACTACAGTAATCACCGTCATCTTCATCATCACAATCCCCTTCAATGTCATCACCAGAATCATCATCACCAGCATCATTATCCTCATCATCAGCACCCTCCTCCTCCTCACCTGGGGAACGGTCTGTCCCTTAGTGACGAACTCGTTCCCCACCTTCACACGGGGGTAGCACATGGCCTTCATCATGTCGGCCGAGTTCAGCCCCAGGAGGTAACCGATTTTATCAGCCACTGAAAAACATGGAAGACACGCAGCTCGTCCATCACATCTTCTGACACTTCCATAGGACATGTCATTAAGGAGTAGATGATTAAGGAGTAGATGATTAAGGAGTAGATGATTAAGGATAGATAATTAAGGGGTAGATAATGAAGGAGTAGATTATTAAGGGGTAGATGATTAAGGGTAGATAATTAAGGGGTAGATAATTAAGGAGTAGATTATTAAGGGGTAGATGATTAAGGAGTAGATGATTAAGGGTAGATAATTAAGGAGTAGATAACATTCACGTTAGTCTGTGGTCACCGGGGGATTCGAACCCAGAGCCTTTGGGCTGGGAGGTCGAACAGCCCTAACCACTGGACCTATCCTTCTCCACTGGACCTATCCTTCTCCACTGGACCTATCCTTCTCCCCTGAGGTGGGCCGGGGGTTCTGTGCTGGTTCTGACCCTCTGTGCCGTCGGGCTCAGCCTGCTCCTCCCGCTGTTTCTGCTTGAACTTCATGTTGCCGTGGTGCATGACCGACCCGGTAAGCTTGTAGATGCTGACCTTCTCCTCGGAGCTGAAGCCCAAGATGTCAATGGCCGTCTGGAGGGGGGGGGGGGCAGGTAGAGATAGAGTAGATTAGATTACAGGCTTTCACACGCGCACTACGTCATCAAGTATGATAAACCTGAGACAATATCCATGAGTCATGGACTTTCCTGAATCAGTTAAAATGTTTTACGTTTTATGTTCAAGGCTGTACATTGATATTCTTATCAATTATACACCTCATTTAAAATGACTGAAAACTAAATGTTTTAGTACTCTAGACTCCCATTGTGGTCCAGAAGTACATTAACCGAGCCATCACAGAGCTGTGCAGTTCGCTTTCCTTTTTGTTTTCCTTTTGTTGGAGGCGGCAAGGCGAAGCCTGTCATCAAATACATATTCGACAACATAACATCGTCCCTTCCGTGCTAAAAGGAACAGAAAGCAGCAGAATGATGCGCCCTTCGTCCTCCACAGGCCTGAGGAGGAACCGGGACTCACGTCAGTGGCGACCAGCTCCTCCTTGTCATCGATGCTGGCGACGGTGATCTGGCCCTGGCTGATCATGGGGAAGTCGTACGGGTTGGTGGTGATCAGCGTCATCTCTGTTCAGAGGAGGTGTAGATGTAGCAGAGACACGATGGGCTCCACACTCACCTCGTCCTCACAGAACCGCTGAGGCTATTAGAACCAAAGTAGTCACCATTGTGTTGAGCCTGTTTATAGCAGACGACTTAGATCGGTGCTGACGAGGCTGTATCCCTTGGGGATCGAACCTTCAGGTTGAGTGTCAAACCCCCTGACCCCGAGACCAGCCTGCCCCCCATTGGTGTGCGTGTTACACCAGTGACAAACAATCACTGAATAATGATAAAGAATGATGAGGTGTGGTATTCTGTGCACACTCTCTCACTATGTGAAGGCACGTTGGGATTCCTGAACAGCACTATATAACGGTAATGAATGAGGACTACTAGCTACGCAGAGAACATGTTGGAGTGTACCGATCAGCTCAGGCTTATGGTTGGTCATCATCTGATAGAAGATGTGGTAGCCCCTCTCGTCAGGGAGTTGAAAGGTCACACGGGACTTCTCCAGTAGATCTGTGGGGAGAAGTACGAGCCACAAACCATTGTGATTGAGTCGTGCTTCTACGTGGAATACTGTACAAACAGGATGAGAACAACGCTCCTCTCCTATGTTCCTTCAGAACAAACATGGACATACTCACATGTTTCAATATCAGCACTGGCCAGCTTGCCACTGGTGCCGAAGTGAATCCTGATGAATTTACCCTGCAACAGGAAGCACAGGAAATGCTGATTGTCGGGCCGGTCGTCAAGTTACACTTGAGGAAAGAACAAGTCTGTATCAGACTCATCAGGGGTCTAAAGCCTGAGTCTGATACAGACTCATCAGACTCAGGCTTTAGACCCCAGATGAGTCTGATACAGACTCAGGTGATGAGTCTGATACAGACTCATACAGACTGATACAGACTCATCTGGGGTCTAAAGCCTGAGTCTGATACAGACTCATCTGGGGTCTAAAGCCTGAGTCTGATACAGACTCATCTGGGGTCCAGCATGAATCTGAAGCCTGATTTGTGAGACTAGGTGTAGACCAGGTGCAGACGTACAGATAGGTACTTACAAAGCGAGAGGAGTTGTCATTCCTCACGGTCTTGGCGTTGCCGTAGGCCTCCAGCAGAGGGTTCGCCGCGATGATCTGGTCCTCTAGGGACCCCTGGAGCAGTCAGCTCACAGTCATTCAGACCCCTGGAGCAGTCAGCTCACAGTCATTCAGACCCCTGGAGCAGTCAGCTCACAGTCATTCAGACCCCTGGAGCAGTCAGCTCACAGTCATTCAGACCCCTGGAGCAGTCAGCTCACAGTCATTCAGACCCCTGGAGCAGTCAGCTCACAGTCATTCAGACCCCTGGAGCAGTCAGCTCACAGTCACGGTGTGTGTTTGTTGTCAGCTTGCTTCACAGGTCATTTCACACGCTGGGATCAAATCTCAGGTCCGGCCGAATGTAAACCCACCTGAATTTTTCCAGACGTCTCCTTCTTCTTGTCTCCTCCAGACACCGCAATTGTTGCAAAGTACTGGATGACACGCTTGGTGTTGACCGTCTTCCCTGCACCAGATTCTCCACTAGGTGGCAGCAGACACGAGACTCACGTTCAGAGGCCCGCACACACAGGTTGGAGAGGAGATATCATAATCGCTTTGAATGACTTACGTGATCAGAACGGACTGGTTCTCCCTGTCTACAAGAAGAAGAAAAAAAGCACAATGTTTATTGGACATCTGAATCCGAATCCACTATCCCAATCCAGAATTCGAATCCAAATCCGATTATGGAATTAGCACCGCGACACACAATCTGAATCCGAATGCAGAATTTGGATTCGGATTGTGGCGTCCGACATTCAGCCAATGGGCAGCCCCCTACCGGTCAGCATGTTCTGGTAAGCGTTGTCGGAGACGGAGAAGATGTGGGGCGGAGCCTCCATGCGCTTCTTCCCCCGGTAGGCGTTGACCACCTCCTGGTCGTACACAGGGAGCCACTTGTAGGGGTTTACAGTGGCACAGAACAGCCCAGAGTAGGTCTGAGGAACAAGGCCACGGGTTAGCGCTGGGAACATGGCGGCCATATTGTAATTTGTGTCCTTTTGTTGTGCAGGGTGGCGTAAATATGATATCTCTATTTAAAAGACATGTAGTGAGTGTGTGTGTGTGTGTGTGTGTGTGTGCACATGCATGCATGCATGCAAGCATGGGTGTGTGTGTGTTCAGACTGACTCCTGTTTGTGTGTGTGTGTGTGTGCGTGTGTGCACGCATGGGTGTGTGTGTGTGCGTATGTATGTGTGTGTGTTCAGACTCTTGTGTGTGTGTGTGTGTATGTTTGTGTGTTCATACTCTTGTGTGTGTGTGTGTGTGTGTGTGTGTTCAGACTCTTGTGTGTGTGTGTGTGTGTGTGTGTGTGTGTGTGTGTGTATGTGTATGTTTGTGTGTTCATACTCTTGTGTGTGTTCAGACTCTTGTGTGTGTGTGTGTGTGTGTCTCACGTAGATCATCCAGGCAGCGTAGCGCTCCTTGAGGTTGTACAGCACGGAGGCCTCGTTGAGGTAGGTCATCATGGCCATGTCCTCGATCTTATCGAACTTGGGAGGGTTCATGCTTGACACGTCGTCCTCCTTCAGAGTTCTGGTCTGGAACACACGGGACAGAGTTAGTGTGTGTGTGTGTGTGTGTGTGTGTATGAGTATATATCAAAGCTAATTACTATTCGTCTGGACTTGTGAACTGGACTTTTCAAACTCTAGTAAAGCATAAGGGGGATCGATAGGGGACCACATGCATGCCTAGATAAACACTTACATTTCTGCTATAAATACGTTGATATAATCTAACCTACCTTTTGAGCAGCTTATAAATAATGACTAGTATACTAACCATACTATAGTCCTAACACCACCATAAATCCTATGACATGAGATATGAAAAATGATATGGTATGAAACATGACATGATATGAAACATGACATGAGATATGAAACATGATATGGTATTAAACATGACATGATATGAAACATGACATGAGATATGAAACATGATATGAGATATGAACCATGGTATGATATGAAACTTGAAACATGATGTGAGACATGGTGACTGTGGTACCTCCTCACTGTTGAGCAGCTTCACGGTGACCTGGTCCTGGTCCCTCTTGATGATGGTGGCCTTCACGTAGAGCTCCTTCTCGTCCACCACGTAGCACGCCGCCTTGGCGTCGAACGGCCGCGTCTGCGCCTCGATGCGCTCGCGCTCCGGCTTCCGCAGGAACACGGCGGCCTTGCCGTAGGCCGCCATCTCAGCGTCCGTGCTCATGGTCGGTCTCTGGGGGCGTGTTTACCAGGTTACACTGGAGTACATTGTGGTGTGTTGGATTACATTAGATTACATTACATTGGTTAAGATTACATTAGATTACATTGCATTAGATTAGATTAGATTACATTACATGAAATCACATTGGATTACATTATACTATCTTAGATTACATTAGATTGCATTAGATTAAATTGAATTTGAATTAATTACTTTAGATTGCATTAAATTAAACTGCATTTGAATTAATTACTTTAGATTACATTACATTACATTGCATTAGAATTCATTACTTTAGATTACATTATATTCAACATATTTGTTTCAGCAAATGTGGTTTAACTGAATGCACTGCAACTTGGTATAAAACCGGATTGTTCCAAGTGGTGAGATGTCAATGTAAAGTAATGGTCATGACATGAATTGCATTGAATGAAGAAGCATTGAGGATGAAGATTGTTACTTCAACTTCAGACACTAAATATCCTTTGTGGAGGAGACCAGATCCATCTTTGATGAAATAAATAATACTAAACAATAAATAGAAGAAATTGAAACACCAATAAAAAGTAAAATCAATGCTCACCTGTAAGTCCTAGTTGATAGACTAAATATTCTTCTTCCCTCTCTGTAAAACATGTTTATAATGTGCTTTGAGGGCATTCAGAGGAAACGTAGTTCACGGTTCATGGTAAAATGTCCAAGTGACACATTTTGGCAATGAAATATAATCTTTAAAAATATATGTAAAAAGTGAACAACTAAAGCAAGGCAGGGTCTTACCACAGATCAGGAGTCTCCAGAAGTTGTGGTCTGTGGTGAAGCCTCTCTTTATACCCCTCCCTCAGAGGGTGTCAATGCCTCTCCATGGACAGAGGTCAAGATACAGAAGCCTTGACACCCCCATTCTCTGATCCCCCCCCCCCACACACACACACACACACACACACACACATTCAGCATTCATTTGCACACACATGCAACACACAGACAGACGGACAGACACACACTCTCTCTACACCACTATGGAAAATTATTTTTCATCATTTTTACCCACTTTTCACCCTAGCATAGGCCTACTCATGACCGAAGGCTCAATGACTCAAACCCGTGTGTCAAACAACTATCTTGACAGCCTTCATTTAATAGTGGGGTGAGTTATTCAAAGTTCCCATTTGACCAAAGATAAGTCCTGTGAGGTGTATGACTGTGACCACAGGCAGCAAAGAGTTATTCAAACATAACTGCATCATCCTCCCGAATCTAGTGGTTACATCATAAACACAACATAAACACATTTAAACATTTCAAACTAATTCAACCATCCTCATCACAGAACCCAAAGAAATTCAAGCTATACCCTTGGTATAGCACGGCATCCCTTTTCATTGTTACATGGACGACAGTCAGATATACAAATAACTTTACAAATAAAGTTGAGTTGAGTTGGTGATATAAACAGAACTGCACTCTGTGAACTTCAATACGTGGTATTTATTGAGTGTCATTGATTGACCTACTTTCCATTTAGTTGTGGAGCATTTTAAGAACGTTAATCCGGGCCATAGGTGATGTAGGGATTCAGCTGCTGTGCTAAGTGGACTGATCCATCGGTGTCATGTACACATGTGTTAGTCTGCTCAAAGGAGCGTCTCCATCTGTGACCTTGTCTTGAAACGTGTCCAATGTATTTAGTTGGTTCTCCCAGTGACATTTATAATGCAATGCAACATGTGTCTGTTGTTTCCGTTGTTTTCAAGTCAATCGCTCTAAAAAGAGGAGATAAAGACCACATTTTAGGCCTATCTGTTACAACTACTTGTCCTCGGGGTCCTGAGGCTTGTGTTTGTTCGCCGGATTTACCTCACAAGGACAATCTGGTGTCCGGAGGGTCCGCTCCGAGGAAGCCGTCCTGCCGTCAGCCGGAACACATGGACGAGTCGGGCCAAACATAACAATACGGCTCATCACATGACAATATGCACTGTGATCCATACACTATGTGAGAACGGTAAACCCGATTGTAATACAACAGTACAATTAGCCTGCTGATGTAACCTGTTGTTAATGGAGGGAGAGCGTCATGGAGGCTAATATCTAGGGCTACTTTAACTCAGTTGAAAAAGGCAGATGCAAACATATGTATCTATACCATATGTATGATCTATACTTCACACTTCTGGATTTGGTGAGTCTGTCGACAACACACACCTGGTTTATGACACATCAGCAGCTCACACCGGCTCTGCCCTCTAAATACAAACTATTAAACAATGAATAAAGAGGACTAGATTCATTAAAGTAGATCAAGTAATACCAAGGCTGATTCGTTTATCAAATTTACAGACATATACAACACAATGTTCCAGACGGAAGTGTGGTGACATTGATAAAGGACGACGCTAAATCCCAACAGCTTAGTGTCCCAACCTTAAAACCATCCAGTCCGCCTGTGATCTGGAAGAAGGGATGGAGGAGCTGGAGATTATGCACCTCACCACAGCTGTCTTTATCTGTCATTGATGCACAGACAAGGTGAACGCTAATGCTAAAAGTTAATACTAATGCTAAAGGTTAATGCTAACGCCCCGGTTTACTAAAATGTTAACTAATTAACTGAAGTGTATTGAGCTAAATACTGCTAATATTTAATCAAAAGGGGAATTAGTTTAATCTGAGGTTTGATTACTTTTTTCTGAACTATTTTGTACCTACTTACATTTTCTACCCTACTAAAAAGTCTGATCCTATCAGTTCACCTTCTCTCTTCACTCACGTGATTTTAATGTCTTCATCTTTTTAATAATCGAGACGGTTGTCGTATCCAGAAATTATGACTTGTCTCAAAAATAAAAACTTTTATTTCTTACTTTAAGTCACAAATCAAATCTCCTGCAATTGAATCACAGAAAAAGATTTTATAATTTGAATCTTAACCCCACGATATCCCCTGTATATCAGTTCTGTTAACCAATACTTGTGGTTACCTTTTGGTCACATTTAGGAGTGATACATGTATGTACAAGTTTTCAATGAAAAAAAAGAATGGAAGAGATTAAATTATCTAATAATTGTTGAACAACAGAAGGTCTTTGGTGATGACGTCATTGTAGAGACTCCTTTATGATGACATCATTCAGACGACCCATTGAGAGGCTAGAGATTATAATGACACCATAAACAGTGTCTCCTTTGTGCTGACGTCATTATGGGAGGACCCTTTGTGGTGACATCGTTGGGAGCCTCCATTATGGCGTCAGTGAGGGGTGTTAATATCATTGTAATATCATAATATCATTGTGGATCGTGACATCACTGTGGCAGCGGGGGTCCAAACATCTCCATGGTTTCCAGGACGAGGGACAGGTGGTCCATAAACGACCCCACAGAGACACGCAGAATCCGGGCCTCGTCTGCCGTCCACCTCCTTAAAAGAGAAGTTTACAAAAGCAGCGTCTTACTGACAAATCTGCAACATGACATGGTCATTCCGCATCGGGATATATTATGAAAAAGCAAGGGAAATTTGAAGTGAAAAAAAACAAGTGCTTGGAAAAAAAAGTGTTCGCAAAATGTATAACCATACACAAAATATACCAATGCATATGTTATTTGTGGGCAAAACTAAAGTGTAATGCGCGGAGGTAAAGTTGGGACTCACACAGAGAGAGTGCTGCCCGACACGGCAAGCAGCTTGCTAATGCCTCCTCTCCGCGGCTCTCGGTCTGGTGACAGAGAGCGGAGGGCCATGGAGGCCTCGGTGGACGAGGGGAAGGGGACGTCTAATGTGCTGGAGACTGGCTAAGGAGGGCAGTGTTGGTAACAGCAGATCACATAGACGTACTGTTGTTTGTTTCCGGAATAAAAATGATTCTGGGATACTCTATTTGTAGCATAGCACCAGGGATCGAGGGAAACGGCATTTCGGTTTTGGTGTATGGCCTGTACATTCATGAAAACTGACAATAAAGTTTACTTGAATCTTGAATATGTAAATACAGAGTAACACCATTTAACAATAACATAGATATAACAACACGCGTCGGTTTGATACAATGACCAACACGGAGACAGATCAATACACTAGAACCTCAACTAAAAACTAATCCGATAATAAAACAAATCTCATCATTCATTAACTTGTGATGGATCACATCCAAACGCTAATAACCCAAAGAAAATGAATCATGTCGAGTGACATCACAGCGTTGAACACCAAAACAATCCCCAATCCACAGATGCCATGCGATGGATAACAATACAGATCATACCCTGCAATACATTAGACTATCAAACTAGTGAAAAGCATGTATGTCAGCGCCATTGAAGCTGCATAATATACCCTGTTAATGCTAATCAATTATAGAATCTAGAAAGGTAGAAAAGGATACAATTCCAGCTTCCCCTGCTCGTTCTGCACACCGATGGGCGCCGCCATTTTGACGCCAGCGAGGAGTAAAGGCAGCGGGTGATTGAGAGATGCACATTCGCAGAAATGATACGAAGCAATGTAGATGACAAAAAAATTGTAAACGCAATGTACTCATTTTGGACACATATTCTACCCAAAGTCTTTTAATTTAATAGTAAAAAATATATGTATATTTTTTTTATTTCTGTATGTTTGTTTGTTCCAAACAATCAGCTCACGGTTGGCCAGTGGAAGTCATGTGCTTTTTCACGTTGACAAAGCAAAAGCTTACAGCACCTGGTGCTCCCGTCAGCCGACCAATGGTTGAGCAATGCTTAGCAGAGTTGAGCAGCGATCAGCCAATGGTGGAGCAATGATGAGCAGAGCACGGCGCTCAAAAGACCAATCACTGAGCGAGGATCGGAATACGTCCACGCTCCAAAGCATTGGCACCCCACATCCCAACACTAGGCAAGAAGGTATGAAGGTATGTATGGTTTTAACTGCTGGGTAGACTTCAGTCAACCTAACGCCATTTTGTCTGAGAGCAACCATATTACTCGTGGATGGTCATTCCAACAGTGTATTTAATGACTATATTCACCCAAGGGTCGTTGAAGTTATCAGCTCATTAATGCGTGTTCTGTAAAGATAGCTTGCCGGCTAGCTCACGCGGCTAACGAGACTGTTTACAATGAGTTGAAAGTGTCCAAGAGTCCGAGTGTGTTGTTAGAATAAAGCTTTCTTAGTATTGATCTATAATTCATCGAAATTTGTTTGAGTTGGAGGCGATCGGCTAAGTTTTCTGTCACGGTTCATCCGCCTCCTGAGGTAACTAGCCTGCTAGCGGTCAGCGCAACGACGATTACAGTAGCACTAGTGGCTACGTCACATACCTGCAAACTTGTCTTTTTTCGGCGATAATCAACGTTTTCTTGGTCAATTTGACGTGGATATGTGTTAATGTGGGTAAATGTGACTGTTTAGATGCAAGATGCGAGAGTAAGTGTAACATAAAGCAATTTGGCGACCGTGTTAAAGTGATGGTTCGGAGTAAAATTCACCCTGACGTAATTTCCACCAATAATCCAGCCAAATACCCCCTCAGATGCATTTTTAGCGACGGTCAACTTTTCCGGAAAGACGGAAGTGACGTCGACACAGCGGTAGCGTTAGCAGCAGAGAGTTGAAGCTATCAGGAAAGTGCTCTTTTAAATAAACTCCTGGTGTACTTACAAACTTTCAAATGCCTCGTTTTGTGAGTACAGACCCTATATGTACTACTACAGAAGTTGGGTAACAATCATTACAATCATTATTAGTGGGGTAATTTACGAGATATACACACTGTACCATTCACTCCAGTACTTAGCCGTCGCTAAAAATGCATCTGAGGGGGTATTTGGCTGGATTATTGGTGGAAATGACCTCAGGGTGAATTTTACTCCGAACCATCTCTTTAAACTCTTGTTGCATGGGATGCGCTGCATACCTGGTAAACAGTCATTTCTAACAACATAGGGCTATTTAGATAACAATCTGGCGAGCGTGTTGTCCTGGGCTAATACACCAACAGTAAATTTCTGTATAATGAAGGGCTACATATTGTCAATCTAAATGATCTGCTTTTGGTTTTACAAATTTATTCATGTTTTACTGTACCAGATGAAACATGGAGAAGCCTAGACATCGGTGCAGCATGAGCGACAACACTTTCACTGCTGCAGGTATAGTGGTGTTATTCAGAAATGAACGTGAAATGACTTTGTAGTATGCTGTGGAGCTGCAAGGACTTGTGTTTGTGCCACATGAAATTCAGCAGTATGCGTCTAGCGATGCGGTCGATACATTTCTGCGGTGTTCTCCTCTTCAGAGGGTGTCCTGGATGAGTCGGAGCCGTCGGTCAGCACACACCTGACCACCTGGAGAGACCTCGCCAGCTCTGTGCCCCAGGACGACAGGTCCCTCCGAGAGACCCCGGAACCCGGTGCCGTCGTGCTGGAGGGCTGGCAGAAGTTCTGGGAGCAGCCGCCCGAATCCGCCCAAGCCACCGGTATGTCCCCAGCGAATATCAAGTGGCTGAAGACCAACGAGACCTACGGGCTTTTCGAGAGGGCGTCCACGTACAAGAATGTCAGGGGAGAGCTGGCCGAGAGGAAGCTCTTGAAGGAGAAGATGGAGTTCCACCCGCCCCCACTTCCTGTGGCCATCAAGGGAGCTGTGCCCAACATGCTCTCCTTCTTCACCACCCCTGCCTTCTTCTGGCGCCCGGTCGGCGTGATGAAGGCGTTGATCCGCTGCCCCAACACCGACTGCCCCGCACCGCCAGAGTACTACCTGGAGAAGAAAGGCTACGGCAGCTACGCCAGGCAAGTGTGCAGCACCAACTTCCACTACACCCTACTTACCGAGAGGTTGACGTGCAAGCACTGTCGCAAGCTGAGGGAGGGGCTGAGGCAGGCGCACGCAGACGACAGCGACGACGACGATGAGGAAGACGACGCCCAGACGCAGCAGCAGCAGCAGTACTTGTGGCTGGCGCACAGCCCCAAAATTCTGATGAGCCTCGCCCCGGCCGTCAGAAGGATGTTCCCCGCCGTTGTCTGTGGCAGGCGTGCCGTGGACAGGAGTGTGGTCACCCTGATGGGTGACCGACTCAACGCGGTGTCCATGGCCAAGGTGCAGAGGCTGCTGCAGCAGGGCCACGACGAGTGGTACTTGGAGCGTCGGGACCTGTACCAGACCCTGCTGTACGACGCCCACACGTCGGCGGCTGGATCCTCTCACTCTCAGCGAGGCATCCTGTCTTTTGCCAGAGCGGCCGGCACCTACACCCCTCCCATCGCCCCGTCTCGTCTTCCGTCTGCTCGGGTCCTGAGGCGCGCGCACCTGATCGTAGAGATGGAGAAGATGCCCGGGTACAGGGACCAGATCCTCAGCACTACCGGGGAGATCTTGTGCATCGACAGCACGAGGAAGGTATGTACAGCATAAAGTATTTGTTTATCGACAGTCAGTCTGTTCCATATGATCACACCACGCAATGAACGTTCTGCTTTTTTTTTTCTAGATTCTCAAGAAGATCTACGGCGACGGTCGTGGCACCATGCAGTACGTGACCAGCGTGCTGAACGAGTGGGGTCAGTTCTTGACCACGGTGGTGGTTGCGTCCGAGTCGGAGGGGTGCTACGCACGCATGGCCAGAGGTCTGGTCGCCCGCTTTCGCCGTGCCAACGCTCCTGCTCCGAAGGTGGTGTACACGGACAACAACTGCTGTCGGTGAGTTCAATAGCAGTTGAAACCTACGATGAAATGGATAATCCAACATGTAACACACTTACACAAAATGTCATGATCTCATCTTCAGTGACAGCGGTTCGTGGTTCTTGGAGAACCTGTTTGGTGACTGGGTGAAGAGGGGTACCGTCATCAGGCTGGACATCCGCCACTGGCTGCACCGCTGGGACGCCGTCGTGATCAAGCAGAGCCACGCCAAATACGGGGCTTTCATGAGTGCCATGGCGGGCGCCGTGCTCGCCTACAACAAGGCGGACATGATGCTGCTGGTCCAGGCGGTCAGGTCGGGTAACGCAGAGCGCTACGACAGGTACACTGATGAGGAGATGATGGCTTTCCTCAAGCCTCATCAGGTCAGGTCCTATGTCAGGCGTATTACCCGTGGGGTTGTGGTAAGTGTGGTTTTCACATTCATACACAAATTCATGGATTCAAATGTACCGGACTAAGGTGTCGGTCGGATCTAGCTTTGACAATAAATGTATGTGTGAATGTAATGTGGATGAAACACTTGACGCTGACAATATATCACGTGTTACAGGAGACTGCTACGGTGATGGAGTCCATCCTCGCTGAGTTCCGGGGACCAGCCGGCCTTGACATTGATGGGATCCACCTCTTCAAGTCGCCCGAGGCAGTCGACGCGCACTGGGCAGTTGCGAGCAAGCACCTCAGTTGCATGCAGGTGGGTTAATGTCTCTGCAGGCATCGTGTGTCAAAACCATTCAAACTTGTATATGGTAACATTTCAAAATGACACCAGCATAAATAAGGACCTTGCAATATGTTGTGTGTTACAGGACCCCCCTGGCATACAGCTGTATGTCTCTGTGAAGGTGGTTGTGATGAACGGCATCCGGCTGAAAAAGTACAAGTGCCGGCGAGGCAGCGACTCTCTCGAGGGGTTGCACGCCCACCTGGTTAACGCCGCCCCTTCACAGCGATGTGGGATCATGCCGTTCCAAGTATGTGATTAAAACACATATATATATATATGCTGTATATATATGTATATATATACACATATATAAATAAAGCTTTATTGCAGAGACATGTTCAGACGGTATAATTTGAAAAGAAAAGTGTCAATGATGGCTTCAATGATACATTTTATTTCACAGCTTCAGCCGTCACCTGTAAGCATTGTACACAATAACAGTCAAATGGAAATGTGTGTTTCAGGTAAACTTGGTGTCCTTTGCCGTGCAGTGGAACCACCGCATGGAATCGCTCCGTGTCGCCGGTGGTCACGGCCGGCAGACGTCTTGCTTGGACCCGCGGCAGATCCAGCGCGTCAACCAGCAGGCCGAGGTCCTTTTCGGCAAGGGGCACCTTCTGGAGCCCAACTTTGCCGCAGCGATGGCAGTCCCTGAAGCCTACGAGCACCCCGATGAGGAGGAGCTCCTTGGAGTGGAGTACGCCATGTGTCAGTCCACCAGCTTCACTGCTAGGGACTACTATCTGCAGAAAGGTGCAGTGGTTAAAGCACACACTTAAACAATGATGACAAACCTGCTGCAAAAAAAATATTGCTGTGTAGACATGTTTGTGATTAGTACAATTATATATTTGCAGTTGAGGAAGAGCAGTCGCGTGAGGAGGAGGAGGAGGAGGAGGAGGAGGAGGAGTCGACTGAGCAGGACGACGATGACCAGACGGCGGACGAGGGTCTTGGCATGTCTTCCGATGCAGAGGAGGACCCGATAGACCGCGTCGGCGTGAAGCACGTCGTCCTCACTCAGGTAGAACAGGCAGAAGAGGAGGACAGTCCTGCCCTGCAAGACGTGTTCATGACCCACCGTCACCTGCATCTGCCAGGCATAGAGGAAGTGGAGGCACTGGCCGTGCTCCTCCTAGAACTGGTGGACGACAGCGACCTCCTCCTGGTGCCGGTCGACCTCCGGCACAAGATTGCCGCCGCAGCCAACGCTCTCCACGACCACGACAAGACCGCCGCCCGCTTTGTCAAGCGGTACGAGTCAAGGTGGGGCTACACCTTGTTTGGTCGGTGTCTTGGGGTGGACTCTCCTAAGACCAGAGCGGCCCAGAAGACAAAGTTTGGCTGGATGAGGTACGCTCAGGCGGCACAGGTGACCGAGGACAGTCGCCTGCTCTACCTCCTCCTCAAGATGCTGAAGCATCGCGCGCCGGCCAACCAGCTCACCACCCCTAGCAAGGTCACGGCGTCTTTGAAGGGACAGTACAAGAGGATCGCCGACCGTGTCCGAGACGACCCCATCCTCGGCGGTCTCGCCATTCCGCTGCCCAACATCAACGCCAAGTCGATCACGACCTTCACTGCTAGGGAGGAGAAGAAGGCCAACTACCTGGCGACGGTACAACCCAAGGTGACTCCTCACTTGAAAGTGGAGAAAGTGGAGCCTCCTGAGCTGCCGATATCCCTCCCTCCACCAGACCCGCCTCAGGTCCAGTACCAGCACATCCATCAGCACGCTGGAGAGAGATGTGGTGAGAAGCGGAGGTAAGTTGTCATGAGCAGTTTGTTTCACCTGTTGGCTGTGGAAAGAAAATTGCACACACGTCATATCAATGCTGATCACATGTGTATTTTATATTTCCAGATTATTTGTTGATGAGCCAGAGCCTGTGACTCCCACGAAGCGGCCCGTTCAGCCCACTGCTTTGTTGTCCTCCACCTGGCCGAAGCCTGCTGCGCTCACCCCCATTCTGTTGATGCCTCCTGCGCCCACCCACCTCCAGCCGACGCCTCCTGCTGCGTCAGCCTGTGGCCCGCCCCCCATGTCGGCAGCACCCATACTGCTGGTCCTCCACGCACAGCCACAGGCCCCCTCCGTCCTGTTTCATGGGCCATCCTGCAGCCAGAGCTTTGTCCCTCCTGCACCAACAATGAAGGCGTTCCTGCCTAACAAGTCCTCGCGGCCGTGTGGGGCTTGCCACGTGCCAAACTGTGGTGGACAGCGGAAGAGGTACACCCCTTCCAAGGACAAAGTGGCTGGAAGCATGCAGAAGTTATTTTCCTACTGCCCATCCACTAGGAAGTCCACTACCCCTGGTTTCGACAATGTGGTGTATGACAACTTTGAACACTTTAAGAGTGTCGTGGATGCGGAGTTGGAAAGGAGGACTGTGTAAATACCTGTAAATATCATTGTGGAACCCTCAGGGCCTTCTACGCCTTCAGAGAAGGCCTAACAAAATTCTGGACCAAAAAATATTAAAAAAGAAATACTAGTTATTATTCTTTTCATAATTGGACGGGACGGGACAAAAACATAAGATTGTAGGCCTTCACGAAGTCCTAACAGAGTGGTTGAGTCTCAACCGTCCTCACCGTTCTGCCACCTCTGTCACAGAGGTACATCTTGGCAGAGTGAAGATGTCTATGGGTGAAAGTGGTTGAGAGATTGAGAGTTAAATGGCGGCAGAGGAGAATTACGTTGTGGCTAGCTTGATCGGATCGCATTTTTCAAGGCGTCCTTTCACAGAAAAAAATTCAAATAATAAAAAACAAGACCAACTCCAGAACTGGACTTAAAAGAAAAGGTCTTCTGTTTTTTAAGTGAGCGAGCTTTAAACTAAACAGATCTTGTTTACTTGTGTTTTATATGCATTGCCTTTTAAATGAAACACATTCTGGGTGAAAAAGTTGTAAAAGTATTTTGGAGTCTCTGTGTTCTTGGGTTTCACAAGGGGTGGGATAGTGGAAAGAAAAGACACACCAAAGCAATTAGAAGTCCTTGTGTCTTCTCCCCCGCTACCAGAGGTGTGCATACACCCCGATGTGCTGGCTGCAGCCCCTATGTGGTCAAAACAATGAGTTCTGTGAATGGCTCTGATGGCTTCCAGACAAAGTGAGCGTGCACTGACTACATTCTTACACAATTTTTCTTAATTTTGCCCAAAAATGTAACAATTAAACACTTTTCCATTTGATGATATGAATCTCATCAGCTACATCAACTCAAACTGTGAAAATAATAAACAAAACATTCAGCAGACCAGTGGATTTTGATGAACTAGGCCTTGTATGACATTTCTGGAAATAAAACCTGCCACCAGATGGCGCCGTCCGTTTTGATCGATCCCGGCTCATGTGCCTGGGAATACCAGGTGCTGTAAGCTTTTGCTTTATCAACGTGAAAAAGCACATGACTTACACTGGCCTACCATGAGCTGATCATTTGGAACAAACGAACGTCTCCCCAAACTTTTCATGAAACATGACGACAGTGCCCCCAAACTGCCACCAGGGGGCACAGGAGGGTTGCACCTCGAGCTCTGCATTTCTTCCTGACGATACAATGTGCGACTGCACCATAGACTGTATATAAATAGGACTGCACGCTCATACTATCATACTAAAAGGAAAACATGCATACCCCCACTTACATCCACACCCCATTTTGACTACCACACTCACCCTGTGTTGTAGAATTGCAACAAATATAAAATAAGCTCTAAATGAAATTTGATTAATCTATTCCAGAATAACTACATATGTACATGTTCTATACATTGTAATAACAAAACATTATATAAAATACATTGTTGGCTGTTATTGTCATGTAATTAAGCTCTTCACATTTTTTTTCTCACGCTGTGGTTCTACTATTTATCTGAAGCCTAACACTCCAGTTTGTTTGTGAAGGAATGCTCTAATTTCTTTGATGTCTAACAATAATTCTTTGAACATTTTGAGAGCCATATGTTGTGCTATTGAAAATACCTCCTTCCATAGCTTCATACATGGTGGATGGTTTTTAAAAGTGGAGATATCTGAAGGATTGAGTTCCAAAGCTGGGTAGGCCCATAAACAGCAACAAACATACTCCTTGCTAACATCTTGGTAAGAAAGTCTACTGTATCATTCCTTATAGTTGGATTAGGAAAAATTGGAACTGTTCTACTATGACTGGTCGCAATGGTAACAGAAGAACAAACAAAGGCGCTTCAAATGATGATCCTGGTGATCCTGAGTTTGTGACAATGGACACTGTAATGGAATTATTGGACCAGCAGAAGAACTTCTATGAGGATCTGCTGAAGAGGCAGGAGACTGCATTTTGTAGTTTTTCTCAAATGATCATGGACTCAACAAACAAAAGAGTGGACTCAGTTCTGAGTGAGCTACAAGAAATTAAGGTGAGCCTGAATTACTCTCAACGTGATATTGATAAGTTAAAGAAAGAGCTAAGTGCGCACCCTTTCAGCTCTTACTATGTGACACCCTCAATCAGGAATCAGGTGATTCAGGCTCTAGTTCTCTCTCACTTAGGGTATTGTATGGTTGTGTGGTCCAGCGCCGCTAAAAAACATATTCAAAAACTCCAGCTTACTCGAAATAGAGCTGCAAGACTGTCATGGTTGACTGTTGAGGCTAAAGTAACATATAGTCTTGTAATGTTTACCCAAAATGCCGTTGTCCATAGAAAACACGATTTCTTTTCAGAACAGCTTGTTCAGACAGGCTCAAGGCACAGTCATGAACAAGGCAGAACAAGGCAGTCATTTACAGAGCTGTAAGTCAGTCGAATTCCCTACCCATTAGCATAAGAAGCATCAAGGGTAAATATAGACTAAAAAAATCACTAAAACAGATGCTGAGGGAATCTACATGACTCTCTATGCTTGATGTACTGTAAACTTGTAAAATAATAATGTATTGCATATTGTTACTTTTAAAACTCACTTTCTCCTGCAATGGACTTTGTTTTTTATTGAGAGGTTATTGATGTCTGTACAATGTATTGAAGTGTTGTATATACAGTGGTTTCAATTTTTGTGATATTGATAGGCTTTTTATGTATGTATGTTTATACTGTATATCTGTGTATTGTTTCCATATTTTATGTGGACCCCAGGAAGATTAGTGACCACAGCTGTGGAAGCTAATGGGGATCTGAATAAAGATAAATATAAAGATAACTGTCCTGCACCGCGAACATCACCGCAGTGACCAACTGCTGTAGATTTGCTCTCTACAACATCCGCAGGATCCTGCCTTTCATCACGAGGGAAGTGACACAGCTCCTGACCCAAGCACTTGTCATCTCCCGCCTCGACTACTGCAACTCGCTCCTAGCTGGACTCCCTGCAACCGCGATTAAACAGAATGCTGCAGCACGCCTCGTGTTCAACTGTAACAAATTCTCCCACGTGACCCCCCTCTTCCAAGACCTCCATTGGCTTCCTGTAGTGGCTCACATCAAATTCAAGACGATCCTACTGGCCTACAAAGCCATCAATGGAACTGCCCCTACCAACCTCCAACATTAGTGAAACACCACGCCCCTGCTCGAGCACTCCGTTCAACTACCTCAGCTGGTCGACTGGTACCTCCATCACTAAAAGGAATCTCAACTCTTCTCCGTTTTGGCACCGCAGTGGTGGAACGAGCTCCCTGCCAATGTCAGGACTGCAGAGTCACTCCCCATCTTCCGGAAGAGACCCACTTGTTCAGAGTTCATCTGAACCCTGCATAACCTTACCGTCATGCTCTTATTTGTTGTTTGTCTTGGCACTATAATCACTCTTTGTAATTTGGCACTTTGATTGCTGTTTGTAACTTGGCACTTAGGCAGAGATGTTGTATACTAGCAATTGTTAATCTAGCAATTGAAATGCTTGAAACTTGTTCTGGTGACTTTCTTACTGTATTAGCAGCAATGAAATGTTCCACCTTCTTATTACAAATGTACTCTTTGTAAGTCGCTCTGGATAAAAGCATCTACCAAATGCCCTAAATGTAAATGTAAAATAATGTCATCATTATGAATGGGTTGTTTCTATAATAGACAGGGTGATGTTCGTCTTGTTGGGTTGGATTCCTCTCGTGTGTCTTCCTTCTCCCTCTTGTTACACCCTTAGATTAGATTAGATTAGATAAAAATTTACAGGCAGGTATTTAGAAATGTACATTGTTATGTCCCCTGCTAGGGTGAGGGTGTTAACAAAATAACGAGACTCGAAACAAGAACGGGCAGACCAAGTCAGTAACGTTTGAAAAATGATAAAGGATTTTTTTTTAAAGTTAAACCAATTGAAAGTAGGACTAAATCAAATAACTAGTAAACTAAATAGCAAACAAAAACCCGGCCTACATAATAGGCCTCAACCAGCCAGGCCTCACTCCTGGACTCTCACTCCAGAGAGTGACACGGAGGGCGGATGCGGCCTGGGAGTGAGCCTGAGGCTCGGAACAACAACAAACGCCGTTAGGTGGTGTCGACGGAAACCCCAAGTGTGTCTGTCGAGAGCGAACCCCCCCTGGGTGACGTCAGCTCGGCCCTTTTAAAGGAGCCGTCTCGAAAGTCATCCAATGCGGACGTAGCGGCAATTAAGCCACCTGCTGGGCTATCTGTAAAACACAGGCAAAGTGAAACATGACAGTAACAACATACACACACACACACACACACACACACAAACCCAGAATTGAGCATGGGCTGTGTGTTGAAGTCATTAAAACAAGAGTATAAAGAACGTATGGCTCTCTGGCTCCATAAGTATTTATTTTTCATTCGGATGATGTTTGGACCTCAGGCCTTCTTCAAGATCAACAATAACATAGAGACACTACATGTTATATAGACCCGACAAAAATATATAAATACTACAGGTTATATAGACCCAACACTATATATGGGTTATGTTTCTATAATAGACAGGGTTATGTTCCTCATTCATTTCCCTTCAATGATTTGTCTTGTTTGGTTGGATTCCTCTCGTGTATCTGCCTTCTCTCTCTTGTTACACCCTTAGATTAGATTAGATTAGATAAGACTTTACAGACAGGTAATCAGAAAGGTACACACCAAACACACACACCCTTACACGCAACCACACATACACACACAAACACACACACACACTGATCTAACCCCGTTGAGCAGGTTGCCGACAGACACAGATGAAGGTCTGACCTTCAGCTCTCGGTGATCACATCACAAAACAACTTTTTGTGTGAGTGTCCGGTAAACGGGGACATCACGAGAGCCCAAGGGTTTAACAGGTTTAGATTGGTGTGTGTGTGCGTGTGCGTGCGTGTGCGTTTGCGTTTGCGTGTGTGTGCTTTTGATTCGCCCAAGGCCTCTTGTTTCCCCCCCATGCCATCTGCATGTTATTGTTGGGTCGATATAACATGCAGTGTATGTATGTTATTGTTGGGTCCAATAACATGGAGTATATATGTTGTTGTTGGGTCTATATAACATATAGAGTATCTGTATGTTGTTGCTGATCTTGAAGAGGGCGTGAGGGCCAAACATCAGCCAAATAAAAAATAACGACTTATGGAGCCAGAGAGCCACATATTCTTTACACTCTTGTTTGTGTAATGAGGTCAACACACAGCCCGTACTCAGTTCTGCTTGTGTTCCATTATGCAAGCTTTGTGGGGAGAGGGGCACCATGGCTCACATCCTATCCGGGTGTAAAACAGCGCTCACCCAAGGAAGGTACAGGTGGCGCCACGACAAGGTGCTCATGACACTGGCTAATACATTAGAGCAGGAGAGGAGAAAGAAACGACAACCACTGCGGAAAACAACACCAATCCAGTTTGTAAGTGAGGGGAAAGAACCATCACCCTCAGTAACAACAAGAGCCAGCCTGCTTCAAAAGGCTCAATCATGGGAAATGAAGGTTGACCTGGGAGGAAGACTGACGTTACAACAGATTGTTCAGACAACCCTGAGGCCGGATGTAGTACTGTGGTCAGAAGAGGTAAAGAAGGTAATCCTTATCGAACTTACAGTCCCATGGGAAGAGGGGTGTGAACAGGCCTTTGAAAGAAAGAGCACCAAATATCAAGACCTTCTGCAGGACTGCAGGGGGAAGGGATGGCAAGCATGGCTATTCCCAGTCGAGGTCGGCTGTAGAGGATTCCCTGCACAGTCAGTGTGGAGAATGCTTACAGCCATTGGAATGACAGGCAAGGAGAGAAAGACAGCAGCTCGCAGGATGGGGGAGGCAGCAGAAAGGGCCTCTTGCTGGTTATGGAGCAGGAGAGAGGAGTTGAGCTGGAAGCCAGGAGGAGGAGATGGGCAGTGACCTGGCCACCACTGCCGGCCCACCATCGGGAGGGTGTTGTGGATAAGGGTCGAAACACCCAGTGAACGATGGACACCACCTGATGACATCAAATCCTCCTGGCCAAGGCTACATTCACGTGAAGTGAATGAAGGTGAAGCATCGTACGATGTATTTGTAATGTGTGCCCCTACCTACCTCCAAACATTAGTGAAACACCACGCCTTTATACGCCTGGCAGGAGTATAATCTGAGAGGGGAACTGGACCAACTGGTTGGTTCACAACATAATTTCCTTGTTACAAAGTCGGACAATTTGGTGTTGCTCATTACAGCAGGAAGAAGACTCAGGTACAGTAGTCAGCTCTGATCTGTGGTTTATCATCAATATGTTTCTCATGTCATATCAATAGATTAATTGCTGTTTTTATCAAAAACTTAGATACGTAATGTAAATGACTAAATGTAAATGTTTAAACTGTTGGCAACTTGAAACCATACACTGGTATATGAAAATAATTGGTTGTAATTGATCATTCATTATTAATAATTACAAGAATCGTAAATGGCTTATCCAAAGTGAATACTGAACCAGGTAATTAAGAAGCCGGTAGGGGTTAGACAGTACAGAGACAGGTCATTAAGGAGCAGGTAGGGATTAGACCATATAGAGACAGGTCATTAAGGAGCAGGTAACGGTTAGACAGTACAAAGACAGGTTATTAAGGAGAAGGTAGGTGTTAGACAGTACAGAGACAGGTTATTAGGGAGCAGGTACAGTTTATGGAGCATCTTGCTGCCTACAGGT
Source organism: Urophycis tenuis (assembly GCA_036785325.1). Lineage (NCBI taxonomy): Eukaryota > Metazoa > Chordata > Actinopteri > Gadiformes > Phycidae > Urophycis > Urophycis tenuis. Next base: position 85,862 of record JAXIVH010000270.1, read on the forward strand.
TAGACTGCATTGGGTATCGAACCAAGAACCATTCAGCTGGGAGTTAAGGGTTTAAGTTAAAATACATCTATTACTCTTTCTTGTGATTTAAAATTTTTGTCCTCAATCACACGGATACTTGTGTAACTGTAAAGGTCCTTATGATGCAATGTATAGTTGTTATATTTGTATAATTATGATTATGATTATTATTAACAAGGAAAACAGCCATCTTGGATTGTGAAGGTGTTTAAACATCATCTTGTATTGAAGCTTGTTATCTGTGGGCTTGCATCAGATCTGGTTGTGATATGACACGAGGAAGCCCATAAATGGCTGCCTTCCTGCCTTCAGAGTGGTTTAACCAGCACAGGGAACAGTAGGAATCTCTACATCATTCCCCTCATTGAGAATGAGATGGTCTATGAATCTGAATTGAGGAAAGACCACCCTGCCTCTCGTCCAGAGTGAACAGAGACAGACAATAGCCCCCTGTGAATGACAATAAGCAGGATATATGAACGCCGAGGATAAACAAACGCTGAATGGCTGGAGAAACAACATGTAGTTGTGTTTGTGTCCAGGTCTCCAGTCTAACTATGAATGAGGAGAGAGACGAGGGTCCTACCTCTAAAATCTCTCTGTCTGGGGAACATGGCCGCCAGAGCAAAGCTAAGAGGTAAGCGGATGATCTCTCGCTGTCTGTGACTGTTGTCCATAGAGCTCAGTAGTGATACATCATGACACCATCATTACTCTGAGCAAAAGCTTTGTGTGTGTGTGTTGTGTTGAAGCCCAGAGCAGCAGGAGAGAGCAGACACTCCTGGAACCAGCTGTGTCTCCATGAAGAGTGACCGCTCTATGGGAATACCTGCTACGTTTGAAGATGAAAATCACTCTACTGAGAAGAGGTTAGGATTTATCAGAGATAAATCAAGACAAATGTACCAAAAAGGACTGATGTGAATTTTGGCGTGATTTTTCAGCTGTCTCCCAAGACAACCACCACCTAACTAACACATTTCCTGTGGGAAACACTGATACTGAACATTAAAGGGGCGGCAGTAGATCAGTGGGTAGAGTGGGTGGTTAGTGGTCGTCCACTAACCGTAGGGTTGGGGGTTCGATCCCTGTGATCCCCACTTCCAAAACTGTCTGCATGTCGAAGTGTCCTTGAGCAAGACACTGAACCCTGAACCCCAACTTGCTCCCCGGGCGCTGATCATAGCAGCTGCTCCTACTGCTCCTATGTACAATAGGATGGGTCAAATGCAGAGAACGAATTTCGTTCCCATGTCACATGGGAATGACAAATAAAGACCACATGGTCCCAATAATTATTAAATAGCCTCATATTAGCTTATTACAGTATAGTAAATATTAAATTGTGGTAGTGAGTTTGTTTATTTATTATCAAACATGACAGAGAGCTAATGGGCTAACTTGCAACTCAGCACCCTTCAGTAGGCAACTGGTAGCACCAAGGCATGGTTTCGCAAGCAAGCCAAGTCAAAGCCTTAACAAACATTGTGCACACACCACCCAATCATCATACAAACATCGACTAATATTAGCCTACTCTAAGAAATTAATTTATATAATAATAACAGAGAACACAGCTTTCCTCTACATGTTTTTTTTCAAATTGGATGGCTAGTTCTTGAAAACCAAAAGTATGTGGTTCTTGGGTTCATAATGTTTGAAGCCCATTCTCCATGAGCCGTGTTTACTCCTGATGATTTTGAAAAAAAATTTGAGGTCGGACCAGGGATGTGGAAGGTTATGTTGGTCACCATCGCCACCAACGTTCATGCCTGTGCTTTCAGACCCTTCAGACATTTCGCCAGAGATGCCCTTGTCAACCGAATCTCTTTTTAACACCGCCATTGCTGCATTGAGTCATTAGTTCACCTCTGTTGAACTAAGATGGATAGCCTGCACACCAATGAGATCTTTGAGTGTTATGGGTTTCTATGCCTCATCCAATCACGCTCAAAATCAGTCTGGATACATTGACGTTGAAAAAAAAAAAAAAAAAAAAGAGTAACAAGCTTGTTTTTAAAATTGAAGCATTAGAAAGTACAGATAATTGTGTTGTAATGTAATGTAAGGAGTAGAAGTAAAAATTTGGCAGAAAAATAAATAATCGAGTAAAGTAACGACTTAAGTACAGTAACAAAGCATTTGTGCTTCATTACTTGACACCACATCTTTGCCAGGAAAAGGGGGGTTGAGATGGCTAGCTGTCAGGGTGTTGGGGTCCAGACCAGGTATCTTCAGTAGGGGAGTGATGGTGGTGAGTTCAAGGGAAGACAAGACAAGGCAAGAAGTCAGGAAGGAGCTGACTATTTTGAGAATGAGTGGGGATAGTGTGGGGAAACGGGCTTTAACATGAGTGAAGGAGGTGGGGTCCAGGGTGCAGGTGGTGGACACACTTGTTATTATGGAGAACGGGTCAGCAGTGGGGATTTCAGTGAATAAGGTGGATTTGTGGCTTGGGTTTTCTGGTTCTGACTGGTTGAGTTCTGGTTGTTGATTGGTTCAAAATATAATACATTGTGTGTGTGTTCCACAGACAACACAGGGATAGGTTAAAGGTTACCAGGGCTTACCAGCATCAAACAGAGCTGATCAAGGTGTGTAAATGTCCAACAAGATATTTGACTAAAGCTCTACATGAACAGTAAAAAGCATCTCTTGTAGTGCAAATATTCTTCAGGCTTCCCTCTTTAGACCAGTGGGACGTTTTTCTAGGACAGATGCTTCTGATGTCCTCAGTTTGTTCAGAGAAAAGTTCTCCTTGATGTTTGTTCTGTTCCAGAGGGCTGAGGAGAATGCACACGCTTTTCTAGACAAAGAGCTGAAGAAACTCTGGAGGGTTCTCTTCCTACATTACCCACAATGCTCAGAGAGTCAGAAGGAGGAGGAGGTGGATGGTAAGAAAGAGGAGCAGAGGAGGCGCGCCATAGAGGGAGTGGTGGACATCACAAAGCTCTGCCTGATGCAGATGAACCAGGAGGAACTGGCCAACACATTGGGGGAGGGTAAGAGACTCTTATTTTGAAGACAGAAAAGACAATTATTTTGAAGGACAGAAGATAGTTTTATCTTGAAAAAGAAATACTTATTTTGAATTGCAGCATTGTGGTGGTATCCGGTTAAATGGTTTGATCCCCCATAGGTGTGGTTACTGTGGGGGTATAGGGCTAAATGGTTTGATCCATATTTATTGGGCTATTGTGGATCGATCCGGTGAAATGTTTCGATCCAGATATGTAAGGTTAGGGTTTAACAGCAGAGGTAGAGTTGCAACACTAACTTCTTACATCAGCATACTAAGTCACTTTCCACTGACGTCACCATCCACCTGATGTATTCTCTTGTATTCTCATTTAGCATCTGATGCTGACCAGTGCCAATATAAAATCAAGGCTCATCTGAAGAACAAGTTAACCTGTGTGTTTGAGGGAATCACTATAGCAGGACAGGTAACAGGTCTGAATGACTTCTACACAGAGCTTTTCATCACAGAGAGAGGCAGTGGAGAGGTCAACAAGGAACATGAGATCAGACTGATTGAAACAGCTTCCAGGAAATCAGCCAAGGAGGAAACACCAATCAAATGTGAAGATATATTTAAACCATCACCTGGACAAGATCAACCAATCAGAACCATAATGACAACTGGAGTGGCTGGCATTGGTAAAACCATCTTAACACAGAAGTTCACTTTGGACTGGGCTGAAGACAAAGCCAACCACGACATACACTTCACATTTCTTTTCACATTCAGAGAGCTGAATTTACTGAAAGGGAAAGAGCTTAGCTTGGTGCAACTTCTTCATCACTTCTTTATTGAAACCAAAGAAGCAGGTATCTGCAGTTACGACCGGCTCCAAGTTGTTCTCATCTTGGATGGTCTGGATGAGTGTCGACTTCCTCTGGACTTCCTGAAGAACCAGATCTGGACTGATGTCACAGAGCCGACCTCAGTGGACATACTGCTGACAAACCTCATCAGAGGTGAACTGCTTCCCTCCGCTCGCATATGGATAACCACACGCCCTGCAGCAGCCAATCAGATCCCAGCTGAGTGTGTTGACATGGTAACAGAGGTGAGAGGGTTCACCGACCCACAGAAGGAGGAGTACTTCAGGAAGAGATTCAGAAAGGAGACACAGGCCAACACAATCATCTCCCACATCAAGAAATCACGAAGTCTCTACATCATGTGTCACATCCCAGTCTTCTGTTGGATCAGTGCTAGAGTTGTGGAGGACTTCTTCAAAACATCGCAGAGAGAAGATATGCCCAACACCCTGGCTCAGATGTACATGTACTTCCTGAGGGGTCAGTCCATACAAGCGGACATGAAGTATCATGGGAGAGCTAAAACCGATCCACACTGGAGTTCAGAGAGCAGAAAGGTAATTGTTTCTCTGGGAAAATTGGCTTTTAACCAACTGGAGAAAGGCAACCTGATTTTCTACGAGGCAGACCTGGCAGAATGTGACATCAATATCAAAGCAGCCTCAATGTATTCTGGAGTATTCACCCAGATCTTTAAAGAGGAGTGTGGGCTGTACCAGAGCACGGTGTTCTGCTTTGTCCATCTGAGCATCCAGGAATTTCTGGCTGCCCTTTATGTCTATCTGTCCTGCAGTGACACTGGTGTGAATCTGCTCTCAGGACAAGTTCAATCTCTGTCATCTGTTCTTGTTAGAAACATACAAACAAAAGAAGTACATGTCAAACTCTATCAGTGTGCTGTGGACAAGGCCTTACAGAGTGAGAACGGACACTTGGACTTGTTCCTCCGCTTCCTCCTGGGTCTCTCTCTGGAGACCAATCAAATTCTCCTACAAGGTCTGCTGGGACAGATAAGAACCAGCTCTGAGACCAATGAGGAAACAGTGTCTTACATCAAGGAGAAGATAGGTTGGAATCTCTCTCCAGAGAGAAGCATCAATCTGTTCTACTGTCTGAATGAGCTGAACGACCGTTCTCTGGTGGGGGAAATCCAACAGTACCTGACATCAGGAAGACTCCTCACAAAATCTCTATCCACTGCTCAGTGGTCAGCTCTGGTCTACATCTTACTGTCATCAGAAAAGCAGCTGGATGTGTTTGACCTGAAGAAATACTCTGCTTCAGAGGAGGGTCTTCTGAGGCTGCTGCCAGTGGTCAACGCCTCCAAAACATCTCTGTAGGTTCACTTATAACATGAATTACTATACACACATCACAATATAATCAATGCTAGTTTATAAAGTTGTAATAATAATGAAAACATCTCTGTAGGTTCACTGATAACACAACAAAACACTACAATACACAATGTTCAAAATACTACAATATAAAAGTAATATTTATCTACAAATGCTTTTCAATACAATACAAAGCGGCACTAGTAAACATTTTACACCCAATACATAATTATACAATCTCTTAATTGAAAGAGGTCAAGCTAGTATGATCTTTTAAACAGTTTAACTTTTTAACAGTTGCTAACGTTTTATTTTGTGCTAAACATTTATTCAAACGACAGAAAAATATTTTTAAATTGTCTAACCAGGGGGAAAAGACAAACTCATAAAAGCTCTATTTATTATTATTTGAACCATAAACAGCTATCAAGGACACTAGTATGCATACAGGTTCTCACTCGTCACCGACCTGACTTAAGAGCTCGTATTTAATCTAATTTATTGTTTATTGTGTATTGACTTTAGCCAGGCTCTTACTGCACATCTATCCCCTGTACTGCTGGTCAATGTGAATTTCTCCTAAGGGGGATTAATAAAGGAATATCTTATCTTATCTTATCTTATTATGAAATATTAAAGAAGGAATGCCAGTAATAACTAATGGTTCATAATAGCTAAATTAGATGATATACTGCTAACTATAAAACATTATTACTTAAAGTTGTTAAATGTTGGATATATTAATATTTCTACGTTCATTATTAATAACAATAATTTTAAAAAATTTGAATCCTGTTCAGCACACTTGGCTATAAGAACACTATTTGTGTTGTAACCAGTAGGATGGGGTGATATAGAGACATTCAACTCATGAGAGGTTACGAGTGAGGGGGAGAAAGGAGGAGAGTACTTTATTCTCTGTAGAGTTCTCCCAGCTAAATTATTACAAAGCAAATAATATATAAATAATATAATAGCTACACAATGGTCCTCCTGTGAGCTAGACGTATCATTGTGAGTGGACGGTATGACTGATCTTTAAGCACTTTAAAGTCCAGTTCCTAACATGTTCCTGTTTATTGGTGTGAAGACTGAATGGCTGTAATCTGTCAGAGAGATGCTGTGAAGCTCTGGCCTCAGTTCTCAGCTCCACCTCCTCTAGTCTCAGAGAGCTGGACCTGAGCACCAATGATCTGCAGGATTCAGGAGTGAAGCTGCTCTCTGTAGGACTGAGGAGTCCACACTGTACACTGGAAACTCTCAGGTAAGTTTGGCTCAATGTGCAAACAGTGACACCACAAGGTTAAAAGACATTCAACAGATTTACATCCATACAGTTAACAAGTTTAAATATATAAACTTGTTATATGAAATATATATATAATTACAGGCCGGATACGGCCTGCTTGAAATTTTTTGTGGCCCGCGAGACTGCCAGTAAATAACAGTCTGTGATGTAGGAAAATTATTACATCAACAACGGTTTTGATCTGGACCTAACTCGTAAATATACGCGTGATGCGTAGCCGATCACGCAGCCAAATGCAGCCAATAGCACCAATCACAGCACTGCTCTGCAGGTTACTTTTTAGCCATTAGTTGACAAATATTTTGTGCGGCCCACAAACCCCCAGTGATTTTCATATTTGGCCCACTTGCTATTGAAGTTGAATAGCCCTGGCTTAGAGTGCAGAAGCATTTCCAGACAGATCCCCACATGAGCTGGGTAATAATTTACCAACAATAAATACATTTCATGCATAGACATTAGCTGATCAATTTACAGCGTAGGACTTGTCGCTTTTCTTTGTTGTCATCATTTTCAAAATAGAATATTAGCGTTGGTCTCAAAATATAATGTGTCCAGCTAGTTTTGGGCTAGTGTTTGTTCAGTGTCTTCAACCTAGCAACCAGCATGTGCTTCATCTTTGAGGAGTAGGGGGCAGAGACAATTGTCTCTAATTTTGTGAATTTGGACTGCAGTACCCATCTCAAACGCTCTGTCAATGTTACATATTGTACCTTTTGTTAATATATAAAGGTCCAGCTTCAGTAGTCATTAAACTGAGTAATTAAAAGTAATTTGTTCAAATGTTTTCATGAATGCAAAACCTACTTGGTTTGTAATCCTCATAACAAGATTTAAAAACAGTTGCTAACATGTTCCTGTATATTTGTGTGAAGGCTGAATGGCTGTAATCTGTCAAAGAGATGCTGTAAAGCTCTGGCCTCAGTTCTCAGCTCCACGTCCTCTAGTCTCAGAGAGCTGGACCTGAGCACCAATGATCTGGAGGATTCAGGAGTGAAGCTGCTCTCTGCTGGACTGGGGAGTCCATGCTGTACACTGAAAACTCTGCGGTCAGTTTGATCAATGTGCAAACAGTGACAAGTTGACAACACAAGGTTCCCTATCAGAAGACATTTAACAGATTTAAGTCTATAAAACTGTGTGTGTGTGTGTGTGTGTGTAGGCTGTCTGGCTGCCTTGTCACACAGGAAGGTTGTGTTTCTCTGGCCTCAGCTCTGCGCACTAACCCCTCCCATGTGAGAGATCTGGACCTGAGCTACAATAATCCAGAAGACTCAGGAGTTACACTGCTGCAGCCTGCCGGACTGGACACTCTCAGGTATGGAGAGGACAGCTCACCGCTCAGTGACAATGTCTCCTACAAGGATTCAACCAGCTGCTAGAGGAAGTGGTTTCAAAAACACAGCTGGAACTCATGTTGTGTAGACAGTGATGAGACAGCAGATGATGAAGTTAAATGTTTCCATGTTTAAAGACAACATGCTGCCCTCACTGTGTTTACCCCCCAGTGTGGAGCATGGTGGAGTGTGGAGGCTGGAACCAGCTCTAAAGAAATGTAAGTGGCTGTTTAGTTGGATTCATCACAGCACACACTAACTATTGACACTATTGACACATATTTTATGAATATTCAACAATCACAGTTAATCCTGCTTGTGTAACATCCAATAGCTATTATTACTATTATTGGATCATTGATTAATTATGATTATTAGTAGCATTGTTATTGTTAGACATGATCATATCATAATCATGATGCCAATGTTATCAAGTATAGTTATCATATGTGTATTTTCTATCAGAAAGATTTGTGATTTTATTATTATAAATTATATTATCATTGTTACTATTTGGCCTTGCATCATCATTCTTTTGAATAATTATTTAATTTAGTTTTAATCATGGTTATACTTTATTAGTATCATATGAGACATAATAACATCGTAATCATTCAAGAGATTCAAGTAAACTTTATTGTCAGTTTTCATGAATGTACAGGACATACACAAAAACTGAAATGCCGTTTCCCTCGATCCCCGGTGCTAGACACACATGCAGAATATAAATAAATATATAAAAATATGAATACAAAAAATCTAAAAAAAAAAAAAAAAAAAAGGTGGTCGAGTATGTGCAATTGTAAACAGTAAGAGGTGCAGTATGGAGGGTAATAGACATTAATAAATAAAGATTATGGACATAATAAAGTATAATATAGTATAAGTGTAAACAGAGCAGAGAAGTATGAACAGTGTATAAACAGTTGTAACAATCATGCTACTACTACCATTATTTCACCATTATTGTTAGATATTCATTCACTATTTGTCCTATTGTTTAAGGTTTAGGTATTATTATTTTTACATTTCTTCTATATAGTGGTTATATATATATATATATATATATATATATATATATATATATATATCCACTAGCTGAAATTAGAGTGTTTGGATGCACAAGAGGATGTGTTTGATCTAAAATTTAAACTGCCAAAAAATGGCAGTTTACAAATATGTGAATTTGCAAACATTCTTCTATTTCAGAAGGCAGCAGGAACTTTAAACTTGCTATGCACATACAGGATAGCTCTTCTAACATGTGTACAACATTTGATGTCAGTGACTTCTTGTCTGATATCAGCGTCAATTATAGTACTTTACACTGTGATGGAGTCAGAGGGGCCAGAACTTGAACTTGAACACACCCTTCAATTTGTGTTTAAAATGTGGCGTTGATATCTCATTCCAGGTCATCACAGTGTCAATTAAAGTATTTAATCTTTTCATAATGCACTACTTCAAATCACACATAAATGGCAGCAGCTTTTAACCCATTGTCTGTGTGTGTGTGTTTTGGGAAGTGAGAAAAGATGTGTTCCCGTGAACCCTGTGAAAAGGGTGGTGACTAGGGTTGTTATAATTAGAATTAATATTATGAATATATATATATATATATATATATATATATACTTATTATTATTATTATTATTATTACAGTATTAATGATGCATGAATTGTTCTTTCGTTCTTCTTCATATTAACAACAGTAATGGTTCAGCAGCCTAATTATGTCTTGTTGTCCGTCAGATGCCTGTGAACTCACACTGGACCCAAACACAGCCCACAGACAACTCTCTCTGTCTAAGGACAACAGAAAGGTGACGCGGCTTGGAGAGCAGCAGTCGTATCCTGATCACCCAGAGAGATTTGACTCCTGGCAACAGGTGTTGTGTAGAGAGGGTCTGACTGGCCGCTGTTACTGGGAGGTAGAGTGTGGAGAAGGTGTTTATATAGGAGTGACATACAGAGGAATCACAAGGAGAGGACTGGGACATGACTGCTGGCTTGGAAGGAACAACAAGTCCTGGTGTCTTCTTTCTAATGATGGTAGTTACTCTGCCTGGTACAACAACAGCAGAAAAGTCATAAGTCTCCGCCCCGCTAAAAGAGTAGGAGTGTATCTGGACCAGCCTGCTGGCACTCTGTCCTTCTACAGAGTGTCCCCAGATGAAGGAGGGTCCTCAGACACACTGACACACATCCACACCTTCCAGTCCACATTCACCCAGGAGGACCTCCACCCTGGGTTTTGGTTAGTGGGGGTTGGTGCCTCAGTGTCTCTGTGTCGGTTATTGTCACACACACCCACAGCCCTCGTGTGACGTGACGGGCATCGGCGTATGTTGTATGTATGTATGACAGGATTTCATGTCATTTTATATAATATGATAACATGTGATGTAATGTCATGTCATGTCAGTTAATATATGATACTTATTATGATATAATGTCATGTAATTGAATATGATAACATGATATAGAGAGAGCAAGAGATTTCTTGTGGTTGTATTTGCCTTCATTTATGCTATGCTGTAAAGATTGAATGTGTCATTGTGTATTGTTTTATTTGAAAGGATGTTTCTATTTTGTTAAAGGTCTATTGGACAAGCCTATTGTCAAGTAATGTTGATTCATGCTGCCTTGCAATGTTGCTTTTTACGCAATATAGTATCATTTTCTATATCACCATCTAATGGTACAGTTCATAGTAATATTGCACTTGTCATGTCTTTGATATAATCAATTTCCCTATGTCATGATCACATAAAATGTATTCTGGAGTATCTTACAAGAATGGAGAAGCACCATGATACAGAAGCACATGTACTACAGAGGCATTTGATGTCCCTACAACCCTGCCCATATGAGTATGCAATACCACATCACATGTACTACAATTGATGTCTGTACAACTCTGCTGATATGTGTATACTGTAGGGTTGTACAATTCCTAGCCAGGACCTTGTGGCAAATCTTTTTTGTGGGGATATACGTTTTGTAGTATTTTCAATAACCATTCCTCACTGCTTTTATCTTTTGTTTGGTTAGTTACTTGTATCTGTCTAATAAAAGATTATTCTTAAATTAATATCCTGGTCCAACCGAATTTGAGTCCAAATAGAACCGCAAGATTTTCCGCTATGGACATGGTTATCTAGCGCGTAGTACTTCCTGTTACCACAGTCGAAGTAGCTCGTCGAACAGAGCTGAGGTCGAACGAGTGAACCTGTAGGCTGGGAATCGTGGTCGCCCCTATATCTGCTTTAACCGCACACGGTGTTAATCATATATATATATATATATATATATATATATATATATATATATATATATATATATATATTAGTGCTGTCAAACGATTAAAATGTTTAATCACGATTAATCGCATTAATGTCATAATTAACTCACAATTAATCACAATTAATCACACATTTTTATCTATTCTAAATGTCCCTTGATTTATTTTTGTCCCATTTATTTTTTTTCATTTTAATGCTCTTATCAACATGAAAAAGTGGATTGGCTTGCTTTATGCAAATGTTTTCTTTTATTGAAAACAACAATGGCAAACAGGGCAGTACAAAACAAAATTATAAAGTGCACATTTCAGGTAAAATAGGACTCAGCCTATAGTGCAGTTAAACCAGGGCGATATACAAAATGAAATTATAAAGTACACATGTCAGGTATTCTAGGACAGGCGCGCCGCAAGCACCGGTGCAGGGGGTGCGAACGCAACCCCACTTTTCGGGGAGGTAAAAAAAAAAAAAATCGCAGTTGTTGACCACAACAACGACACGGAATCACATTGATTAGGCTGGAGCATGAACTATATCTACTTACAGCGCTGTAGCTTTAATTACTTCTGCTCGTCTGGCCTCTTGATCATGATGTCATGCTCAGCCAATCGGATATTTCGCCCGCAAACCAGGTGACTGGTCCAGGAAAAGGGTTATCCTACGAGCAACCCTATGGACTAACCGTATCAATGCGACCAACGAGGCTACGATGATACTGAAGCTCAGTTCAGTTATCGTCACCACCACACTTACCTTACAATTTGCTGTGCATTACTGCTCTACGCTACCTTCAGTTGTATTTGTTTTTTAAACTTGTGTGTGGAGGACTACAGAGATCTTGGATACACTACTACATCGCTACACTAGGCTACGGTGACGGTCAACGTTGATCAACGCGGAGAGCAGTTGCTAGCATAGCTGCTAAGCTAAGCGCTAGGTGCGTTCGTAGGGCTACAGAAAAATGCTACTTGGACAAATGTGTAAACAATGATCCGACAAGCTAAGGTACATGTTAGAGTATACAGTTTGAGAGAATGAGATGTAATTTTTAATTGATTCAATAAAAACAATGACAATGTCATATCACTGTGTGCTTCTAGACTAAATCACTGTGTGTAAAACGATGCTACTTGCAGTCCAATCAGCTTGAATGAAACCACCCGAAATCACTGCACAGCACCTAACCACGCACCTAACATAATGACCAAGTTTTTTTGCTAGACTTTTTTTTATTATTATTAGACTGACTATCTTATATCGTAATATCCCACGTGAAAACGTGCGTGAATAGTTGGCCTCTGGAATTTTCAAAATTGTCTCGGGGAACCCAGCCCTGTCTCAGTGAGACAACTTTGTGTTCGATGTCCCACTCTCCAGCTACTTTCATAAAGTGCTTTGCAACAGCGTTAGCAAAGTGCCTCTCTTCTGTCTTCATAACAGTCAAAGCATATGGTTGAAGTTTCCACTGTGGATCAAAGAATTGGGCTGTGGCCCCTAGGTAGTTGTGATTACTTGGGGACGTCCAGTAATCACCTGTGAGCGTTAATCTCGCGAGAAAAAAAATGACGTCGTTAAAATGGGTTTGGATTAACGCCGTTAATAACGCGTTTAACTGACAGCACTAATATATATATATAGAACACTAGATGTGTTATGGCAGCGTCTAGAACGTCCGCACAGTTTGGCCATCTTACTACAGGAAAGCTTTCTGTCAGAATCTGTGGAACCTGAGGCAAACTGAGGTAAGGTCAGTGATCTGCACAAACGTTAATACTCTTATATCGCTGACATTTTGATGGATTTACAAACAGTTTGGTTTCTTAAAAACGTTATTAACGTGATAATAATCCTGTATGCTTGAACATGTTGAAATTGCAGCTTTTCTATTCAAAAATACGACTTAATCGTGCAGCTTAGTTGTGTATCATGGCTAGGCTACTAGCTAGCACCCAGTAGTTTTACATCGATGGGAGCGGCAGAATTGGTCTTTCTTTTCAATATAACTGAAGTTGCACATGATTTTTATTTTCAGGTTGGTTTGTTAAAAACGTCTTACATTCGTCAGCAAGGTATGTTATGGTATGTATGTAATTAGGTTATTAGTTGTGCAATGGTGATGCCGTGGATGGTAGTATAGTTGTTGTTTTGGAATGAATATGTAGATAGTTTTATTAGACTTTGTTCTGTCTTATTGTGAATGTAATGTGATCCTCTATAGTGTTTGTGTTGTTTGGGAGAAATCTACTGTATGTTTATGTGCTCTCAATGACTTAATGTTTTGTGTGCATGTCCCTGTGGAGTTTGTATGCTTGTGTCAGCTGCATGTCTTTGTGATATTTGTATTTGTCTTTGTCTGCTTCGTGTTTAACAAAACTTTGCCAAAAACACACACAAAAAAAACTAAAAGGAATTGTTTGAGCATTTGTTGGTTGGTGACTATATAATCTTGGTGATAATCTTGTAGTTGTTCATTGTGCTTTGGCCTTTACGAAGCTATTGTGAATTAGTAAGTGTAAGTATGTGTTCTTAATTATTAATGTTTTTGTGTACATGTCCTTGTGATGTTTGTCTTTGTCAGCTCCATGTTTACCTAAATGTTTGCAAAAGAAAAAAGCTAATAATATTGTCTCTCGTCTTCTCGCTCAAATATATGTACCTTGCCGTGGTGAGTGAGCTTCTCAACTAAACAGGTCTTGTTTTGTGTTTGTGTAGTGTACTTATTAATACTAACCATCATGACTTATAGTAATACTAATCCACTCTATTTCTCTTTCTTCCCCTCTTACCTCACTTGTGAGGTAAACCTTTATGGAGGACTAAAAGTGCCAAAATTAAATAAATAAATACACCATTAAATAAATACTTAAATGTGTAATTAATTAATTAAAATACCGATTAATTTTATGTAAATAAACAAACATATATAATAATTTCACTATTTAATTAATTTACATTTCATGATCCTGTGTTGCAGTGCTTCATGAATTGTCAAACTGTCAAACTTGCCCATCAAAGTTGGTAGGCGGATCCTAATGCCTGATTGGTTACCCTGCACATCAAGTCAAGGCAAATCAATTCCAGATAATGGATTGACGCAGAGCTAGTGAACACATTCCAATACACTGGGTGGCGCTATTCCCCTCTACGTTGGTTTAGATACTCCATTAAACAAAACTTTACCCCCAACGGCTAAAAATCAAGGAGAAGACTCGGTCCTGCTAACCCTAAGCCCTACAAAATGTCTAAAAGTTGCACGGAGCTGCTGTGAGAAGCAGACAATTTAATTGAAGAAGCTCTCAGAACTCCTCCGGCTCCGGCGGCTCAGACACCTGCCGCTCCATCACGTACACCTGTCCAAGGTAAGCTAAGTAATTTCATGTTAGCCGGGTGTGCTACTTATCACAGCAAGGGCTAGCTCAATTTGTGGCAGCGTCAGCTAGTGGTGGCACTTCTTTCTCCATTCATTTGCGAGGTTTTCTTAATTAATCTCTCAACTGCTGCCGGCAGCGGCCACTGACCTGCTGCGGCCGCTGCCGGTGTCCTTTCTCACTAATCAATGACTCGGGACACAGGTGTGGGTTAAATTAGATCGAATCGAAAATGTATTTGGTAGGCTCATTATGCTTTGTGTAATACGTTCGTTGTTAATGGTGGGAGCATAAAACTAGTTTGCTAATCAGCTAAATAGGGTTAGCTGGCTTGAGCATCCCAAGATAGAAGTTGAGGCTGTTTTAGCTGTCTGGTGACCATTTTTATCTGTGTTGCAGCTGAGGTAGCAAGGCTCTTTGCGCCGTATAACAGTGGAGCCAGAAGAAACATGACGAGACGACCAGCACAAGTCCAAGTTAGCCGAAGAAGCTACACACAGACACGTTGTTTGGCTGACCACAAGGCGGATAAAGTCCCAAGCCTACCGCTTAAAGCGGACCTTCATACCTCAGGACTTGGAGAGCACAAAGTGACATTTTCAGGTCAGTGCGAAACTAGCCATTTACCAAAACCATAAAAAGTTTGTACTGTCTGTGGCTCGTTGAAATGATTTGCAGTTCTACTCAGCGTTTCTGTTTATAGTCATAAATATTTCTTGTTCATATTTGACTCAAACTTAATTGATTTTCATAGTGTGAATAATAATTATCACAGGCTTATTTTCTTAGTTTTAGGTGAGATAATATGAGTTATGATTTTTTTTTTTCTCCAGGGAATGAAAGCGATCCCATGGTCATAACAAATAAGCTGATGGAAGTATTTCCGAAGCTCCAAGAAGGGGAAGGCTTTGAATTTTTAAAAATTGCAGGATCTACACGCAATTGAAATCTGGCATTGCTTCAGTGTCCCAGCACTGGATACACCCTTGCCTATCTAAAAGATCCAGCGACAATGATTGGACAGGCTACAATCTACATTTGTCCACTTCAACAAGAACCTATGATTGTGTACATAAATTTACAGAGACCTAGGTTTAATACATAATCAAAACAAAGCTTACTGGTGACTTTCAATCATTAATTAAACGCTATTTGTTGTTGTTAGGAGAGCTCAAGTTCTCCCATCACTTGTCAGAAGGAAGTTCCCTTTTCAGAGATGAAGCTGCACAGATTGAGCTGCAATGGGTATGTACTTCCTAAAGCAATGCAAGGGTAGCAAATTAATTTTTCTTTGGGAAAATGTCTCTCTTAGAGTCTTGTGAAAACAAATAAGGGAGTATGACCATAATTTAAATTTTGTTAACTTCAAGGACACCCATGCAGGAATCAGAAAAAGAACAAGAGGGAGGCCAAAGTGAAGAAAATGATGGTGAGACAGCCCTAGTCAGTGACAGTGTTCCAGTGAGGCCTGGGATATCAGCTGAGAGTGCAGTAGTGCCAGCAGTGATGGTCAACGAGGAGTTGGATTACAAAGAAGCAGACAGTGGTTTGTGTCATCACAATAGGGTTGCTATAACTGAGCAACTGAAACAAAGTCAATAGAAAAATAACACACGCTATAATTAGATAAGATAATACAGTTACATACAATTAATAACATGCAACTGGGTTATATTTTCTAACTGTTAAAATATTTAGATTTTGTTCAGAATGCTGTTTTGCTGTTTTTATGTCAACTCAGCTTTGTGACAGATGTTGGGTCTTACATTTTTGTCAGTGACATGGACAGAATTTTCCTCCTTTTCTGTAGACTGAGAGGACATCTGTATCTGCAGGTAACATGCCAACTCACAACATGTCTCTCTGGAATAGATAACTTTATTGTTGTTGTTTGTTTAGAATGGAAGCTTATTAAAGAACCGGCTCAAGCTGCCAAACTTTTCAAAGAGATTCTGCTGAAGGAACATGCATCTGGAACACCACTTAGAATGAATATGGATGTAAGGGGCTCTGAAGAGGACAGGGAACGGGACCTTCTCTTATTCTATAAACGGCAGCAAGAATCGGCATGTCCACTTCATTGTACTCTTGTTGGTAAGTAATATAAAGTTTGTAAAATAAATGTATCAGTAAAGTTTATACCACTCAAGTATCTTATATGGAATTGTTAAATGGGAGAATGGAATCCAAAAAAATATATAATTGATGACCACTAATGAAAATATGCCATGCACAATATTCTCCTGTTATCTGGAAGAATCAATATTAAGGATGCTATTCTAGAATTACAGCCAATAGAATATTGACTATTTTTTTCCCTTGCTTGTTAAATGTTACCTAATCCAGTTACTTGTATTAGTCAGCCACTGTTTTTCCACTGTGTTATTCTCAGTATTTTATTTGAGGTGATGTTGCTGTCGGAGAGGGAGTGATGCGGTACTTTCTGACAACAGTGATATCCAAACTCCAGTTTGGATTCAGTCTAGATCTTGGTAAGTCTCTTACTATTTTGAAGGTTAATATTTAAGTGGATTAATTGTTGTGACTTTATCCCCTGCTCTCTTGCTATTTTACAGGAGGAATGGGCCGAACACTGCTATTTGAGGGTGAACCTGACCATCTTGTTCCAGCAGCATCAGAGGCACTTATTGAAAGCAACCTCTTCCGGGTTGCAGGAAGGATGTTGGCCCACAGCTTTCTGCATGATGGTCCCCATGTCACAGGATTAAGTCCTGCTGTAATTCATGTACTGTTCAATGGGGACCCTGAAATGGCAACTGTTGTTACAGAAGACTGTCCTGATCTGCACATCAGGAGTATCATAAAACTGGTATGTAACATAAAATAAACTTTGTTTTGCAAAAATTATTGTTTGGGCAAATAAAATAACTTGTATGGTCTTGATTCTAGCTTGAACAAGAATAACTTACACTGGAACAGAAGGACACAGTTTCAGATCTTTCCATGTCTTGGGATCCTCCAGCAGTCACCAAAACAAATCGGAGATGGCTACATAACAAACTTCTACTCCATGCAGTGAGTTCCTGCATGAAAGAAAGTGGAATTTCCCCAATCATCCATTAGTTATGTCTTAAGCAGAACAGTTTTGTCAAGTGTGCATGAAGCACTGGCAAACTGGGACTGTAGACAAGACAACTAGCACTCTCTTTAACTTGTCATCCAGGTAGAATGTGATTTGTTGCAATACACATGTAAATAGTGGCATACATTATTTTAAAATGTGTAACTGTCTTGTATATATTCTGTACTAGAGTTTGAATGGATTTTCTAAAGCACTTTATTGTGCTTTTATGAACATGTTCCCTACTGTGCCAACTTTTGTCAAATTTGGGTTGAGGATTTGGTCTGTAATATGGGTCGGGTCTGTCTCTTTGGTCATTGGGAAGACCATGCGCCAGATAAAACAGTTGAGAAAGGGACTGAAAGATGTGATGGTATGGCCCCTGCTGACATCTAGGCTAGATGTTGTCCCACTTCTTTTCCCCAAAATGGCTGAAATGCAGTTCACACCCCAGGTAAGTCAGTAATTTAGTTATATCTGTCACCACTGATGCTGCTGAGAAGGCATCAAGATGGCTGTGGATCATGAGGGGTGATCCGTGGGCCATACAAGCTCCCTAGACACAAGCCGGGGTCTGATCACCCCCGGCTGGGTCGCCTGGTCGAGGGTGTCTGATGTTGAGAGACCCGAAACACCCTATGACCTCAGGTTACATCACTGATGATGTGTCTAGGTTGCACAGAGGGTGTATATTAAACCACCTTTCATTCATGATTGGCAAACATTTTTTACTTTTGATGAAGTGTGTTAATTGGTATTTGAAATTAGCTGAACGCAGCAAGTTAGGTGGATGTCTTTGGGGCGTGTTGTATAGACTGGAGATCAGGTGAGGAGACCAGCAGAGGAGCCATTACAGCCAATTTATGAAAGTTCAGACCTGTCTTTATAGACCAGTCAGCCTTAAAAGGATCTCTGACTAGTTTGACAAATTGGTCTAGATATGATGTCAATAAGTAAAGCGCGTGGTAAAAAAATATGTGAAACCCTTTCAGGATTAAGAAAAATAATTATATTTAAACCATGTAGATTTTGCGTGCGAAATGCACTATGGACCGTCTTGTCTTGATGACGTTCAGCGGTCCTAAGAAGATCACAACACTGTTTACAAGTCATGGATTGCTGCCATTTTCCAACTTCATGTTTGAATCTCGATACCGATTTCAATCTGGTAAGCAGCCATTTCTTAGTAATGTGATAAATGTTATTATATTTCCCTGAATACCGATTGTACACCGTGAAGTTTACTGTCAAGACGCCAAGAGTAGGCTAAAATGTATATAGCGCAATAACCTAGCAGGCTAGCTGCTACTGTTGTAGGCTAATTTTGCACTGGCAGCCAACTCTAAACTCACTCAAGTTTTATAATTATGTTCATGTCAGTATACAATTTTAATGCAAGTAAACTGAATGATATGATATGATATGAATGACTGATATTAAACTATGTAGCAGATGCAACTACAATAAGTGGGAAGTCAAACATTTAGCATTTGTGGCCTACAGCAGCATCTTTGTTTGGATAAACAGATCCAGTTAGCACTAGCTAGTTTTCCTAAGCCAGGTCAAAGAGGCTAATACAATTTCTACAATTTTTTCGTCCTAACAATATGGCACACTCCTGGCATCTTGACCATGCATTTGTGAATATCTTTAATCTATATTCTACACTGTCGCGACGGTCTGCTTGAGAGTTTGTAATAGCCTGATTGTTGAGCTATCACGGGGCTGCTGCCCCACTATACGGCACAGGGAGACACAAAGGACGAGGTTCAACTCCACTTAAATATATTTATTTCAGTCACTGATGCAGGTTGATAACCTGTTAAAAGAAGAATCACTCACATTAGATATCAACAAAATCAAACTGAATCTGTTAATAAAAGTAACTAAATTATATGTCAAGTCATTTTGATCTTAAAAGTGTGTTTTCAATAATTTTAAATCAAGTAATAATCACCAATCATCCATCAAACCCTTTCTAGAGATGAATGTAAACAAAGGTTTTAATATCAAAAGAATCAATTAATGAATTCACTCTTATTTTAACAACTTTTACCAATTTTAACTTAACAGCTTATCTATTCACCCTATTTTATTTTAATTAACTTATTGCTCAACAATAACGTTTTCAAATCAGGACATACCACAACGCATTATATTTATTATACTTGCGAACCTTTAAGCCACTGCTCTATGCTGTGCGCCAAAGTCCCAACAAAACCCAGAGACGCAACTAAAATATTACACGGCATCTCCATCGCACATGTCAAACAAACCTTTCAGCGTAGACACACACACACGCACACACAAAGTATCGCTGCACCTCAATGACTCCCTGCGGAGCGGGGCAGACCTGAATGGGCGCTAACGGACCTACCGCAACCATACATTAACCAAATAATAACAGTAACAATATAAACTTAACATACCGATAGCGTCTTTGTGCTCATCTGCTTTGTTTCACTCTGCTGTGGCAAACTGATCAGAACAATCAACGCACCTGTCCGCTCACACCTAATGAGGCTCTCTCTCTCTCTCTCTCTCTCTCTCTCTCTCTCTCTCACTCTCACTCTCACACTTCACTGCGTCAATAGGCGAGTTTCAGATCGTTTGCATTTGCGCATTTGTTGCAACGAGAATTGAGAAGATCCAGCGGAACTCGTCATAATCCCGTCAAGTCCCCGTCTGGTCAAGGCGGACACAGGTGACCTTCTCGTCAACAAGGATAGCATACAAAGTGGCGCTTGCGTTCTTCGTAGCAGACGAGTTCGAGGCATTGGATCTCCCCTTATTGATGCAGGCTGAGGAGCAAAGGTGATGAATATTCTGCATGCACAATGGCTTGGCTATGTGGAGAAATGTGTAATAGTCCCGATACCACACACGAACGCTTGTGCATAATTTAGAGTAGGTTAGGCCATTTAGCTAGCTATCTGTTCAATAGAACCTTAGCTTTATTAAATCTCACTCCCCAGTGCGTTCAGATTTGCGCTGGTTGACGTTGGTTGACGTTTTCACAGTCAGGGCGTCTAACTCACTGGTCATGGATTGGAATAACTGTATTTGAAACTCGATTTTAATTTCTTTGTAGCGTTATATTGGAAATATGCAGTGCAGTCTACTTCAGTGTTGCACACAGAGAAAACATCACTTTTATTCGTTTCAGATTTTGTTAATTATTAACCACTAGGCCTAGTCGAAGTAGGCTATACCAAACACACTTTTGAATCATTACACACTACTAATCTCTAGCAGTGTAGCAAATAAATGCAATGGTACGTGAATTGTGTAGGCCTACAGGAATCCTTCTCTTATGAATGTTAGGCCATTCTTGTGCATGAACATAATGTATATATTCCTTCCAGGATACACAGTTCAACCAAACTTACTACACTTTGGCAGGCTGTCAGGCTGTCTAAACTTTTGTAATTTTAGATTATGGCCAGACAGCTAATGTTGATATAATCTGTCCTATACTATATAAATAAATAAATAAATAAATAAATAAATAAGTAAAAAGTAAATAAAAACACTAACTAAAAACAGTTGCAATTGGATGAGCACAGATTTAAAGTGATGGTTCGGAGTAAAATTCACCCTGAGGTAATTTCCACCAATAACCAAATACCCCCTCAGATGCATTTTTAGCGACGGTCAATATTTATCAAGTTTAGGGGTATAAGCCGCTTAGCGGCTTAGTATTGGAGTGTCCGGTACAATGTGTATATCTCGTAAATTACCCGACTGATAATGCATGGATTGTTACCCAACTTCTGTAGTAGTACATATATGGTCTGTACTCACAAAACGAGGCATTTTAAAGTTTGTAAGTACACCAGGAGTTTATTTAAAAGAGCACTTTTCTGATAGCTTCAACTCGCTGTTGCTAAGGCTACCGCTGCGTCGATGTCTCTTCCGTCTTTCCGGATAAGTTCGTAAAAGTCCTCTTCAAAACTCACAAGTGTAAGGAAAAAGTTGGCTGATACCCCTAAACTTGATAAATATTGACCATCGCTAAAAATGCATCTGAGGGGGTATTTGGCTGGATTATTGGTGGAAATTACCTCAGGGTGAATTTTACTCCGAACCATCACTTTAACACCTTTGTCTAAAAGCAGTAGTAGAGGGGAGTACCTCTAATTTAAAAGTTTGTTGCAGAGCAATTTAATTGAAAAGACAATATGTTATGACATGTAATGTGTAGTCTGGTCATATCTTGACTATGTTTCGGGTTTCGGCCCTCGAGGATTTGTAATATATGAGGGGCCTCAATAATATTCAATATTTCTGTGCTTCATGATGGTTGATTTTCCATTGGTCATTGATTTATATGTGCTGCATGATTTTGCTATTAAGAAGGTTGAATTAGGATTTGCCAGCTAGTTGTGAATCCTAGGCTAATATTAGACAATTGGCCTTTTTTGCCTCACTGAAATATAAAATATAACCTAATTTTTTAGGATTGTTCCCAAAGTGTTGGGATATGTCCAGAACGTCGTCCCCCTCTACAGCCCTTCAGAATTTCATGCCCATTTCAGGCTCACTAAAACACAAGTGGAGGTGAGTAGGTGTTGTGGAGTATGAATCTATTCTAACCAGGGTCCTTGTATTAATTACCTTTTTGATTCTTATCCAGGAAATTATTGTTACTCTTGACCCATACTAACAGAATCCCCATGGCCCGTCTGTGGACCCTAGCCAACCAGGAGTCCTACAGAGGTTTGGCAGACCGTTTCAACATCAGTAAGTCCATGTTGATGAAACACCTCCATCATTTCTGTGCACTCAGCAACCACCACTTTGCCAATGTAATCTGCTGGCCAACAGAGGAAGCCCTTCGCCGAAGTGAACTGGGCTTTACGCAGGCGGGCTTCCCTGGAGCAGTGTGTGCAGTTGATGGGTGCCACATCCTGATCCAAAAACCAACATTTATCAACCCCTTGGTATACCGCAACAGAAAGCAAGTGTACTCTATCATTTTGACGGCATTCTACGACAGCAGTAGGCAATTGTGCCACATCAGTGTGGGCCACCCTGGAAGCTGGCACGATGCCAGGGCATTCGGGAAATATGCCGTGGCAGAAATGCTCCGTACAACCCCACAAACCCTATTGCCAGAGGGGATGTTTATCATAGGTGACTCTTCCTATCCCCTTCTGCCTCACCTGATGAAGCCCTATCGGGACAATGGTCATCTGACCGCTGCGCAGAGGTGGTTCAATCAACGCCTCAGTTCGGTGCGCATTATCATTGAACACACATTTGGAATTTTGAAAGGGAAGTTCAGGAGGCTAAGTTGTATGCAGATGGGCACAGTCGAACACATCAGTTCAGCTGTGTCTGCCTGCTGCATATTGTATAACATTGCTCATGATCCTGAAGATCAACAGGATGACCACATTGAGGACATTATGGATGACGAAGATGAAGACCACCACCATCCAAGAGGCCCTAGACCTCATGAAGAAGCATCTATGCTGAGGGATGCCATATGTAGGCGCCTATGAATCTCCCAGTCCCTTATTTTTCATTATCATTTTCATTTCAAGTTTTTGAAAGAAGTCCATTGTGGGCTCTATTTATGTTTTAAGGAGGCCACGGGCCTTCCTATTTGAAGTTTGGCCTCTCATTTACACGAAAACCCTGTTTTAATCACAGAAAATGATTATTTCTAAAACCTCCGGCCAAAGTTGAGATTTTGGAAAACTCTTTTGCGGTTGCATGTAAATAGGTACACCGGAATTTGTGCATTGTGTCACGCTGGTCTCTCCTTTGTTTGCCATTTGTGATTGGCAACCTGTTGGCTCGAACTGTTCCAACCTTCTCCGGCTGTTTTTGGTGTTGTGGCAACCTGGCCCGTACACAGAGGCCCTGGAAGCCCAGGGGACAGGTCATACAGAGAGTTTACCACCCTTTTCCCCCAGAGGGCGCTGGGGATCGCTTTAGAGTGGCACCACTCAGAACAAGGGGAAACACCTGCGCAGGAGGAAGGTGATCAACTGCAGGTGAGCATAAAAGGAGCAAAGGAAGTCATGTCTCGAGTGATCCATGTCGTTTCAGAGTGAGGAGACAGTCCGGACCGGGTTTCCTTTCCTTTCCTTTGGGGGAAGGGGACGCTACGGCGCCGGGGTACCACAGTGTGAACAGAATTATTTTCACAAATGAACGAGGGGGAAATAGATGTTTTGTAGAAGTGTGTAGAGGGAGTGACTACACATAAAACAGTTAAATCATTCCCATGGACTTTGCATCCTTCTCTCATGTGACAGGTGATAGAGGAGCCTGCACTTGCCTACAAGCAGGCTCAAGTATAGCTTCTCTCCAGAGGCTCCAACACTGCTAGATAAAACTACACCTCCTGTCCAGCCCCTGCACCTTAAATGGTTAATTGCTTACATGTTGCATCTCACTCTGCAATGTTTACATTCACTGTTTTCCTATGTATACCTGTTTACCTGTCCTGCACTCAATGGCCGAGCGACGGTCCCATTCAAGTGAACGCAAAGTGTTTCAATAAAACTTTATTGACATTCCATTAACACTACTTATCCTGGTTGATGACAGTCATAACACTTTCGAAAACTCTCAAAGTGACTAGACTTCTTATATTCAACTTTGTCATTATTAATACTAGTATTAATACAAGTGTGCATGCCCGTAGTGTGAACATTTATCCAAGAATCATGAATTAATAAATAAAAAAAAACTCAAAATGAAGGATGCACACATTGTGCCATGCGCAAGACATATCCCAAAGCTTAGGTGAATCTGACAGTCAGAGCGATATGCGAGCCAGATACACACATGGACGCCTCTTGGGTCATTCTCTAATTTAGGGTAATTTAGGGTATGTCAGCAAAAAAGCACAAAAACACTGTCCTTTCTCGGTGGAACACTAAGGCCCCGTTTACACGATGGGAAGACGCAGATATTTTCCTGCGGTTTGGCCTCTCATTTACACCAAAACCCCGTTTTTATCACAGAAAACGATTATTTCTAAAACCTCCGGCCAAAGTGGAGATTTCTGATAACGCCGGTTATGTGTTGCCGTGTCAACTGGGAGAAACGGCGTTTTAGGTTCTTAAACGTCACATTATGCGCCAGAAAATGCTTAACGTCATGTGAGCGCCTTATGTTTACAGTTTGTTTGGCTACTGATCAGGATTATCATGGATGATGTTAAAGTTCTACTAATTTTTACGTTTGTGCAAACGATTCTGGCCTTATTGCATTTGCACTTGTAATCCAACGCTACACTAAGGAGTAACTCCACTTCACTGTCAGTCCACACAAATGAACCTCGCGCCATGTTTACTGTTTCGAAAGGTACAGGAAGTCGCTCGTGTTATTTGTTGGTGTCGATTCTGAGGATTTTGATTGGCTTGCATGGCTTTATTCCTTTCCCTACACAATAGGTTTGGCATAGTTATTATGGCGCTCAACGGCGTATTTATGCGGGTTGATGTAAATGACAAGTTTTTTGAAAACAATGTTGTGTGCACGATGTTATTATTGAAAACGGAGGGGGGGAAAAATATGCGTTTCTCGAAATACCCGGCTATGTGTAAATGTGGCCTAAGTGCCTCAATACAGTATATAAATTCAGTGTTACATATCTGTTTTCTGCAGAGCTTAAACATTAACTGTTACTATTTTTAATTCAAAACATGATTTTACTTCAAAGTTTGTCAACTATGTTACGGACAAACAGGGTGTTATTAAAACCATTCAATTCAATCTTGCACTTGAAACTAAATTAAATTTAGAAGGCTCTTGAGTCTATTTCTGCCACACATACAATTGTAATTTAAAATAATTTTCATAATCAACCTTTTTTAAAGATAAATATGGAATGTATTTACACCTGTCCTGATTGAGGATGATGTTTTTCATCATAAATCTCCCATACAGTTATTTTTGAACATTAAAATAGATGTTATAGTAAACTCAAACCTGTGCAAGTAAGTAGAATGCTTCAAATTGCCAGAAACATCAATATTTACTATTGTAACTTTAAAAATCTAAGTGTAACATAGGTGACAATGACAATCACACGGTTGACACAAGTAACCTAGTTGACTGGACATATTGTTAACCATTTTATTTCAAGACAGAATTTAATATGCAAAGTTATTTTTTGTCAAAATTTCTTTTATTTTATATTCAGAAATATTAAACACTACAGAAAGGCATGTAATTGCATATAGTCAACACCTGCTAGTCAATATTTGACAGGATAGTGATTCCTCATAGTATTATTTCCAGTGTTGCCACAGTTACTTTGAAAAAGTAATCTGATTACTGATTACTCCTTTAAAAAGTAACTTTGTTACATTACAGATTACTTGATTTTAAAAGTAACTAAGTTAGATTACAAGTTACTTTATTAGTTACAGTCAGCAGCTGCCGACAACACTCAACATAAAAATGACAACCGGTTTTGCCAACACTCACTTTATTAAAAGTGCATTTTTAACAGTAATGTACACAAAAATGTACAATGTATCTCCTGACATTTTAAGTTGAACCTGAAAAAAGACAGTCTTTCGTGACTTCACTTAACATAAATACTTGCTTTTTTATATAAAAAAAGTAAGAAATAAATAAATAAAGACAGTCTTTACTCTTTCTTGACTTCACTTTACTGTTTTTTCTAAAACAAAATGAAGACAGTCTTTCTTGTCCTGACATATTTAACTGTTAACACTGTAAAGGCAAAACTTACTTATTTACTTATATTATTTATGATCTACATTGCTTATAAATGCAACTATTAAATTCTTTTCAACATGTTTTATGAACATTGTACCTGTTGTTCACAGCATTAAAGAACCAAGGAGTGGTTTTACAAAACAAAACAAGTGTATAACACGACATGTAGGTTGATATCATGTCTACAATTTTAACTTTGGCCTAATCTTATGTTGCGTAATCACATGTTATGAGTGAAACAGTGGAGTGGGGCGAGTAAACCAGTGGTTGTACCTCATTAACAGAAGCTTTTCAAATCTCTTTGAAAGAAAGTCTGTTTCTTCTTGGAGTGAGCACCAAACCTCCCAGACTGAAAAGCCGCTCCACAGGAGCACTTGAAGGGGTTGGAGTCATATATTTCAAGAAAATGTTCTTTATGTTTGAAAACTGATGCAGAATGTGAAGGTCATAGGCTTACCTCAGGTAGTCCATGACTTCATTTTCTGCAGAGTAGGCCTCCTCGGGCTCTGCCTCAAAAGTGAAAAAGTCCGTCTCACCTTGGCTGTCGGATGTGGTGGGCACACTAGTAGGGCTCTGTGTGGCAGGAGCAGTTGTGTGGCGGCACTCTGCTGTCAGAAGCTCTTTTACTCGCTCCCTCCTACCTGCATCTCTCAGCCATCGGAGTTTGAATTTTGGAGAACTGGCAGCTGCGAGAAGAGCATCTTTGTCATCCAGCACACCAGCAAAACGTGTCTGGATAGCCTGAAAAATATAATTCATATATTTATGCTTACAAAGCCTACAATTTATTATGTCATTGAATTAACTTACTTGTAAGCCATGCCTAATGCGGGATATTATGGATTTACTTTATTTTTTGGGTTTTTGGGTAGAGACATTTGTATCTGTTTTATTCTTCTTTTGCAAAGAATATCATGTTCCATGTTCCATAAATCGTGTGATGCAAGTAATTTTAACTAGCTTAAAATATGGAACATACCTGCACTATGGCATCTGGAAGGCCTGCAGTGATCCTGGAGAGGGCATCTTTCACAGCCAGGGTCTTCTGCATCAGAGCTTCAAGTGTGGGTAGTAAAGTCCCATAAGGACAGTCGCCTTGCAAAATGTCCAGTGCTGCAGTCAGGGGCTTCATGGCGGTGCAGTACTCATGCAGGAACTGGTACTCTTTGTCTTTGAAGCACTTAACTCCCAGCTTGATGCACAGAGTATTCAGCTCACTCATGGGGATATCTGCAATTCTTTTAACAGCATCAAAAAAGGAATTCCATCTTGTGGAAGTTGGTACAAAGAGCTTCCTTTTGCTGACTTCCTCCACTGTTTCTGATGCAAGGGTAGATCTACTTGATTTGGTCCAAAGAGCTGTGCATTTTGCTGTGCTGCTCCTATACACAGCCTTGCTCTCTGCATTGGACGTTAAATACTTATCCACATCATTTGTAGAAATGAGGTTGATGGTGTGTGAAGCACACCTGTGGTGCGGGGGAAGAGACAGCTGGCAATCACTTTCATCCTCAGCTGAGAGGATTTCTGACAAATCTAAAAAAGTGACATCATCATCATCTGTAGACTCTCCCTCCTCCATCTCATCATCGGACTCTGTGACAGGCTGATAAACTTTAAACGCCTTGACAAAGTTGGATCCGTTATCAGTCACTGTTGCAACTACTTTGTTGAGTAGTCCATATGAGGAGTGAATGTTTTCGATTTGGCAACCAATGACATCATACGTGTGTCTACCGCGAATTCTCCTACATGCCAATATCTACTGATCCAGTCAGTGTTTCCCACACATTGACGAGACTATGGCGCACCGCCATAGTCTAATTTCGGCCGCCATAGTTTCAATATCCGCCTGGACCAGAGCTAGTGAGCAGAGGCGGTGCGAATACTCCGTTCCTCTCTCAGACGGCTGTTCTCTCGGCCGCTCCTCGCTCTAAATCGCGTCCGGCCGCTCCGCTCATTTTCGCTCCCCACTCCACTTAAAAATCATGCCGCTCCACTGAAATCGCTCGTGTTTATAATGGGATCGTGTCTATAATGGCACGAAACGAGGGCGAGTCAACAGTGTTCAAGGGCATCATTTCCTCTACAACATACTGCCCGACCAACTTCTTTAACTCTCCCCCACTCACTGGTTTTGCACCGAAGTCCAACTTTTGTTGTTTGGGTCTCTCTGAAGCTCTCTGCTTCGTACCACCTGGTGGGCGCTCTGTAAGTTTGACTGTGCAGTGCTGCGACTCCAAATGTTTCTTTAAATTTGACGTCGTGTTTTTGTAGCTTGATAGCACTTTGTCGCCACCAGCACATAGTGTACAACGAACTTTAGCTGACAAATACTCAAAATAGTTATTGTATTTCCAACTCGAAAATGCGCATCTCTCTCTCTCTCCTCCATTGTTGTTTGTGTCGCTGTGTGGTAACTGCTAGGCCATATGCGTGATGTGACGTGCCCCTCATGCACGTGACTTCACTCCCAGAGACCCAAGAAGAAATTAAATATATATTTTTAATATTAATGACAAAAAATAGTAACGCACAGTGACTTGGATAAGTAACTTTAATCTGATTACTGGTTTGGAAATGGTAACGCGTTAGATTACTCGTTACTGAAAAAAGTGGTAAAATTGGACTAACGCGTTACTAAGTAACGCGTTACCGGCATCACTGATTATTTCATAGTATTAATAGTATAATCCAAACCCAATTCATTTGAAGTTGAACTTCTCATTCGTGCATTCATTACTTAAAACAACATAAACACACACACAAAACATATACTTTCAGAGTGAACACCTCCCATTGAACACTAGGTTAGATCTTTAACAAACTTGACCAGATAGCTTGATCAATTTCAACATGGCGCGAATTTACTGGCTTTGGAGGAGGAATGATTCGCAAAACACCTTCAAACAAGTACCAGAGCACGTCATCTCTCAGGGGCCAGAAGAAGCGGTTCACTGTGACTCCAACTTGAGACATGAACCTCACCTGCACATGAGTCTCTGTGATTTCTTGAATGGTGCCAGGGTAAATTGTCTCCTCATAGGTTACAACACACCACTGCCCAATCAATTGTGGACTCCAAGGAATTTCATTTTCCTTGTTTGCATGTACTAGAGGCAGTGCAGTGGTTGATGGCTGAACCTCGAAGCTAAAGGCATGTGTGTCTTCACACTGGCACTCAAAAATCTGCCTGGTTGTGCAAGGGCAACTTACATCTTGATAAAGAAGCTTTCCCAAGGACCCTGTGACCACCTGATGTATTCTCATGGTTGAAGGCACTGCTGGTTGAGAACTTGGCATCTTCTTGAAGAATTCATCTACAAGATTTTGAGAGATGTAGAAGACTCGTACAGTACCACTATCAACCAAAGCACTGTATAAGTCCTCTGCTGATCCAATATCATGGCCCTGGCTAACAAGCCTGTCAGCCGTCCGTTTCAGGAGGCCTCCCACTCCATCGGGAGCACCTTTCCCGTGGCTCGCTTTAGAAAAATTCCATGTTCCCCTTTTGAAGCCACGGTTCACCAGCTCTGTGGTTAAGAGGTAGAAATTTTCCTTCTGCCTATATTGTGTTGTAGAGCCATCACTAAAGAAATGCACCACCTCAACAGATGGATGTGAGGTCCTAACTTCATCAAGAATGGGGGACAGATGTGCCCAAATGGCAGGAGGGCTTCTCTTTTGATGAAGAAATTGTGCCAAAGCACATGTGCTCTGCTGTCCCACCAACATAAAGAACGCCTGTGTTGGAGGGTTGCTTGTTTCTGGTTGAAGTGCATTGCCTGTATTTCAGATGAAAGCTTACATGAATAGTTCTCAGAAAAATCCACGTGAATTAAGCATTCTTTGTTGGACATATTTAGCCTCAATTCACGGCAGTGTGAAAATTGACTTTTGATATTAAATACATGCCGTTTCAAATGATTGATCTTGAAACATCTCCAGCAGGTCTCCTAACCCTATGTCTTTTTTTTCTTTGCTGTAATTCTCATGGGGATCATTTCTTTGACACCATCTTTGTTTTTATTTTCTCTAATTACCGTTTCATTCAACCACTGAGTGATCTGACCTTTTCTGCATGTCACCTTCTGCTAGTATAGCAAACGCCTGCCCTTTACAGTCAGGACACACATTGTACAGTGCAGTGCAGTCCTTTGATGTTGTATTGCAAATGCATATATATAAATGTGAATTAAGTGCAAGCTTTCAGTTATATAGAAGATCTTGCACACATTTAAATTGTCTATTAGGAAACACACTTCTTACCGTGTAGTATTACCAAGTTATTCTTTCAGTCCCTGTTTGTTGATTACGGTCTTTGATCTTTTTGTAGGTGTTGAGCATGTTGTTTATCTTGCTCCGGCACTGATCCCCAGTCAAACTGTATCCTTTATTCTGCATGTCTGTGTTAATTTTGGAGTGATATGCCGGCTTGCTGGAATTGTAAAGGTGCTGGTACTTGTGCATTAATGAAAGTAAAAAAAGTGTTTTCTTCTGTTCATGTTCTGTGAATATATTACAAGAAGAATTGTACACCACAGCTACCTAGGCTACAACCAGAGCTAGCTGGGCCACCACCACTGCTAGCTGGGCCTCCAACACAGCTAGCCGGGCCCCCACCACTACTACCTGGGCCTCCACCACTGCTAGCTGGCCCTGGCCCCCCGTCGCCATGGCAAGGCGTCCTCGCGACCCCCCGCCCCCCCAGCTGCGCACTTGACAGTTCACTAGTAATATAAAGGCTCAGCACTGTGTTTTAGTCATTTTTCTATAAATGCTTTCTGAAAACCCCTCAACCCCATTTAGTATGACACATTGTGTCATCAACATTCATATCAGTACCTAGCCTGGGAATTCCCATGCTGCTTTGCGCGCGATTTCATTCTCACTGCAAAGACAGCCTGGAAACCACCGCCCTTATTTTCCCCTGAGTTAGGGAACCAATCACAGAACGGGGGGGGGGGGGGGGGGGGCAAATACGATGACGACGTCTATGCACGACACCGAAGCTTGTAGCGTGTTAATCCAACATGGCAGCGGACACAACGTTACCGTTCGATGCAGCTTTAGAAAGTGTATTAAGTAGCTTTTGTAGCAATTAATGTAATTTTAGTAGCTAATTTTTTAGTAGCAATTGGCTATGAATCGCGCGCAAAGCAGCATGTGAGGAACCAGACGCCATTTGATAGACATTCGTAGCGCCCAATAAACGGCTCTAGGCATTCGTAAACCACGCCTCAAATACGAGAAAATGCACCACCATCAGACCACCATCTCATCGAGATGTGGACGCGTCAGCCAGGCTAATCAGTACCAGCAGTTTGTAAGTAATTTGTCAGTAATTGAGATGTCATAAATTGGTTTTCAAAATTCACCAGATTGATGCATTTTAATGAAATCTACTGAATTTTTTCTCCCGGGGGGGCATGCCCCCGGACCCTCCTAGAGAATTGCGAGCTCCCCACCATAGTCTACAAAAATTCTGTGGGAAACACTGAGGTCAACAATACTATTTCATACCCAAAAGACAGCAACAATTCCTGAAAGAGGAAATCCAAAATATAGAATGGTCTAATATTCTAGAAAATAATGATATTGAGACCTGCTCAGATAGTTTCATTAAAAAAGTAAATGACATTGTAACGCACTTTACAAAAAAAAGGTAAATCCAAGCAAAATGAAAATAATCTGCCCTGGGTGAACAATGAAATTATAAAACTAATTAAAACAGAGATAATGCTTTAAAGCAATCTCTAAGAACAAGAACTGCAAGTTTTTACATCACTACGAAATAAAGTCTTGAGGATGACTCGCAAATCGAGAGCAGAGTTTTTTATTGAGGCAATAAAATGGGCAAATGGTAATGGAAAGCTAATATGGAACAATCTAAATAAATTATTGAGGCGTGACAAGTCTAACTATCTCAGTGATCTACAGCTCCAGGTAAATGGTGAGCTAACTAACAACTTAGACACCATTGTAAATGAACTCAACAGATTCCTGTTGAGTTCATTCCTCAGATTCCTCACGATCCTGTTGATGCAAGCAAACCAATATTTAACATAGAAGAAATATCTCTCCCAGAGGTAATAAAAATAATCTTATCCCTAAGAAATTCAAAGGCCAGAGATACATTTGGTCTTACTAATGACCTTTTTGAAGACCCATAAAGAGGCTCTTGCTGACCCAATTGTACATCTTGTAAATCTTTCCATAAAACAGGGAACAGGACCATCAACATGGAAGATTGCTAGGGTCACCCCAGTCTTTAAGGCTGGGGACAAGACAAAATCTGAGAACTATCGGCCAATAAGTATTTTACCCATAATTTCAAAAGTAGCAGAGAAATGGGTTATCAAAAAACTGACAGAACACTTAAATAATAACTATGCCACGCTTAATCCAATGCAGTTTGGGTTTAGGAAATTTCATTCAACAGAGACGGCTACTTGCTATTTCCTAGAAAACTTAAAAAGCCTGCTGGATCAGGGCGGGTTTGTAGCTGCGGTATTTTTAGATTTAAAGCGTGCTTTTGACACCATTAATCATGACTTGCTTATTGCCAAATTAACGTATTTTAACTTTTCAAATAATGCCCTCTGTTGGATGAAATCATACCTGTCGGACAGAAAACAGGCAGTTCAAATTGGTGATTCTTTGTCTTCATATCTCACATGTTCTGCTGGTGTACCACAGGGCTCGATATTGGGCCCTGTTTTATTCAGCCTGTATGTCAATAACTTACCAGATGTCTGTAGAAATATTAAAATGCAACTATATGCTGATGACGCAGTATTGTACTGCCATGCCAGCTCTATCCAAGAAGCTGCTGCAATACTCTCAGGAGCCATGGTGCCAGTGTCCCATTGGCTCCAAAACTGTTGTCTACATCTGAATATAAATAAAACTGTTTGTATGTTGTTCTCCCGACAGTCAACAGAGGGACAGCAACCATCTGTCATTGTGGGTGGAGAGAGACTTGAGGTGGTTGAACATTTTAAGTACCTTGGTGTAATTTTCGATTCTAATCTTAATTTTAAGCAACACGTTAAGAAAGTTAAAAACACAATTAAATTTAATTAATCAAATTTCAAGCATATAAGACCTTTCCTGACTATGGAGACAGCAAAGACTTCTATGCATGCAATGATATTTACTCATAACTCGTACTGCTATACAACATGGTCACACACATCCGAGAGTACTCTTAAACGGTGGAATTCATCAGTGAAGATCTGCCTTGAAACGTGTGGACATGATTAATTGATTGAAAGACAGGCTCTAGGTAAAGGTTGGAGCTGGTTGATCTGCAGTAGTGTGATGGCATCTTTGGAAGACTGCTTAAAAAGCTGGTGAGAAACTCGTGGCCTGCCTATCTGTGTGTATTGTGTGTGCGCTCAAGTGTGTTTGGTTGTGTATTGTGCGTGCGCTCAAGTGTGTTTGGGTCCTTTGGCCAGTTAAGGGCAGACCATTCCCCTATACCTAAGGTAGACAAAAAAAAACGTCTTGCAGACTCTCCTTCTCTGCCCATTAACTCTCAAAAAACAAAACAAAGTAGATGACCGTCGAGAATCTTCTGATCCTCTTCTCCTTTTCACCGGGAG
This sequence comes from Urophycis tenuis, assembly GCA_036785325.1. NCBI lineage: Eukaryota > Metazoa > Chordata > Actinopteri > Gadiformes > Phycidae > Urophycis > Urophycis tenuis. The sequence goes on from JAXIVH010000270.1 coordinate 119,768, forward strand.
CACATCTATCAGGCCACCAACATACGTCCTCTTCTCCTCCCAGTTCATATTTGTCCAAAGGTTTTTAAAAATCCCCTCCCTGTCTGCCTCACTGACTTCATTGCAGTAGTGTTTTTTGGATCTTCTACATGCTGCTGATTCACACCTCGGCCCCATCACTCGTGGCTCCTTCATGGTATCTTTAGGTTATTTACATAACCCCGGTTCTCTGAGTAATATGGGTGAGATGTCTCACTATGGGATGCACGCCCCGCTGCATACCTCAGAAGCATTTATCTCATTACGCCAATCCCGATTGGCTGGTGAAACGTGTCCGTCCGCACCAGGTAGTCCCACCTACCTTAAATAGCTCATGCGGACGGCATCACGTCATTCAAGATAAGCACCTCTTCTCACTCGCCCAAGCAAGAAGGGTTGTCTGGTGAGACATCTCACTCATATTACTCAGAGAACCGGGGTTATGTAAATAACCTAAAGTTCTCTTTCATAATATTCGTTTCGATGTCTCACTATGGGATATGGTTGCTCCCGTATTGCCAGACAAGCTTATCGAGCGTCCACCAACCTACAGGAAAAGTACTCTGTTCGTTTCAGGACAACAAAACTGCGCGTGCCACGCACGGAGCAGAGACGTCCAGCATATAGAAACGGACAAAAGTGAGAGGCGAGGACCAACTCGCCGCAGCACAAATATCCTGAACAGAAACTCCCCTGAATAAGGCCCAGGATGTGGCCAAGCCCCGAGTCGAGTGTGCCCGCAGCCCCACAGGTGGCTGCAAACCCTGACTCGTATAGGCCAAGGCAATCGCCTCCACCACCCAGTGGGACAGGCGCTGCTTTGTGACAGGTTTCCCCTTATGAGGGTTAGCCCAGGAGACGAACAGCTGATCGCTCCTCCTGAAACCCCTCGTCCTATCCATATAAGTGCGCACCGCACGGACTGGACATAACGCATGCGGCGACTGCTCATCTGGTGAGGCAGCAAAAGCCACAAGGTCAATCGGAGAATATGAGCCCACCACCTTAGGCACAAAAGCCGGGTTGGGCTTCAAAATCATCCTTACATCGCCCGGGAAGAGCTGAGCGCATGAGGAATGCACCGAAAGCGCATGAATGTCACTAACCCGTTTAGCCGAAGCCAGGGCCAGCAACAACACTGTCTTGAGGGACACGTGTTTCAAGTCCACCCCTTCCAGTGGCTCAAAAGGAGGGCCCTTAAGCCCCTCCAGAACCACCGCCAGATCCCATGGTGGTACCAATGGTCTGGACACGGGGAGAAGCCTGCGCGCTCCCTTCATAAAACGGCAAACCAGCGGGTGCTGGCTCGCTGTCTGCTTCCCAAACCCCACGTGGCAGGCGGCGATGGCCGCCAAATACACCTTAACCGTGGAGAAGGCTTTTCGTTTGTCAATCAGGTCCTGCAGGAATGACAATATCACACCTACCGGACACTGAAAAGGAATGTGGCCGTTTCCGTGGCACCACCCCTCAAACACTCTCCACTTACAGTCATACAGAGACCTAGTGGAGGAGGCTCGAGCACTCTGTATAGTGGAAATCACCCGCTGTGAAAGACCCACAGCTGACAGATTTAACCACTCAGGGGCCAAGCCCATAGTGCCAGGCGCTCTGGGTGCGGATGGAAAACAGCCCCTCCTCCCTGCGACAACAGGTCCCTGCGCAGCGGGAGCTGCCAGGGCTGAGCGCACAGCAACTGATATATCTCTGCTAGCCAATGCATCGCAGGCCAATGCGGAGCTATCAAAATCAGTTCGTGGCCGTACTCCCTCACTCTGAACAGGGTGGGGGGTATCAATGCCAGGGGGGGAAATGCGTAGAGACGCTCGCGCGGCCAGGCGTGCGCTAGTGCGTCTACGCCGAGGGGAGCATTCATGCTGCGCAGAGAGTAAAACAGCGCGCACTGCGCGTTGTCCCTTGATGCGAACAGATCTACTGTGGCCCGACCGAAACGTGCCCATATCTGATCCACAATCTCCGGGTGCAGAGTCCATTCCCCGTATATTGGCCCGCCCCTGGACAACAGGTCCGCGCCCGTGTTCAGGACTCCCGGGACGTGCGTCGCTCTCAGAGAGAGGAGACGACCGCAACTCCACAGTATCAGTCTGCGTGCCAGCACATGCAACTGTCGGGAGCGTAATCCCCCCTGACGGTTGATGTACGCCACCGTCGTCGTATTGTCCGTCCTCACCAGGACATGATGACCAATAAGAGACGGAAGGAAGCGTTTCAGGGAGAGGAACACCGCTGAAAGTTCCAGAAAATTTATGTGAGACCGCTGGAGGTCCGCACTCCAGAGGCCCCTCACAGACCGGCCCTCGTAAATTCCGCCCCAACCTGTCAGGCTGGCGTCCGTAGTGACCACCTTCCTGGACAGGACAGAGCCCATGGGCACCCCATGAGTCAGAAAAGACGGGACTCGCCAGTGGCGCAGCGCCCTGGCGCACCCCGGTGTGACCAACACTCTCCGTGCGCCATGACGTACGGGATCTAGCCCGCATGAAGCAACCCAAAGCTGGAATTCCCTCATGTGGAGGCGACCCAGATGGACTACGAGAATGGCAGACGCCATCAGTCCCAGTAACCGAAGACACAATCTGAATTGAACAGACTTGCCCGGATGGAACAGCGCGAGGCATGCCCTGAAAGTTTTCACTCGGTCTGCCGACAGACGCGCTGTGAAAGCCACCGAGTCCAGGAATAATCCCAGAAAGATTATATCCTGTGCCGGGGACAACCTGCTCTTTTCTGCGTTTATCACGAAACCCAGATCGGATAGGTGTCGTACGAGAATACGCGTGTGCGCCCTGGCCTCCTGCTCCGATTGTGCCAATAGCAGCCAATCGTCCAGATATGTGGCCAAGCGGATGCCCTGCCGCCTCAGCGGGGCTATTGCCGCTTCGGTGCACCGCACAAACACCCTCGGGCTTAAAGACAGACCGAAAGGGAGTACGCGGTACTCGTAACAGGTCCCCTGGAAAGCAAACCTTAGGTACTTTCTGTGGGGAGGATACATCGGGATGTGGAAATACGCGTCTTTCAGATCGACAGAAGTGAACCAATCGCCCTGTCGCACAAGACGTAACAGGGATGCGTGTGTTAGCATCCTGAACTTGTATTTCCTGAGATATTTGTTCAGAGCACGTAGATCCAGGATAGGGCGAATTCCGCTCCCCCCCCGTTTGGGGACCAGAAAATACCTGGAGTAAAAACCGCTCTGACACTGTGCGGAAGGTACGACACAGATTGCTCCTTTGTTCAACAGTGAGAGGATTTCCTCTTGTAAAACGCGAGCTGACTCTCCCTGAGCCTGGGAGTGTATTAAACCGGCGAAAAGCGGGGGAACAGCGGCGAACTGCAGTCTGTAACCCCTCGCAATCGTCCTTACCACCCAGGATGAGGCTGCGAGTGCGGCCCATCTCTCCCATCTGGGGGAGAGGGTTGACACACATCGCAGTCCCCCCACCATGAGAGGCCCCAGCCGCGGTGCGGTGGCGACCTCTCCTGGCGGAAAAGTGACACGACCCCCGGGCGCCGCTGAGCGATTCTGCCGGGGAGGGCAGCGTAGCGGCGGGGTCCGCACGTTCCCCGTCCCGGGGAAAGCCGTGGCTTTCCCCCGAGGGGGGACAGCGGGTGTTGCCACCACGCTGTTTATATTCATTTTTGCATGTTTGTCTCTTATCAGCTGCGCCCTCGGCCTTTGGCCTGGATGCGGCAGCGGGACATGATTTATTCGAACAAACATTTGTGTGGATGGGCGTGCTTTGGAACATGAGAGAGGGGCAACAGCTGAACCCTCTTGTCTCGACTGTCCGTTTCTCCCGGTTCGCTCTGGCACGGTCCGTGGCAGCCGGGAAACGGGGGCGTGGTGGGCCTCCGGGTGCACGCTCCATCGTGGAACAGGTGGCGCTGGAGAACGGGGAACGTCCAGCTGCATCACCGGTGAAGAGAGTGGCGATCAGGCCGCTCTCTTCTTTTTCCTGGCCTGGCTGTAGGTGGCTTGCGCGGGCTGTGCCGGCGGCGTCGCAACCGGGGCCGAGGATTTCTTTGGCCAGCTGGGCCGACTGCTTGGCAGAGGGGCCGGAGCGGGCTGAGGTTTCGGCTGTCTGGGGATCTTAAATTGCGAACCCTGGGGACCAGCCTGTGGGAAACTTTTCCGCTGCGCAGGGGGAGAGGGAGCCGGGGGTTTCCGAGGGAGGCAAAGCCGGAGAGCTTCGTCCTCCTTCTTTTTGGCTTCGCATCGACGTTGCATAGAATCCAATGCGGAGCCAAAAATCCCCCCCGGGACAATTGGCATGTCAAGGACGTCGTCCCTCTCCCGGTCCGACAGGTTGGCGAGGTTGAGCCACCTCGCTCGCTCCTGCAGGACCATATTCCCCAGCGCTTTTCCCGTGGCCCGGACCGCGCAGCGCTGGACACGGAGACACATATCGGTGATAACCGGTATCTCCTCCCACGTCGCTGGGTCCTGAGCTTGCCCAAAATCCTCACACAGCTCAGCCTGGTATGCCGTGAGCAGTGAGAGGACGTTGAGCGCTCTGGCCGAGAGCGCTACCGCCTTGTATGCCTTCTCAGTCATAGTTGACTGAAAACGGTCATACTTAGACGGCAGGCTGGGACTCCTGGAGGACACAGTCGACAACCGCGGGTGGAGGTGCGCTGCGACTAATGGCTCCATCGGAGGCATGCGGAGCAGGCCCAGGCTCTCCATCGCCTCGCAATCGAGGGACGAGGCACCGGGAATCGGGCTCCTGCTGCTGTAAGGGCGGTCGCTCCATGAGCGCACCACCTCATCCAGCAGCTCAGGGAAGACGGGGAGAAGCTGCTTCGACGCGCTCCTGGCCAGGGGCAATTTCTTCCCCTCGTAGCGAGACCTGGTGGTCTCCGCTACGACGACGGGCCAGGGGATGTCCAGCCGGGCAGCCGCGCGCTTGCACACGTCGAGCATGTCCATGCTGGGGAGGGGAGAAACTGGTGTGCTTCCCTTATCTCCATCCCGAGAGGCGACAGAGGCCGAGGGCTGTGCAGCCCGGGCCAGAGCTATGAAGATGTCGTCCTCGTCGTCCTCCTCTGATATGAGGGGTTCCGAGGTGGCATCTTCATCGTCCCCATAGTCCAATTCCAGGACGTCTTCCTCCAGCGGGGGGTCCGCGGCTAGGCTGAGCTGGGAGCCCCAGCTAGCGCTAGCCTCCGGTACCGCCACCGCAACGACCCCCGTCTCTTCTCCATCTCCGACGGCGGCGCCGTCAGGAGAGAGATAGGGGTCCTGTCCAGACAGGCTAGCTTGGCGGGCTAGCCGTCTGCGGAGACTCTTGACCGTGAACACCGCACAATGCTGGCATGAGCCGGGGACCTCGATAGCTAGCCGGGCGTCCAGCCCCAGGCAGCCCGAGCAGACCTGGTGTGGATCTTTGCTCGATATCTTGTTCCCACAGCGGCAAGGACGGGCGGCAGAGTCTCCGAGCCCTCTGGTGTGAGGGGCTTTATCCTCCATTCCTCGCGAGCTGGTGTGCAAGCGGGGAGTTGAGGCAGTTAGCTGGTGTGCTAACTGTGGAAATTCCAAAAAAGCCGAGAAATTAACTGGTGTGTTAACACTCGGTTTTGCTCGAACAGCCGTGGTGGGGCGCCGAGAAAAGTACTATCCAAAACCACGAAGGGGCAAGGAAAGTACCGCTTATACGATCTGGTGTGATCGTCGAAGCATAAAAAATCGCTAAGGCTAATTAGCGCCCGGCGACAGAAGCTATATAAGATCTGTCTGTGGACAGTTAAACTAATTTAGCCTAAGACGCGAGATACGCTCCGAGTGAGAAGAGGTGTTTGAATGACGTGATGCCGTCCGCATGAGCTATTTAAGGTAGGTGGGACTACCTGGTGCGGACGGACACGTTTCACCAGCCAATCGGGATTGGCGTAATGAGATAAATGCTTCTGAGGTATGCAGCGGGGCGTGCATCCCATAGTGAGACATCGAAACGAATATTATGAAAGAGAACTTCACGCCCTCCTTTCCCAACATAAGACTCTCCACTCATTCTTTTCTTTTTGTTGATCTTTTTCTTCCACGTATCTTCCCTCTTCTTTCTCTTGGTAGGAGGTGTGAGAGAGGTATCGCTGGCATCTTAAAAACCACAACAAACAAGTGCACAATATTAGTATCATTCCAAATATCTCCAGTCATAAAACTTAAATGGCATTCACTCAAAATATTTTATGTTCGTCTTCACAAAAAAAGTTACTTGAGTTTTGTGAAATCTACCTAATTGAATCTCATACAACATTATTTTCATGTGAAATTATATTACTGAAGCTCATTATCAATTAATTTTACCAGCATGCACTTCTTGAGTGAGATCGCTTATGGATGACTCCCTGTCTGCCTCTTTCTCTCCCTCTCCATCTAAAGATGATGATTTGTCTGAGTTTTCTACATACAGGTTTCTGGCTTAATCGTAGGACACATTAACTAGACTACACAGCTCCTCTACGGACACGGACATCGTTTCTGTAAAACACACCAAACCACGTTACATTATCATCGTTTTCCGTGTGGTGAGGCAACAAGGCAGCCTTTTTTTTAGCCAATGAACATGTATTAAGCCAACAACCACTGCAGTGGAGAAGGTGCGTAAAGAGCAGGGCTAATAGCCAGCAATTTAGCTGGCGCTTAGCCCTCGTCTTTGCGCACCACCAACATTGTTCAGGCGAAAGCTAGTCGTCCAAAGATAAACACTAAGAAATATCTAAATGACTAAACATTTAAATAACTTCAGGTGGCTAGTCAAGTTAATCCCAAAAATCAAATGTACCCGAAGTCTGTGACCTAGCAGATAAACAGACCTGGAAAAACTGCGTCTAGCTAGACGTAGCTGCAGGCTAAGAGATAAATACACAACAGAGGAAAACAATTGCTTGCAACTATCGGAAACCACAAAATATCAAAACATCATGACTGAAATACACAGTTTTCCATGTGGTGGTGAGACAAGACACCAGGCGATTACAACTATCTTGAAATTCATTATATTTACAAGGGCTAGAAAGCGCTCGGAGGATGTTTTCTTTTTTTGTCCCTCGTCATTTGAATGCTAGTTAGATGGCTGACATAGTCGGAAACAAGATCTCATACTACCAAAACATCATCACTGCAGTTTTAACCATTTCGACATGAGTTCAAAGACTTTTTTTCTGAAATATTTACCTCATATATCATTGAAGTGGTGGCCGCAAAAGTTTCACGTAGCTTCTTAGCTCAGAATCCAGTCAGGGTCAGTGACGAGGCAGCTCAAAGAGATGCGGGGTGGAGTTACGAGCTTTTGACTGACAGATGAAGTGTCCAGTGGAGATATGAGATTAAGACACAGGCAAATAAGACCACTTCCTATTGGTTTATCGTTTCTAAAAAACATACACCCACTTGGAGACTGACCTATAGCATCGATTTATGTAAATATATGAAAACCCTCAAAAGTGGAGATACAAGGTTTCCGCCTGACAGCGACGATATATTACAATAAGTGTAATTTTGCTCTATACATGTCATTGTATTTTATCCATTTTATTTTTAGGTACTATACCTTTTTTGGATGGAGGTGGAGGTGGAGATGGAGATGATGGTGTTGAACCCAAGGTTACAGTTGACCGAGGATCAGTGCCGGAGCAAGATGGTATTTGTGGCACTGTGGTAAGGTCATCCAAGTGGAGAGATGTGGAGGCTGGAGGCTGCTGCTGTCTGGGGGCTTGTTGGGTTTGTGGTTGAACAAACTGGAGACCAGGGGGGAGGGTTGTGGAGGCTACTGCTGTCGGAGGTGTGTGAGGATTTGGTTGATGGGTATTTGAACAAACCGGGGACCAGAACGGAGGGATGTGGAGGCTGGAGGCTACTGCTGTCTGGGGGCTGTTGGGTTTGTGGTTGAACAAACTGGAGACCAGGGGGGAGGGTTGTGGAGGCTACTGCTGTCGGAGGTGTGTGAGGATTTGGTTGATGGGTATTTGAACAAACTGGAGACCAGGGGGGAGGGTTGTGGAGGTTGGCGGCTGTTGCTGTGTGGGGATAGTTATTTTCGGTATAGGCCCTGCAATGAAATAAAACAATTCATATAAAAATTTTAGTACAAAATCTTAATTGTGACCTTTTGAATAAGACTTTTGCCCTACTCACTAACATTTGTTGTCAAATTACACTCCAGAAATATACCTCAAACTTGACTACAATTCTGGAACACGAATATTCTGCAATCTGTATGCCCTCTGTCTGTCTATTTGTTTTATTTAATTGTCTCTGTTAATAAGATAAGATAAGATAAGATATTTCTTTATTAATCCCCCGTAGGAGAAATTCGCAGAGACCAGCAGTGCAGGGGATAGATGAGCAGTAAAGAGCCTGGCTAAATTCTATACACAATAAGAAAACAATAGATTAGATTAAATACGCGCTCTTAAGTCAGGTCGGTGACGAGAGGACCCGTATGCATACTAGTGTCCTAGATAGCAGTTTGTGGTGCAAAATGCAAGATAGATCAAATAGTGCAAGTAGATAAAATAGTGCAAGTATGCGGAAAGTGCAAGGTGCAAGATGTGCAAATTTATACAGGTATTCCAGGTACAATATATGAATGGTCCTGGAATAACAACGGCTGGGTCACAGTCCAAGGTGTGTGGTGTGGTGTATGTGAATGAAAGTTCAGTCCATTCCATTTGTCTGGTGGTGTTGGAGCTTCCTGAGCCTGATGGTTGGTGGGATGAAGGGGCACCCAAGCACTTTGAGGCACTTGGCTGAGTGAGCATGTGGCTGAACGTGTTCCTGAGTTGCTTCAGTTGCTTCAGTTCGGCACAGTGAGGCTGAGAGGGTAGGTCCGGGTCGCCAGCAGCATTCCCCTCGTCTTCCTCACTGTTGCCGCCTCCACACCGTCCAGCTTCATCCCCACTGCAGGGCTCGCCTTCCTCCCCGGCTTGTACAGCTTCCTGGCACCACCGCTCCCAATGCTTCCTCCCCAGCACACGGCAGTGAAGAGGTGACACTGGCCACCGCAGACTGGTAGACCACGACACTGGCCACCGCAGACTGGTAGACTGCGGTGGTAGACTGCGGTTTGTCCACGCTTAGGTTTATTAATGTCTGTGCACGATTTTTGTTGTGTGTTAGATTTAATACTTGCACATTTGAAGTTTGGGGAAAGCAATTTATCTTTGTAATTACTCTTAGCATACATGGTATAGTTGACAATAAAGCTCAATCTAACAAATAACAACTCGGCAAACCTAAATAATAGTTAACATTAAAAAATATATTTCACTCACCCTTGTCCTGGCTTTCATTAGTCTTGTCCATGTTTTTGTCTTTGTTCTTCTACTGTTTGGTCTTTGTCCACGCTTAGTGTGCACGTAGTAGTAATAGTTAGCAAGTCATTTAAAGGGACAATGTGTAACATTTTTATTAGTTCAATATCAAAATCTTTGTTGCCCGTTCACAAGTTTGTCCTTTTTCTCGAATATGTACCACCACTATTAATTCCAAGTATGCCTATAGGCTTTACATTTTACATTTGCATATACATGAGCGTCGCCCGGCGCTCCATATGCATGCGCCATCTTGAAATACGTTAGCAGGTAAGGGACATACCGGATATAGCCTACTACTCTGCCTTTCGCGTTTTCGCGTTTTCTCAGGTGCTGCTCATTGTTATCCTCGTTTCCCGGCCCCGACAAGTTTAAGAAAGACAAATGGAAGACCACACGTATTCAACATCCAAATCTCCAGAACAGGAGTCTTCTTCTTCGGAAAGAAAAAGACAAAGATTATTGAAAAATGCAAGAGACCGGCGTCTTCATAAAAAAAAAGTGAATATTGGAGCTGCCTTCCAAAGATGGAAAGAACTGATGAAGGACAAAGGGATTGAAAGAGACGCCGAATTGGCTTGCTTCCTTCTGGACAGGTAAGTTATGATATAACAGTCTGAATTCAAAATGTTTATTTCATTGCGCGATCGTCTAACAGTAACAAGAGGTCTATGGTTTCCACTGCGTAATCGAAACAATTTGCTCTTCGCGTAGGTTAGGCTAGTCGACGGTGGCAAACAAGACTAGCAAGCTCAAGCCTGTTTAGCAAACTGGCTCTACAATGTTTGTGATTATGCTAACTGAGTAAATGTAGTTGCTCCTACTTGCAATGAGTAACAGTATCAGAAGCGTTATTTATTTATTCATTTATTTATCTATTTTGCTCCGTCTAGGCTGCTTTACATAGCCTAATTACGTTTAATAGCCCTGTTTTGAAGCATACCCACAAGCTAGGCTACTTTCATACTGTTTGTGTTTGTAACAAACAGGCTAAAATCATAGTGCCATCATTAGACCAACCTTATTTTTTATAACCTTATGTTATGATTTCACCAACGAAATGCCATGCTATTATATCACACCCTGCACTTGGGAACAGGGAATAAGTTGGCTGTTGAGCTAGATGGGGGGCGGGGTGGACTAGATCCACAGGATAAGCTCATCTATGGCGAATACCGCATACTGTTTTGCTCGACTCGTGCAACAATGACTGTGGTATCGTGGGTCTGTGTCTCAGTTATCTTCCTAGTTGAACCTACGATCCCCATATTACCACGATCTGCGTCTCCCTCATCTGATCTCGCTCAGACAATGTGTTACAATTGTAATTTTCTCATTTATATTGTCACTAGTTGCCACTGTTTTGATGAAGTTCCAAGGATACAATATGCTCGATAAGATTGTGGAGAAATGTCTTTAGCTTTCCTATGTAGCATAGGAACTTCTTTTCACACTGCCATCATAGGAATGTTTGGAATTATGAGGGGGAAATAAAATGGTTCTTTTTCCAGTTATGACAGAAGTCTCACAACCACCACATAAACTCCCATGAAGGGGAAGCGTGAAGTGCTTCATGAGCCACCATTCTCCAGCATTTCCAGTGGAACTGACCGGTAAGTTATTGCATGAAGCAGTTTTGATCATGTCCTAATACAAATGAAGATAATCAACAAAGTTGTGTTGTGTTCTGTTATGATTTATAGAGATGAACATTTGAGTGCAATTGAAGAAGCACCAGAAATGGAAAGCCTTGAGCAAAGGTAACCCATAAACAGCCAAACTATCTTGACATGTGTGGTCTCATTCATGTTTCCAAAACATACTTTTACATTTTACTGATATTCATTATTTGTATTTTTCAAAGCTTGCATGACATGAGTATTGCTGAAGTGGACTTGGATGAGGATGTCCTCAATGACCCCATGAACAGTGTGTAAGTGACGCTAGGCCTAACTCCTGGGGCCTCATGTACTAACAATTGCGTGGATTTTCTACTGAAACATGGCGTACGCACAAAGCCAGAAACCGCCGCACGCACAAAAAAATTCAGATGTATCAATCTGAGCGTACGCCTGAACCCAAGCACATTTCCTTTGTACATACCGAATTGAGCGCACATGCACGAGTATCAGACTTCTCCCTGTCCACGCCCCTATTCAATTATGTTAATCATATTTAAATGAGCCCTGCATCAGGGATTCCCCTCTGAACGATCATAGAAAGAGAATGAGCACATCTAAAAAGCGAAAATTTACCGAGTGCGAACTGGAGACTCTCCTGACTGAGGTGGAGGCTCGGAGGGTGGATTTATTTGGCAGTTTGTCCTCCGGGATTAACAGCAAGCGGAAGAGGAGTGAGTGGGACAGCGTGTGTGAGGCGGTCAACGCTGTGGGTTCAGAGAGCCGCACACACGCTGAACTTAAAAAGAAGTGGTCAGATATAAAAATGGAAGTGAAAAGGAGGACTGCCCACCGTCCCTTCAGGAGACCTATTGCCCTCTCAACGACTGACCGAGTGCGGGTATGGAGGTCATTGTACCTCCGCTCTCGGTCAGTCTGAGGGTTGGTCAGAGGGGTCATAAGCCACGTCCTCAGTGCGTAGCCACGGTCGCCTGGGGTTAATTGAAAGCAGGCAGTATAAGTAAACTGGATTTGTTGTTCCCATTTCTTAGTTTTATACACCACTTACATGGATCACACACTAAATTAATGCCGAAGGGCGCCGGGGCAAAGGTGAGGCTGATAATGACATTTCACACTTTACGCACGGGTTTATTAACATGAGTACTTTGCACACAGAGACAGGGGCTTGTACGAAAGATCTGAAGCTGTTGCTTAACCAGCGAATCAGTCACACAAACAAGTAATGATGCTGTGAAGACAGGATAGTATTTGGGGACGTACACTCAATGCGCATCACGGGGATTAATATTAGGACAATTAAAAGAATACAATTACTCGCCAAGAAGCCACCCATCGCGCACAATGCCAGCCTGCAGTCTGTTCCCAACTATGCTGTTACTCAGAATATATGAGTCGTGCGTTGAACCAGGCCACCTCGCCACTATGTTGGTTAAAGGTCCCATATTATGCCCCGTTTCCACAAATTAAAATAGTTCCCAGGTGTGTCAAAGACATGTCTGTGACATGCTTTGGTCAAAATTGCCTTTGGATCAAATATTGTAGGTCTCTCTTCATCACCTAAAAACAGCTCTGTTCAAAACGGTCTGTTTCAGGGCCTGTCTCTTTTATGTAAATGAGCTACATCAGACCACGCCCACCTCTCTGCGAGGGGCGTGGTCCCTACGGAGCCGAGCCTCGGCTCCATAGCCATGTGCTAATGTTTACAGACTGACTCGGCCAATGGCTGGCAGAAACTCTGTGGTTCAACCTTAGAGTACTATAGAGAGACTCTAGTCTCTCTAAAGGACTCTAGTTCAACCCTACCAGTTTGAGCCTGAATCTGACCCAGAGGGAGAGACGCCGGCTGAAATTCTTACTCTGCGGCTGCCGCAGGAGGTTTCTGAATGGTAAGTTACATATATCATGCGACTTTATATATTTATTTTTTTACGTTCTGTGTGTTATTACACTGTTACTTACATGTTAGCTCCTGCTAACGGTTACGTCTTCGCTGTATCTTTGTTACTTCGAGCTTTTTTGGTGAATGAGCAATTTTGTAAATAGTGTAGTAACATTATACTTATCTCTCTTGACTGTATTCTTGCTATCTACAGATAAATGTATAATGTAGAAACTAGTAGGCTATCAAACGATGTTTGCATAGTAGGCCTAACTCTCCTAATTCTATATTTTGCAAAGTTTGTGATTGTTTTAGCAGAGGTGTTTCATCGTAACAGCACCCTGACGTTTGTTGTTCTAGGTCTTTAGGATTTACTTTTGTATTTCAGCATAAATATGTCTGTCTGTATCAGTAATGTGTCATTCTGGTAGAAAATCGAGGCAGTGTAATGTTGATTAAAATGCCACTGTTTTCCATCTCAACATTATTCAAATGTCACAAGTTTTATGCACTTGACATGGTTAGGAAAATCTTACTTCTTATCCAACTATGCTTGTGTACTTGCATTCAAGTGAAATTCTAACTAATTTTCTTTTGACAGGTGTTTGTGTGGAAACTGCAACACCATTCCCACAGAGCAGGAAAATGTCTGCTGTCTTGAGATAGCACAGGTAGTATCTACATATTCAAAGTGAAAACTAGTTTGTCTTGATTATGGTTTATTTCATACTTATGAAACACAATGGCATTTATTGTTTGTAGTACCTTGTTTGCAGGTTACCAGACGGCTGCAGGAGGTTGAGGGGAACCAGAAATGCATGGTGGACCATCCTGGATTGGAGCCTGTATGCCTCAATGTATACTCGCTCCAGAATGCAAGCCAAATTTTGTAGACACTTTTTAAACATTTATTGACATTGCATTACTAACAAATAAGTTATAACTGTGCTAATCAAAACAAAGTAGCATAACAAAATAATAGATCTATATAATAGATGTGTATAGACAAGAAAAAAATGTACAACTCCACATAAACACATTAAATGTTCAACGCAACGAAGCTTCTGGTGGGAGTAGGGGCAGGAGGAAACATGTCAGCCCGATGGGATGGATGGCAGGCCGGTGTTAGAGCAGGTTGACGGGTACCACGCAGGTGTAGACTCAGGGATGGAGAATCTGTAGAAACACAGAGAGTGTGTGAAAATAGTTTAGTGGTAGTAGTAGAGGGGAGGAGACGAGAGGAGGGATAGTGCTCTTAGTAGCCATATGTTTTAGCAGGCAATCCATAAAAATAAAATGGGATACAAAACAAAAAAGTAATTGCTATATCTTGTCCAATTGCTTGAAGTCGTTACAGGTACCTTGCATATCGCTCTTTTGTGAGCTGGTGTTGGGGCTTGCTGGGACGCAGAATCCGGGTCGTCATCCCAGCTTGTGTGGTCCTTATAATCCAAACGGAGTTTCCTGATGCCACAGGTCACTACGTGGGATTCAAACAGCTGCTTGATTGAAGCGGGACACATAACCCGCAATGACCTCCTCCTTGTCTGGCCGCTCAAACTGTGCAGCAAGGTCTTCAGGAACAGGGATTGCCAGGACTGCATCAGTGTAGGGTGCCGGGTCCATAAACACCTTCTCGAAGATGAGGTCCATCATGTCCACTACATACCCTGTTTTATACAAGAAATGCACAGACATTGTTTACTTTTTTCAGAGACTGAAAGTGTTTTGCTCATTACCTCCTGACACTTTATCTAATTTATTATTTTTCATAAGGTTTGTGTGTGTGTGTGTGTATTACTTTATACAGTTATTTATTGTTGAAATGTTTATAGATTGTAAGTGCAACAAGTAAAAAAAAATCCTTTAGTTTTGGTATAAAAAATTAAAAAGTAAACTCTTACTGTATGTTGGCTCTGTCTTTAGGGATTTTGCTCTACACTCTCCCTTCAATGCCTTCGGGAAGTGCACCTTGAAGAGGGGTACACCTTGGTCCGTCTTTGCTTGTGGTCGGTTGGCGTTTTCGTTGTAGTACATTGCCGCCAAGTAGAGTCTGTAATAACAAAAGACAAAAATCTAAAATGTCAGAAACTTTATTATATTTATGATAACATGTAACTCCTTACTAACTTCTTCCCAAGTAAATGCAGCCTAATGAAGCTGGCTGTTTACCTGCACTCCTTTAAGAAGCCCGTAGAGTCTTGAAGGACAGCTGTGTGCCTACACAATGTGTTTCCATCTCTGTCTGGCATGCAACATCTCTTGGTGCAGGAATCTGTGCCGTTGATGTTTTTAATGAGCTGGTCTATAACAAGCACACAGGGGTTAGAAAAAAACATCTTCTCAGAACAAATGTAATCATCCCTCCCCCCACTATGTATCTGAGAACAGTGAGAAACATTTTTTTCACATGCATTTTAATATACCATTGAATATTGACTGAATACATAAGGTAAGCAACAAAACATAGTTTGTTTGTATGCACAGGACAGGCCAGGACAGTCTGATGACAGAGAGTTCTGAGGTTGAAGTCCTATAATAACAAAATGCACCCGAGACAGTGACATGTCTGTAGCTACGACATGTCCGCTATTCTGCTGCAGCAGAGGAAACTCTGCTGTTCTCAGCTCCACGGCCACTCGTGGCCACGACCGCTAAAATGCGGGACGATACTGTAAACCGGTGCGTGTTTATCAAAGCTTGGTCGCCGTGCAGAGGCACCAGTCGGTTTGAGCTGCGTTCAAAACGCCTCAGGCAGTGATCACTGCTCCAGTATAATGGGTAAACCTGAAACTCACCCAGTGATAAACGTTCCGCGGTGCAAAAATAAGGGCGATTAAAATGCGTTATTTTTGTGTCATTCATTCATCTTAATGAACGCGTTAAAGTCCCGGCCCTAGTTTTAACGTAACTTTAGTATAAGCAGACTATGTCGCGGCCCAACAGTACTTTATGCTAGCTGCCATGCTAACAGGGGCCGCCAAGCCACAGTAAATCAGAATAAAATGTTCAAACTTACAGCTTCCACGTTTGTAGTTGGATCGCGGACAGTTGGTACCGATCCATTTTTAATCCGCAGGGATTTAGCAAATCCAGTTTTATACTGTCCCTCGTTGATGAAGCAGTCCGACGTGAAATGGTTAGCACACACATACAGCACTTTGGGAACTGCTGTAGGGACATCACCATCAAAAATTAAATTCACCCATTGAGTCCTCAGAACCTCAGAAGAGGGAGGTTTATAAAGAGTTGTGTGCTCATTTGTGCAGCCAACAACAGAGCAACCACTTCTTCCAGCTCGTACCTTCGCCATTGTGCCAACCGGAGCAACGCTAGCGAGCGGAATAATGGCGGTGTTTAGAAACTTTGTTAGGGGCGTGGCAAACCTTCACCGGAGGCTTTGCCACCAGCCTGAGGGGAGCGGCCGAGTCTGTTGCTGACGTCATTTGCAGACCATTTTTCAAACAGCCCGTTTTAGCGCACATTTTCTAAAGACTAAGAAAGCAAAAAAACGAGAGGATGAACTTTTTTCATATCAGGAGGGATTGTAGACAGGCCGGGGATGCATATTATTGATAGAAAACCGCTCTAAAGTGCATTTTGCATAATATGGGACCTTTAATAACATTTGCGCATCACATATAATTTGTAGCCTACATTTATTGAATGGAAATGTTTCCTGTTCACATATACAAATTCGTCGTGTGATGGCGCTTTTATGGCAATGTGAGTGCAGTCGACAGCTCCGATTATATTAGGAAAACCGGCTCTCGCTGCAAATTGCACTTTAATGTTGACCTGTTCAGCTGCATTGTATGGGAATGTTATATACCTGGCTGACAGGCGGATGAGTCCGGCCCACACGGCTGGCATGGCCCGGCTCAGGGTCGACTGGCATATACCCGATCGGTCGGCCAACTCTCTTTGAAACGCCCCGGTTGCCAGGAACCCCAAGGTACTAAGTACCTGTACGTGGACCGGCAGGGCATGGCTCCTTGCGGTGGCGCGCTCCAAGGCCGGCCGCAGCTCTGCACATAACTCAAGCAGGATTGCCCGAGGGAATCGAAAGCGGCTGATGAGCCAATTGTCGACAATTTCGAGAGGATCGTTTCTGTCTCGAAAGACACGCTCTCGCCTAATTGCGCCATTCGCAATGTCCTCTAATTGTTGACGGAATTTTTGGGTGTGCTTTTATATCCAGTCATGTTATTGCAGACTTGTCGGTGTTGATTGTTCATCGGTGTTAATTGTTCACGTGTCTCGAATGTGCACATCACTCAATCAACTACTATTTTACACATTCCTTTATTATGACAGTTTCCCAGCATTTAAATATTTTTATTTCTTATCTCTTATGTCCATCTACTGCGTAGAGGTTGTCTGCCATGTAATAAGAATTTCATTGCTCTGACAAATTAAACATGATGCTTTGATCACCTCTAAGTGTCGCCAAAGGGTCAACTGCTGTAGAAATGTGCGTACGCCAGCTCAAGAGTTGACGTGAGGCACGCACATTTATACGGCCATTTCAGTGTTGATACATCTGCACTTTGCCGTGAGAATGAACGTACACCATTTTTTTGTGCGTATGCAACGTTCGTACATGAGGCCCCTGGTTTCTACTACTGCTTGTGTGCTGTTAGCCTAGTTTTACAATTATTTATTTTCCACGAAAACACTGACAGAATTGATTGGGCAGACGAGGAGCCTACAAGTGATGGTGGAGAGAGGGATGACAGCTCAGATGATCAGTATCTTCCTCCAATATCTTTACGGTGAGCTTTCGCCCGAGATTAGTTTCCTTTGTCTTTGTGTCATCCTTTCACACCGTTTTCCCTCAATCTCCATGTTCTTCCTCCCTAGAATGTGTGGTGCACTCAAAGCAGTTCCCTCCTTTGACCTGATGGCCCCTTGCCCAGTATTCAGATGCCAATTTTGCCAGGCCCTGAGAAGGTCCACTGTGAAGAAGACATCATTGGTGTCCGGGCAGCAGTGGTTTATGAGAACTGTTTGAGGCAGCTTGTCAAGTTTGTAGCTCTGCCTGTGGACAGATGTACCGGTGTTCTCCAGACAGGTCAAGTGTGTGGCAGTGCTGCTCCCTTTCCCACAAACATCTCCTTCAAGGGCACAGCAGTGACTGTGGAATGGGTAAGTCTTGACCAGGAATATCATATCAGAACTATGGTGCCAGACAGAGCTGCTTGAGGCATTCACATTTATTTCTCTCCTCGGACTTTTAGATCTACCCCAAAGGACACTGCCTATGGAGGTGGAACTCTCAACCAATCTTGAAATTTGGTATGCAGGCAGCGGACTTTCTCCTATCAACCAACATCTTACTATCCGGCAATAACTATTACAAAGTTGCGCTCCTGTTCAAATTTATGAACCTGGGCATGGTGAATCCCAACACCTACTTCACCATCCAGGACACATACTGTGTTGATGCAGTAAAAGACTTCTGGGAAGAGAGGAGGTCTGAGGCCATCAGTCAACTCCAGGGGAAAGATGTGGTTCTCCTAGGTATGTTATTTTGGACATCAGTGTTTGTATGTGTTCATGGCAGGATCCTATGTCAATGATGTTGTCTACAAGCATCTGCTTTGTATATCTAAAATCAATAGATCACTGTCATTTTGTAGGTGATGGCCGAAATGACTCACCAGGACACTGTGCACAGTTCTGTAGCTACATCACCATGGAGCTTGAAAGCAAGGCGATAATCCACGTAGCCACAATAGACAAACGTCAGACACAGTGGAACTCTAACGTCATTGAGAAAGAGGCTTTTATTCAAACTGTGGACAAGCTCTCAAAAGAAGTAAAAGTAGCTGAGATCTGCACGGATGTTCAGATTGCAGCCCTTTTGAGTAAGTGGTCATCCGATGGCATGAATGAAAAAAATTTAGAAATGTAGATATTTTCTAAAATAACATGATGCCGTGACTGACTCCACAGACCCAGACAAAGGCAGGTATAAGGACCTTGCAATGCACCACAGCCTCGACATGTGGCATGGTGCCAAAAACCTGGCAAAAAAAATTCTGCTGTAAGTTTTATGTATGGTCATTCTAATCCGTACTCATCCCATTTCAGTGTCAATGCATTTACACATACCTCCAACAAGTATGTTAATCTTTTAATGGCAAGAAAGTTCTCATTGCTTTGGCCAGCAAAGCAATGCATTGGATAACATTTGTTCATGGATATGTATTTGTTGTGGTTTTTGTTTCTCCTCCAGGCAGCAAAGATAAAAGGACAATCTGCTCTCCTCAACTGGTTGAAGGACATAGTCAACCATTTCTGGTGGTGTTGCAAGACAGCCAACACAATTGAGCAGTTCCTTGTGAGGAGAATTAATTTTATTGCAATTGTAGCCATAAAAGTCCATGAAGTATGTGGTTAAACAATCCTCCTGTTTTGTATTTTTTGTTTTATTTTGCTCAGGCACATTGGGTTGGAATGCTCCATCATGTTTGCAACATCCACACCTGGGAATTGGGAAGCTGCCAACATGATCATCTTGGAGACCAGCAGGTCAAGCAGTGGATCGAGAGGGATTCCAAGAGTCACAAGGCACTTGTGCAGATCATCTTAAATAAACTCTGGCAGAAGGATGTGCATGAATATCTGCGCTTCAGGTAATGTGTGAGGACATACATTTTTTACTACGTTTTACAGAGCTCTACACCATGTAGGTCTTTTAGACTTCTCTCACTAAAGGTTTTCATTCATACAGATCAACAGCACACCTGGAATCCTTCCAAAATGTCATTCTTATGTATGCCAGCAAGCGTCAAGCCTTCTCTTGCCGAGTGTATGAGGCAAGAGTTCTCCTTGCAGCACTGGACTACAATTTCCACCGCAACCGACCAGCAATGAGGAATGCCGAGGGCAAACCAATGTAGGTTTTCAACAATTTTTTTTTTCTCATTGTAAAGCACACCTACATACATGCACTCGTTCAGAAATGTTGTTTACAAATAACTACACATTCACGTCAGTTCAGAAGTTTGTCCCAATGTCATGAGCAAATGTCCTGTAGTTATGTTTGTTTGTGTTTTTTAGTTTCAGACGGAAATACAACAAAAATGCAAGAAGGTATAGTGTGTACGCACTGAAATCTGAAAAGAGCTATGAATACATTCCGGACCTGCAAGCAAAAGTGGTTAGGGCAAGACTGGCAATTGGAGTCGGGATGCCCCGAACCAGGACAATGACAGAAGATGACCCCAGAAGGCTAGGTCTTGTGCCACCTATCCATCCACCACCGATTTCGCAACTATTACAGATGCAAGTCAGCCGAGGTCTTGGTATGTGTCGTGTGCATCCTTTCATTTAGAGCCCAGTCACTTGTGTGCACTTGTCTAATTGCACTGCACTTCTTTCACAGAATCAGCTCTCGATGCAGCTACAGACAAACAATGATGACCATGGCCATCATGACACAGGTGAACCCAATCCCTGCTGAATGTGGGATGTGCAAATCCTTTTCACTCAACATGGCACTACAGCGATGTATAGTATTGAATAAATGTAAATAGTATGTAAATAGTAATAAATCTACATTACAGTTTTCCACTGTGATTGTTTCTCATTTTACTTCAAATTTTACATTTCTGCTCACTGTTACTGTCATGATCTGTGTCTGTGTTCTATTGTTTTCATTGGTTTGCTCTGTTTCCCCTTGTCATGATCTGTGTCTGTGTTCTATTGTTTTCATTGGTTTGCTCTGTTTCCCCTTGTCATGGTCTGTATCTGTGTTGTCTGGTTATTCATTGGTTTGTTCTGTGTTTCCCCTGTGTCCTGATTCCCTCCTGGTTGATTGCCCCATTGTGTTCACCTGTGTCTTGTTCCCTCACCTGTCTTGGGTTGGTAATTAGTCTGTGTATTTAAGTCCTGTCTTCTGTTCAGTCTTTGTCCGAGTCTTGTCGTCGTTTACGTGAGTTGTCGTCTGTCTGTTCCTGTATCTGTGCTTTGGTTACAATTAAAAGAGCAAAAGTACTCTTGCCTGCCTCGCCTCTCTGCATTTGGGTCCAACCCCTCCGCAACTCCGTGACAGAAGACTCGGACCACAAATGGACCCAGCAGAGAGGAATCCATACTGGGGCACCCGTTTGGCACTGGGGGGACCTCGGTCAGCCAGACGGGCCACCAAGCCTCAGAACGGGCCAGCTGAGGCCAACCCGTTCTGTGGAACCCGTTTGGCACTGGGGGGACCTCGGTCAGCCAGACGGGCCACCAAGCCCGCAGCTCCGCTGTCCAGCCGGGCCCCTGCGACCGACACTGGAGGGGAGATGATCACGCTGTTAGTATTTCAGACGGCGGGTTGTCTTCCCTCACTACCAGGATGAGCCGCAGCGGCCTACTCTCTTCCACGCTGGGCCGCAGCGGCCTCCTGTCTCCGCCGCTGGGCCGCAGCGCCCTCCTGTCTCCGCCGCTGGGCCGCAGCGCCCTCCTGTCTCCGCCGCTGGGCCGCAGCGCCCTCCTGTCCCTGCTGGGCCGCAGCGGCCTCCTGTCTCCGCCGCTGGGTCGCAGCGGCCTCCTGTCTCCGCCGCTGGGCCGTAGCCGTCCCCAGTTGGGGAGGTCCAGCCGACGCCCGCTCCACGCACGCTGGAGGCAGTCCGGCCGACGCCCGCTCCACGCACGCTGGTGGCTGGCTGGCCGGCTCCGCTCCCAGAGACTGCAGCCGCTCCAGAGACTCCGCCCCCGGAGACGGCAGCCGCTCCAGAGGCTCCGCCCCCGGAGACTGCAGCCGCTCCAGAGACTCCACCCCCGGAGACTGCAGCCGCTCCAGAGACTCCGCCCCCTGAGTCTGCAGCCTCAACCTCCCCTGAGGCCCTTGTCCCAGTGGCATTCCATGAGTCCAAGGGGTTCACCGCCGGCCTCCGGAAGGTCCGCGCCCCCTCCGCCGCTCTCCGGAGGGCCCGCGCCTGACGTTCCCTGCTCCGCTCCTGGTAGCCCTCCTCCAAGCCCCCTCCTCCCACCCATCTTGGTGTTTGAGTTTAGGGACGTCAGGAGCCGTCCCTTGAGGGGGGGGTTCTGTCATGATCTGTGTCTGTGTTCTATTGTTTTCATTGGTTTGCTCTGTTTCCCCTGTGTCCTGATTCCCTCCTGGTTGATTGCCCCATTGTGTTCACCTGTGTCTTGTTCCCTCACCTGTCTTGGGTTGGTAATTATTCTGTGTATTTAAGTCCTGTCCTCTGTTCAGTCTTTGTCCGAGTCTTGTCGTCGTTTACGTGAGTTGTCGTCTGTCTGTTCCTGTATCTGCTTTGGTTACAATTAAAAGAGCAAAAGTACTCTTGCCTGCCTCGCCTCTCTGCATTTGGGTCCAGCAACTCCGTGACAGGTTAGGCCTACTAATTGTACCCTTCTTTATCCTATGTCATTATTATGCAAGACAAACAACACTGACCGTGTTAGTCAACAACAAATCTTTTATTACAAAAAATGTTGTCACAAAACTAGAACACTCAATAAAATACAAATTAAATATTCCAAAAACCATGGAAACTATGTACAAAATTAGATTCCTGGGACATACCCAGTGTATTGTCCCTGAGGGTCAGGAAATTTGTCCCTTATTTTGGAAACACAGCAGCTTGGGATCACTCTTCGGTTTCTTTGGCCCAGTGACCCGTGTTGCCAGAAAATGAAGTGCTGGTATGCAGCATACCTGTACTCCCTGTTGTCGTCACCTGGTTCCCTAATCTGGCCTAATACTGTGATGTCTGCTCTGTACTGCCGGTGGATCCTCAGGACGCCTTCATCCAAACAGTACTGTCTAAAATGTTGCAGAAGGCTTACACAGTGGACAGGGTCTTGGCCACAGCATTTGCGCTCTGCATCTGTTGGCATATCCGTACAATTCCCACAGGTGCACCATGGTAGTCCTGGGACCTCTACAGGTGTGGGGTGACCATGACGTTGTTGGTGTTCGAACAAGGCATCAAACACTAGCCCTGGCTGCCTTGCCAAAAGTTGAGAGGCAAGATGGCAGTGGTCCTCCAGGCTCATGCCCTGCAGAAGGTGCTGGAAAGAAACTAAATATGTGATCAGTTGTAAGGCTACATAGGTTGAATGTTAGTGGGGTGGATTTAAAAAAAAATGCTGTGTAAATGATCAAGGTTTTACCAATGAAGGTAAGAGAAGCTGATTAATTGTATGGCTATATAATTATAAAAACAAATAATATCCGATGAATAGGAGAATAAGGCTCTTGTTATGACAAGGGTATTGACAAGATGTATATGGCTGAAAATACTATGGTGCACGTTATTCTACTATTAAGCCGTGCCCTACGCAAACCTCTGTTTCTTCTCTTCTCTGATTTCGGAGCTCCTCCACTCTCTCCTCGTCCTCTCTAGAAAACGCCAATCTTCGGGCCCTTGTAGTGGTTCCAACACTCAATGAAGTAGACGTTGTACGTCTTTGTCGTGGGATGGCTCCGGCTCTCTCCGCGGCAGCTCGGCTGGTTTGGGGGCCCTCTGTTCGTTCCTCTTGCCTTGCTTGCCCTGCTCCTACCGCATGCGATTCACCTCTGCCTCTCTGTCCTCTCCCTCTCCCCCTCCCTCTCCCCCTCCCTAGTCTCTACTGTCGTAGAATCATCGGACGATGATTGCTGACTCTATGCAGAGAGGGAAAAAAATGTACCCGAGTTTTGAATACCTCGTATATTCGACATAGCAAACACATAGCACATTGAATAATAAAATAGCATTGAGGTAACTAGTGACATTAGCTTGTAGTCATTACACATTTGCTAGTTGGTGTTAGCCATGAAAATTTGTTACATTTCACGATTAAATGTAACAAACATAACATAGCTAACATCAACAAGAGAGTTTGTAGTACTCAACAAATATTTAGATGACATTTCTCAATTAATAAAAATTAAACGAACGAACCTGATCGCCGGAGGGACAGCTAGATGAAGTTGTGGATGACATATTGGCTGAAGTCTAGGCTTTTTGAAGCGTGAAGGCTACCGTAGCTGTAATACGTACTTTGAACTGCATGTCGCGAGAGAGTTGATTGCAATATATAATCTCAACGCTAGATGGGAGAAATTCTTACACATTGGACCTTTAAGGCTCATTAGGACTTCTCTGACAGGGAAATGTACAACACCTGATCCATGACCAATCCAAAACTCACAGGTAATTCAGTATACCTGTGTTCCATCACCAATAATAAAATGCAACCATTTCCCAATTGTGGGAACCAATACTCTGTTTTTCAATACCGTTTTATTGACACCAATTGGCAATGTAGATGAAACCCTTCCATAATACATAGAAGAGAATCATTCAGGTAATGTAAAACATATTTCTAAACCCTCGTAAACATGGCAGACGTTTGGGAATATGTATGTTTAAGTATTTAGCAGACACTTTTCCAAAGCGACATACATGTCAATTACATAAAGCAAAACAAAACTGGAAAAAAATATATACAATCACTTAAGAATAGAATGTTGTTAATACAAGTAAAAATGTCAATACAA
The DNA here is from genome assembly GCA_036785325.1 of Urophycis tenuis. Taxonomy (NCBI): domain Eukaryota; kingdom Metazoa; phylum Chordata; class Actinopteri; order Gadiformes; family Phycidae; genus Urophycis; species Urophycis tenuis. The sequence goes on from JAXIVH010000270.1 coordinate 144,153, forward strand.
CAATCACTTAAGGAAAGAATGTTGTATAACTACATCAATGCAAAAATGGTCCTAATCAGTCCTTTCCCATATGTGAGGCCTTTTGATTCACTATTAAGCATCTAGGATGTGAATAAAGAATTGCAAAAAGGCAAATAAAAGGTAAGCAGATGTGTCAAAGATAAACCCTCTGGTGTTGTAGTAGTCCTTTCCATTGCTGATGACCCTTTATGCACTTTTCTGTGTGACTAAGGAATTCAAAAATGTGTATATATATATATATATATATATATATATATATATATATATATATATATATAGCCTAAATATGTGCAAAACGCTCTCAACAATGAATTACATATAGGAAGGCAGAGTGCGCCAACGATGGGCAGATATTAAAAGATGATATGAAAACATTGAGCACACTAGGGTTCGAACCAGGAACACCAGCTGATCCTCCTCACAGGTGAACTTCTCACAGGTGAGGCTCCTAGCCCACTAGACTATCACCAGCAGTGCTCATGTTGACATTTAGAGACATTATCACAATACAAGTCGATTTTTTGCAACCAAGGGATTTTGCTCGCGAATTGTAGTTTCATAGTAAACAATCTCCAGCCCCTCATTTAAAATACAAAATGCATGTTGAGTGATGAAGTGAAAGTTCACAAAAGCGTCTCTTTTTAATATGCATAGTTTGGGAGAGGGCACCAGACACGCCTCTCTGAAAGGAGTTATGTCACTTCTGAAGTGGGGAATTTAATGTCGGTATTCCCTATTAACCAACCAGGGCAAAGTTGAGAGGATGTTGAGGGGAATGTCTTTTGTCCGCACTTGCTCGAGAGAACATGCCCAGAAAAGTAGTTTCACAGTGAACAATCTCCAGCCCCTCATTTAAAATACAAAATGCATGATGAGTGATAGAGTGAAAGTTCGATGGGGGGGGGGGGGGGGGGGGGGAAGACTGTCTGACTGAACACTCATTGGTAAACACTGGTAATCTGAAGTGCACCCTCCCCTCTCTCGATGCCGTGCTGCAAAATGGGGACGTTTCAGTCAACGTGGATGACCCAAGGTAAAAAGTAAAGCACCAAGCAAGACTGAATTTCTGATTATAAGAGGGAATAAATGAACTTGAATTGATTTGAAACTGGTACAAGTTCAAATGTAGCCTTTATAGAATAAAATAGAATAGAAACTTCATTATGCAAAATAAATAGCTATTTATTAAATCACTAGACGACACATAGAGTTCATTTGTTGGCTATACTGCCCTCTAGTGGATTAAAAAAAGGCAACAACTTATTATTTTAGCGTTTAATGTTTTTGTTGTTGTTGAGGTCAATGCTACTACTACGGCAACTGCTACTACTACTACTACTATTACTACTACTAATAATAATATTATAATGATAAACCGATGAACTTCAATGTCTCAAATTACCATTTTGTCAATCTGAAAATGACGCTATGTATTGCTATATTATAATCAGATAAGTATTAATAACATGATAGTTGCTTAAAAACACTTCATACATTGTTATTAATAAATGCGTTTAGCATAATGTGTATACTCTATAGAGCTATTATATATATATATATATATTCTGAAAACACTGTGGCTGGCTACACTGTTCATTCATAGTCTTATACTGCCATCTACTGGATAGAAAATGTATCATCATAAGATTTAAACAAATCTGTCTAATCTTGACAGTTTACAGTGTGTGAAGTAGTTGTTTACTTTATCTAAAGGATAATACAAAAATTTAGAAATAAGTGAACAAGTATGCTGTAACTTTAAATCATAAACTGACATGCACTCAGTCTACAATAAGATTCAATCATCAAGGGTAAATTAGATACATTAGACTATTTGACTACCCTTTACTTATTGCCTATTTGTATAGGTCCAGCCCTTCATAATAGTCAGAAAGCCATCTGTAAGGACACTAATATTTATTGTTGTTAACTCTCACATCAGTTCAATAAGTTTTTTTAAAATTATTTATTTATATTGGGAACAGAGAGCTAGTGTATCATGAGGAGATAATATTCTCAATCGCTTCAAGGTTGATGCCTGTTTATTGGTTTTGGGAAAAGTCTATAGGGGTAAATATCAGTTATTGTCACCTTTTACCTAGGTTAGGCCTACTTAGAGTACCAGCAATAAAGAGTCACCTTTGATTTTTTAATAACTTGTGTCTCTGAGCAGAAACTGTTGATGATTAATCTGTTTGTAAACTTATGGTAGCCCAAAATACTGTAGAATAAGCTAGACCTAATGCCTATGATACAGTGTAAAAGCTTTTATTCCAGGGACAATAATTTGCACCCATTTTCTCTCATTTGCTCCCCATCCCATTTCAGTGCCATGTATTCTTAACTAATGGTTTACACTTTGCATTCAAATTCAACTAATTTAGCTAATGTCGACATTATTTGAGAGGCCTTGAACAATTGTACAATAAAAACTGCAGTCTTAAAACGAGATACATATTTACAACTCTTTTCTGTCCAACCATAACTCAACTCATCAACCCGCAACTATCAATCTTTGTATTGGGAATACAACCTTCATCTGAATTTAACTGCTATGGTTCTTAGCAAAGGCGGCACGGTGGTGCAGTGGTTAGCACTGTCGCCTCACAGCAAGAGGGTTCTGAGTTCGAATCCACCTGGGACCCGGGACCTTTCTGTGTGGAGTTTGCATAGTGCTTGCGTGGGTTCTCTCCGGGTACTCCGGCTTCCTCCCACAGACCAAAAACCATTCAGGTTTTATCCAAAGCAACATGCAAAAAGATCACAGGCTAATATAAATGGGTTTTGTTGAGAGCCCGTTCTTTCGATGGCCCTGGCTCGGTTAGGTTCATTAGAGTTATCTCGATGACCCCCCCACCTCATCCAACGACTGGGCAGTTGAATGGGGGATCAAAGGCAGTTGCACTCACCAATATCTAGTCATCCGCAGCTCTCTTTTCCCATATTACCAAGAATGAAGTAAAATGAAATGGTTGTCTGTCTTGTGGTGATATAACCGCTGATTTTGAAATATAGACTTGATGGTTTTCTTTGTAACCAAGAATGGAGTAAATGGGATGGTTGTTTGTCTTGTTGTGATATAACCGAAATAAATCGATTCCGAAATGGGATTGGTGTTGGCCTTAAACTTTTTTAGGAGTGATCATTTGTTGAGGTAACGTCGAGGTAAGTAAAGGTAAGTACTCATACTTACCTCCTGACCAGCACAATCCAGTTGGTAACACCGCTAGGTAGCTCTGGTTTGGCCAATCAGGGCCGGAGCTTGGTTCTTGTCCTCTGTTGGGTCCAGATGAACTAACAGGAAAACGTGGGGTACGAAGGACCGAGGCCAGCCGTGACAAAACACTGCCTCCACGGTCCCCCAATGCAGCTATCTTCAGCGATGGGTGTCCAGACCTAGGAAAGACCAAGACCAGCCCCGCCCAACGGTGCCTTCCCAGTCGGTCCCAGGGTAGGAAAGGCCAAGGCCAGCCGTGACTAAGCACTGCCTCCCTGGCCCCTCCAGGACCCCATGCCGAACAGCCCGTTAATAACAGTTCCTGTGCCCCATACACCGCGCGACTACAGAGATTGTGTAGGAAGTTGACCTTAGAGAAGACTCATTGGTTTACTTTCCTTACCCAAAATCAAAATTTCTTGGGGTAGTCTATTCTTAGAGTAGGTACGTCGGTAATGGTTTTTCGCAACATTTTCCGGTTGAAATGCATGCTGGGTAATTGGCTTCTTCCTCCAATAAGTAAAGTGTAGGTTAGGGGTAGAGTTAGCAGTTAACCTTAATGTTAGCTTTGAAGTAAATACGAGGGGTTGAGGTTAGAGTTGGGGTTAAGTTTAAGGTTAAATTTAAGGTTAAGATTAGGGTTAGGTTTAAGGTTAGGGCTGAGGTTAGGGTAAGGGTTAAGGTTAGGGCTGAGGTTAGGGTTAGGTTTAAGGTTAGGGTTAAGGCTGAGGTTAGGGTTAGTGTTAGGGATAGGTTAGGGTCAAGGGTTAGGGCTAAGGTAAGGGTTAGTGTCAGGGCTAAGGTTAGGGCCAAGGTTAGGGTTGAGTTAAGGTTGGGGCTAAGGTTAGGCCTATGGTTAGGCTTGGGGTTGAGGTTATGCTTAGGGTTAGAGTTGGAGTTAGAGTTAGGGTTAGAGATTGAGGAAGGTAGAGTCAAGGTGAAACAGTCTGTACGGACAAGTGACACCCCTGCCGGATGGGGCATGTAGACTTTACCTCCCCCTACTCCCTCATTTTGATGAGGGAAGACGGGAGAAGAGAGGAGAGGAGAGAAGAGAGGAGTATACATATTTAATATATATATATATATATTTTTTTTTAATTAATTTAAATAAAGAGGATCACAGCTGGAGTCAGTTTTTAGTCTTTGTATCCAAGGAGTTGGGATATAACATCTCATCTATGCTGAGGCATTTTCGGGCCTTCCATGCAGATACCCAGGCCAAGGAAGGTGCACCCAGCAGCCAAGGTGAGTCCAATTCAAATCCTACTAAAGTAACATCCTCTTCCAGTGTTACCATATTTGTTTACCAACCACAATGGTAATGAAATGAACAGAACTGACACAGCATTCACAAAGCTTTTGTTGCTTTCTTCCAGTGACCAGGAAGAAGGAGCTGGATGAGGCATCTGCCTTGGTATTTGATTGTGGGAGACACACAGCCTTTCAGCATTGTGGAGGATCAGGATTTAGGGAGTTTGTGGGAAAATTGGATCCAACCTATGTGATCCCAACAAGGAAGGTGTGTTTGTTAACAAAGTATGAAGGTAGTTTTACATATAAAAAACTAACCGCTGTTTTCTTCTTTTCCATTAGGCTGTGAAGGCTATAAGGCCAAGTATGAGGAGGAAAAGCAGAAGGCCAAACTGCAGTTACAGAATGTCACTGCAGTCAGTGTGACATCTGACATGTGGACATCCATTAACATGGATGCCTAACTGGCTTTATCATGCCATTACATTGATGAGAACACGTGTCAACAGTACTGGGAGTAGTGTACTTCCCCGAGAAACACACTGCTGTGAATTTGGCAAGCGTGAAAACCTCACTTATGGAGGAATGGGGGATACTCTCAAAGGTCACATGTCTGGTCACTGATGGTGCAGCCAACATGATCGCTTGTGGCAAGGTGCTGAGGCTGCGCCATGCCATCTGTGTGGCTCACACTTTAAATCTCGTCATCAAGAAGTCTCTTGATTTGACCCCTGTGCTGTCTGCTATTCGCACAAAGGCAAGGAGGCTGATGGGATATTTCCGGAGCAGCACAACGGCCAAAGTAGGTTCACTGACATTATTCTCATATGTTAATGCATTATTTGTTTGTTATTGCTCTATTTTTCACAATAACTATCATTTTTGTGATTTAAAGGAGAAGCTTGCACTAATTCAGGAGCAAATGGGGAAGCCTAAGCTAAAGCTCATCCAGGAGGTGGAAACAAGGTGGAACAGCACTTTCCAAATGCTCCATACACTTCTCTTGCACCAAGTCAAATTCCTTGTAGGTGCAAACCTACTTAGCAATAAACTTGTTTCTGATTCTGATTCTGATGGAGCAAAGGGAGCCTGTGGGGGCAGCTTTGGGTGGCTTGGTGTGTGACATCCCTGCATTGACATCTGAGGAATACACCAATGTCATTGGATGTCTGGCCATCCTGTCTCCGTTCCACAAAGCCATTGTGGAGCCTTCTGAGGAGAAAACTGTCTGGCTCAAAGGTCATTCCACTGCTCAAAATGATTGAGAAGATGCTCCAAGAGGAGACAATGAGGAGCAGTAATCCACTGGCTAGAGAGCTGGGAGAGCACCTCATCAAGCTGCTCAGGAGAAAGCTACATACTCTACAGAGCTCCAGCATTACATCACTTCCTACATTACTTGATCCCAGATTCAAAACAATAGGTTTCTTTAGTCACTCAAAGGCTGATGAAGCAGTAGGATGACTCGCGTCGCGAGTGTGCCAATGGCATAGGGGCGTCTTCCACTGGACCCATGGTACTTCTGAGCCCTGAGGGAGGGATTCAGAAGGAGAGATACTCAGTACGAGGGGGGTCGCCCTCAAGCCTTTTTGCCCGTAGTTTGAGTCTGGTATCTTCCTGTGATACTGGATGGACATGGCTGCGAAAGCTTCTCCTGGACTCCAGCCGTTGGGCCGGGGGAACACGTCCGTAGAGGAGGTGGTGTTCATCACTGGTGGTCTTGGTCTTCTCTACCCGGCAGGCAACTTCCCATCTCACATCAGCAGGGGCAATGCCAGCGAGGAGGTGCAGGTTGTTTATGTTGGTGGGCTTCAAGCAGCCAGTGATTAAGCGGCAGGTGTTATTCAACGCTGGGTCTAGTTTTTTGGGCGCCAGGAGGGGACACGTTGTTTTAACTCTGGTTTTTTATTTACATAGTTTGATTTTCCTCATACAGTTGTTGCAGTCCACAAATAATAGGTTATAAACCTGTAGAATAGAAAAGCTACAGTGTAAACAACAATATTGACACCAACATAAATAATACACTATAAATTCTGAATAATATACAAATTACAATATAGTCAGTATTTAGTGTTATGATATTGTACAATATAATTAGCATTTTAGGCTGAATATGCAACAATTGCTGAAATGCAACAATTCCCCACAAAAGCAACATTGCACATTAAACATTGCACTGCCATAAATTAGCCAAGTCAATTACTCAAACCAAATTTACATCAACGTCAATGCTACACATTAAACCAATAGCCCAATCCACAAGTGCTCTCAGTATGTTGGCCTAAAGTGCAAACAGTGAGTGTAGTTTTATGTAGCAACGCTGAGCATAGCAAACCATTACCCATGTAAAGCGATTAACTACATTACCCAGCCTGCACCGCAAACAAGAAGTATACTCGTGTGCCGGTGAAGACGCTACAATTTTAAAACAATTAGCGGGATATAGCCAAGCACACAATGTTAAACACCAGACCACCAACAATGTTTTATTAGCGTGACCAAAGTCACCAAGTTATCAAACAAACTTAAACCGCGGCTCAATGGACAGAACCAGTAGCTTAATCGTGGCGCATCTCCCCTGGCAACGCAACCTGCTGGCACCAGTGCTCGCGCCTGTTTATAGCCCGCGTTTCAATCAAGTGAGTGAACCCCATAGACTGTATGTATATATAGGTGAACCCCCACTTTCACTTCACCTGCGTTACAATGCTGTCAAACACCTGTGACGTAATAACACTCATCTAGGGTTGTGGTAAGATTAGTTTACAGCTTAGTACTCTCAGAGGTCGTTTCCCCGAGTATTGTAACAAATTCAATTTCCCTCAGGGATCATTAAAGTATTTCTGTCTGTCTGTCTGTCAGTGTTCTGGTCCATTGGCTGGTCATTGGTGTAGAGATGTTATATAGTAGTGGCGCAAGCACACTGCCTTGAGGTAAGCCATTGTCGTCGCCAGCGACTTTGCTTGTTGTTAAGGACAACATAGAAACGCCTGTCTTTCAGGAGGTCTCCGATGAGGTCTGCGAGTGCCAGGGTCTTTTTCAGGAGGAGGCGGTGGTTCACAGTGTCATTAGCAACACTGTGACACTCTCTAAAAGGACTCTAAGTGTCATAAGCAGCAGACAGATCAACAAAGACGGCTCCCGTAACCTGTCCTTTATGGAACCCGTCTGCAATGTGTTGTGTGAGATTCAGAAGTTGACCTGTTGTGGATTTGCCAGGTGGGACTCCAGCTTGTCGAGGTACAATGTCTGGTTCAGTGGCTGAGGTAAGCCTGGTGAGGATCAGGTGTTCAAACAGCTTGTACAGGTGGCATAGCAGGGAGATTGAGCGATGATTTTGGTTTTCCTCCAGATCTTTGGGATGTTTCTTGTCAGCATGCAGTTCTCCATCAGATCAAAGACCCACTTGGTTGTTTGGCATCATGGATCAGGTAGCGCTGGTTGGTTTCGGCCCATGCTTCCACTGCATCTCCATCAGCGTTGTTTCTGGCGTATCCCCATTGTGAGCCAGAAACAACGCTGATGGAGATGCAGTGGAAGCATGGGCCGAAACCAACCAGCGCTACCTGATGAGGTGGCTGTGCCACTGTGGCACCAAACCAGCAACTTGACCGAAACACCAACGAGCCTGGCTCTTTGGTGTTTCGGTCAAGTTGCTGGTTTGCTGCCCCGGAGACCCGAGTTCGAGACCGGGTGGGGGGACTGCCTTGTCCCTTCGCTACACCTTGGTTTCCCAGATGATGGTTATTCTGGCATCAGGAAAGGTGTGGGAGGTTTCTCGATGGAGGAGATGGTAATTCCTCTGAGCTCAGCGGTGAGGACCTGTGTTGTTTTCATCGCTCTTTGTTGTTGATTCGATGATTGTGCCGTTTTTTACGAGCATGGCTTCCATGTTTGTCCTGTGGTCTTTCAATGAGGGTGGTAATGCCTTCCACTCCAGGGCGGGGATGTTTGGGTCCGCGGTGAGTTTCTTGAAGGCAGAGAATATCACACTGATGCTCGCTGAGTTTGGAGTTAGTTGCAGACAGTCCTTCAACATTTAGAGATATGATGGTCAAAGCTTGGTGGCGGGTGTTGGCCTCTCTTCCTGTTCTGGGCTGATGGGTTAGGCCTACTGCCATTTGTTGGGCTTCTGGACATCATTTGTCTTTCGGCTTGGCTTCAAAGTGTTTGGTAGAATTTGCAAGTAATATTGGTGATATCACTTAACAGGGATCGCGACGTGAACGCTTCTACCTTGATCCCCACAGTTTAGACTTACCAGCACGTACGATGGTGAAGACAACAGGGGAGCATAAACAAGGGCGTAGGTTTGGTTGTAAATGTGCTGGGGACAAAGCCGCATTCGGAAGTGCATTTTCAGAAGTGCTGGGTACAATGACGCACCTTCATTTTTTTTCCCCTTTCGCGCAGGTCATGTTAATTAATAAAAATGTATACAAAAATGTGATGATGTTCGACACAATTTATGAAGAAGAAAGGCAAGCCTAAGTTTTCAAAAAGCATTAGACATTTGACCCACTGTCTTCTGCTTCATGTGACAATGTGATGACATTATAAAACTCAGATGAGTTACGAAAGGAAAATAGACCTACCTAGGCTACCTGTTAAAGTTCAGAGTAAATCAAATGTGGCTATGCCTTTTGCTAATATTTTGATATTATAGTTTAAATTCCCAGTACAATTGACCATACACACACACACACAGAACACAACTTCTGCATTACACATTTCGCCAAGATTGAGAAAGCAAAAACCGTGTGACTATACGAACAAAATTTTCCAGTCAGGTGGCCAGGAGAAGCGAACAGGCTTGTTGTCAACTGAACCTGCAGCATCAGTGACATGACATCATCCAAGCATGTGCGATTCCCACACGTGGGATTCCAATCAAAGTCGATAAAGTTCCATTTGGCAAACACGTGCTCCCCACCCCTCCCCAACGTAGAATGTTACAGTTGTTGCAGTGAACAGAGAAGTGTGCGGTTGCCCTCCGCAGCAGCAGCAGCAGCTACAGCTGTGCCTGTGTTGTGGTGGCTAAAGCACATATCTTAACAAAAGTAAGAGGGTTCTGGGAGGCCGCAGTTTGAATGATCAAGACTTTATTATCGCTTGCAGCGAAGCAACACAAAGCCTGAGTCGATGTGCAAAGTGACTGCCGTACATCCCTCGTGTGCCCCTTTTTGTCCTGTTTTCCAAACATGATGTCATCACCTCAAACATTCCATACCATACAGAAATGGTCCTTCCTTCCTTTACTGCCGGAACCCATCACCACATATCATATAGTCAGCCCATCCTCCCCATGTCTGTTCTGACCACCTCTAAGCATTTAAATAGGCACCTTAAAGATAACATGGGGTGAACCAGGGGGTGAACCTTGGGTTGAACCCAGGGAGGTATTTATGAGTGGGCACCTGTTTCCTTCCACAGTTATGCTTTACATGAAAAACCCAATAATTGTACTAGTTTTAACTTGGTTAATATCTTCCATAGTGTCTGTGCAGATAGAGATTTTTGTGGATCTGTTGGCATCTGTCGCTCAAGAATTATATATGAACTTTTTTTTTTTTTTTTAACTAAATTGAGGCCAAGGTTTTCAAAAAAAGTGATGGGTACAAAATTACTCCTGAAGAAAACTGATAGGTACGCGTACCCACCGTCCCCCCGTATTCTACATGCCTGCACAGACCTGCCCCCCCTGCAACGCTGTCCCTCCCTGTGGCGCTGCTACTCCAGAGGAATCGGAAGGTCATTTATTTATTTTCTGGAATAATAAAACTTTATTATATATATTTTAAACGTGTGCCCTGTAAGGCAGGAGTTTACCATAGTGTCTAAGCTCAAAATACGTCTTTAGGAACATGGAGTGACGTCATGTAACGTGCCTTGCTCACGAGCTCTGCCCTGCTAACAAAAAAAGAGTCGCATGTGTGTTCTGTGTGTGTTAGAGGACGACCAGTCTTCCGTCTGTTCATTAATTCATCAAGTCGATGAGGTATCGCGTCTTCTCCTCACGACGAACGCTGCCGCATTCAACAGCCAAGCGGACCACTATTAGGCAACGGGGTGCAACGTAATGCGCCTGTCGTCGACGATGCGTGTTCCGAACGGGAGCACTATATGGCAGCAGGGAGAGGGGCTGGCGGTGGGGAGGAGACGGTAGCGAAAGCGTTTTGGGTTGCTGTGGACTCCGTGTGTTAAGTTGTGGAGTCCGTGTGTTAAGTTGTGGAGTGTGGACGGGAAGAGCACCGTATTCGACACTTTTTGTTCTGCAAAAAGGGTAAGCATGACTTCATCATTCCGTTCACCACAGAGACAATAAGAGGCGAGGAACGCCGAGAATGAGATGATTCTGTTGAAGTGAGCCCAAGGTACGAGATGCTAAGGGGTTAAGGGGTTTCACACGCTAGGGACTGAAGGCCTACATTTGTTTAAAATCAACATGGCGTTTCTGTCAGGTGTGTTTGTGTGGATCAGGTGAGATCTTCTCAGCGGTATGCAGGGGGAATCACGTCACGACGAACCACCACTGGTTCCTCGTCAACATGTGGAACATACAAAAACAAGACGCAACTGGCGACGTCATTTAACCAATCTTTTGTTCACTGTAATTACTCAATAAAAAGCAGTGCAAGACGAAGGCCGTACGACAATCCTCAGGGTTTCTTTACTTGTGTTGTTGAGGCTCATTTGAATGCTGGCCGTGGCCACGCCCACTTCGTAACCAAATCAAACCAAAAGTGGAACCCGAGCCCACACTTCTCTGTTCCTAGCAACAGAAGTGAACTCATTCTGCGGCTATACTTATACAAGATGTATAGCGGCACTACATAGATTTCGGTTAGTGTGTAGTTTAGGGTTAATATGCAATGTTACAATGTATTTACTTTATATAGCGATTTTCAAGGTTGGTGAGTATGTGCGTTGGTTATGAACTCTCATCCACTACCTAGCTAATGTAGCACATGTTATGTATAGTAGGTGTATGTAGTGAGATGCTAAGGGATTGATTGTGTTTTCCTGTTTGTATGTTTGGTCAGTTATTTTATTGCACTTCCGACGTTGTGCCTGCAGGATAAGATTCCCCTTGTGCAAACAAATATATATTCTATAAACAGGTGAAAAGAATCACACCTAGGAGAAGAGCAGGTTAAAAAGACTGGAAACACCGTTGGACACCTGCAACAGGTAACACAAGAAAAGAGTCACCTCTACTTGACTCTATCCTCACCTCTACATTACTCTCTTCATCTCTTGTCACAATCTCTACCTTCAGCTCTGTTACTCTCTACCTTCACCTCTATGTTACTCTCTCTACCTTCACCTCTGTTACTCTCTCTCTACTTTCACCTCTATGTTACTCTATCTCTACCTTCACCTCTATGTTACACTCTGTCTACCTTCACCTGTTACTCTATCTCTATGTTCACCTCTATGGTACTCTCTCTACCTTTACCTCTATGTTACTCTATCTCTACCTTCACCTCTATGTTACTCCCTCTCTACCTTCACCTCTGTTTCTCTCTACCTTCACTTCTGTCACTCTCTCTACCTTCATCTCTATGTTGCTTCCATCAATACCTTCACCAGTGTTTCCCACACATTGACGAGACTGTGGCGCACCGCCATAGTCTAATTTCGGCCGCCATAGTCTAATTTCAATATCCGCCCGGACCAGAGCTAGTGAGCAGAGCTGAGCGGTGCGAACATTCCGCTTCTCTCTCAGACGGCTGTTCTCTCGGCCGCTCCTCGCTCTAAATCGCGTCCGGCCGCTCCGATCATTTTCGCTCCCCGCTCCACTTTAAAGTCATGCCGCTCCACTGAAATCGCTCCACGCATTTATTTTAAAAGATAGACAAGTGCAACAAGAAGACACATTTGGGCATGCCTCAGACTCGTGGTGTGAGCGGTATCGGAGCGACACTGGAGCGGTACAGAGCGGCCGCTCCGGCGTCTAAATAACAAACGCTCCACGCTGCAGCAACATTCCATCCGCTCCTCGCTCGCTCGCGCTCCGCTCCGCTCACTAACTCTGGCCCGGACTCATTTCAACTAGGCAAATAGACTTCACTAGCAGCTCAATAATAAGCCTACACAGGTGGACTGCAGCGTTTAATATAAGGGGAAATCCTCGCGGCTGGTTTGTCTCCTCAACGTTCCGTTTCCCCCCGTCGCCATGGCAAAGCGTCTTCGCGACCCCCCCTCCCTTTCTGAAAACTCCTCAAACCCATATAGCATGACACGTTGGGTCATCAACATTCATATCAGTACCAACAGTTTGTAAGTAATTTGTCAGTAATTGATATGTCATAAATTGGTTCTCAAAATTCAGCAGATTGATGCATTTCAATGAAATGTACTGATTTTTTTTTTTCCCCGGGGGAGCATGCCCCCGGACCCCCCTAGAGGATCGCGAGCCCCCCACCATAGTCTACAAAAATCCTGTGGGAAACACTGACCTTCACCTTTATGTTGCTCTATCTCTTCCTTCACCTGTCACTCTCTCTACCTTCACCTCTGTTACTCTCTCTCTACCTTCACCTCTATGTTACTCTGTCTACCTTCACCTCTATGTTGCTCTCTCTACCTTCACCTCTGTTACTCTCTCTAACTTCACCTCTGTTACTCCCTCTCTACCTTCACCTCTGTTTCTCTCTCTACCTTCAAGTCTATGTTACTCTATCTCTACCTTCACCTCTGTTACTCTATCTCTATGTTCACCTCAATGTTACTCTCTCTACCTTCAGCTCTATGTTACTCTATCTCTACCTTCACCTCTGTTACTCTATCTCTATGTTCACCTCAATGTTACTCTCTCTCTACCTTCACCACTATGTTACTCTATCTCTACATTCACCTCTGTTACTCTATCTCTATGTTCACCTCTATGTTGCTCTCTCTACCTTCACCTCTATGTTACTCTCTCTACCTTCACCTCTATGTTACTCTCTCTCTACCTTCACCTCTGTTACTCTCTCTCTACCTTCACCTCTATGTTACTCTCTGTCTACCTTCACCTCTATGTTGCTCTCTCTCTACCTTCACCTCTATGTTGCTCTCTCTCTACCTTCACCTCTATGTTACTCTCTCTCTACTTTCACCTCTATGTTACTCTATCTCTACCTTCACCTCTATGTTACACTCTGTCTACCTTCACCTGTTACTCTATCTCTATGTTCACCTCTATGGTACTCTCTCTACCTTTACCTCTATGTTACTCTATCTCTACCTTCACCTCTATGTTACTCCCTCTCTACCTTCACCTCTGTTTCTCTCTACCTTCACTTCTGTCACTCTCTCTACCTTCATCTCTATGTTGCTTCCATCAATACCTTCACCTTTATGTTGCTCTATCTCTTCCTTCACCTGTCACTCTCTCTACCTTCACCTCTGTTACTCTCTCTCTACCTTCACCTCTATGTTACTCTGTCTACCTTCACCTCTATGTTGCTCTCTCTACCTTCACCTCTGTTACTCTCTCTAACTTCACCTCTGTTACTCCCTCTCTACCTTCACCTCTGTTTCTCTCTCTACCTTCAAGTCTATGTTACTCTATCTCTACCTTCACCTCTGTTACTCTATCTCTATGTTCACCTCAATGTTACTCTCTCTACCTTCAGCTCTATGTTACTCTATCTCTACCTTCACCTCTGTTACTCTATCTCTATGTTCACCTCAATGTTACTCTCTCTCTACCTTCACCACTATGTTACTCTATCTCTACATTCACCTCTGTTACTCTATCTCTATGTTCACCTCTATGTTGCTCTCTCTACCTTCACCTCTATGTTACTCTCTCTACCTTCACCTCTATGTTACTCTCTCTCTACCTTCACCTCTGTTACTCTCTCTCTACCTTCACCTCTATGTTACTCTCTGTCTACCTTCACCTCTATGTTGCTCTCTCTCTACCTTCACCTCTATGTTGCTCTCTCTCTACCTTCACCTCTATGTTGCTCTATCTCTACCTTCACCTCTATGTTACTCTCTCTACCTTCACCTCTATGTTACTCTCTCTCTACCTTCACCTCTATGTTACTCTCTCTCTACCTTCACCTCTATGTTACTCTCTCTCTACCTTCACCTCTATGTTACTCTCTGTCTACCTTCACCTCTATGTTGCTCTCTCTCTACCTTCACCTCTATGTTGCTCTCTCTCTACCTTCACCTCTATGTTGCTCTATCTCTACCTTCACCTCTATGCTACTCTCTCTCTCTACCTTCACCTCTATGTTACTCTCTCTCTACCTTCACCTCTGTTACTCTCTGTCTACCTTCACCTCTATGTTGCTCTCTCTCTACCTCTATGTTGCTCTCTCTCTACCTCTATGTTGCTCTCTCTACTTTCACCTCTATGTTGCTCTCTCTCTACCTTCACCTCTATGTTGCTCTATCTACCTTCACCTCTATGCTACTCTCTCTCTACCTTCACCTCTATGTTGCTCTATCTCTACTTTCACCTCTATGTTGCTCTCTCTCTACCTTCACCTCTATGTTGCTCTCTCCCTACCTTCACCTCTATGTTGCTCTCCCGGCCCTCAGATTGGGGTGATCAGGTGCACGGAGCTGGGCAGCGTGGCTGCCTCCCTGCCTGCCCATGAAGAGCTCCCAGAGAGACAGGCTGCCAGCCATCACCACAGGTTAGCATCCCAGTCCCTACTAGGGTTGGGTATCGTTTGGGTTTTAACCGATACCGGTGCCTACTCGGTACTTTTTAAACAGTTCCGGTGCTAAAACGGTTCTCCGCTTTAGCATCAAGCCTTTTCAGCAGCAGCAGCCGGACTCCCAGAGTCCGGCTGCTGCTGCTGAAGTGCTTGCTGCATCCTGCAAGTTATCAAACACGGAGCATTGCTCGGCTTTTAAATAAACACCGTGAGTTGTTAGGTGTTTACTTAAATTTGAGGTGTTACCTCCTTTGCACGATATCGCTTTATTGCACCTGTTGCATGTTGCAGAGTCGGAATCATTGGATGTGAAATGTAGCCAAACCTTCAATCTTTTTGCATTCGGCATCTTCTTCAATGATCCTCTCACTGCTATCAGTTCTGATGATCTGATCAACAAGTGTGCAGCGTAGCGGCACTGACGTCACGCAGGTTGACGCCGCCCGCAGCCCCATGGGGTGTTGAAAAAAGTCAGGAACCGAAATGACGCACCGAAATTTGCGTTCTTATTCGGTCTCGTTACAATCTTTTATGTCGGAACCGGTGCCCTACTAAAACCGAGTTTCGGTGCTCAACCCTAGTCCCTACACATACCAATATGTACCCCAGTACACCAGACAGTGATACACTAGTATACACAGCAGTACACTAGTATGTAGACGTAAAATACTGGTATGTGCTCCATTTCTCTCGATTGTGGATATTGCTGGTTTTATTGTGTCATGTGAATTCAATTCAATTGAAATGGATTGTACTCAGTTATTTTTTGACCAGTAATGATGTAGAACCATAAAAGAGGTAAATAAGATGCATGTGTAACATGTGTTCCTGTGTTTGTTTCCACGACATAAGGGCACTCCGGCACTTCTGTGAAGGAAATGAAAAAGAAGAACCCCCATAAGTGAGTCCACACTGCAGAGTTAGTCATCAGATAGAGTCTAAACTGTAGAGTTAGTCATCAGATGGAGTCTAAACTGTAGAGTTAGTCATCAGATGGAGTCTAAACTGTAGAGTTAGTCATCAGATGGAGTCTAAACTGTAGAGTTAGTCATCAGATGGAGTCTAAACTGTAGTTAGTCATCAGATGGAGTCTAAACTGTAGAGTTAGTCATCAGATGGAGTCTTAAACTGTAGAGTTAGTCATCAGATGGAGTCTAAACTGTAGAGTTAGTCATCAGATGGAGTCTAAACTGTAGTTAGTCATCAGATGGAGTCTAAACTGTAGAGTTAGTCATCAGATGGAGTCTAAACTGTAGAGTTAGTCATCAGATGAAGTCTAAACTGTAGAGTTAGTCATCAGATGAAGTCTAAACTGTAGAGTTAGTCATCAGATGGAGTCTAAACTGTAGAGTTAGTCATCAGATGGAGTCTAAACTGTAGAGTTAGTCATCAGATGAAGTCTAAACTGTAGAGTTAGTCATCAGATGGAGTCTAAACTGGAGAGTTAGTCATCAGTTAGTTAGTCATCATCAATGCAATTTCCCTCAGGGATCATTAAAGTACGTCTGTCTGTCTGTCAGATGGAGTCTAAACTGTAGATTTAGTCATCAGATTGAGTCTAAACTGTAGAGTTAGTCATCAGATGGAGTCTAAACTGTAGTTAGTCATCAGATGGAGTCTAAACTGTAGAGTTAGTCATCAGATGGAGTCTAAACTGTAGAGTTAGTCATCAGATGGAGTCTAAACTGTAGTTAGTCATCAGATGGAGTCTAAACTGTAGAGTTAGTCATCAGATGGAGTCTAAACTGTAGTTAGTAATCAGATGGAGTCTAAACTGTAGTTAGTCATCAGATGGAGTCTAAACTGTAGAGTTAGTCATCAGATGGAGTCTAAACTGTAGTTATTCATCAGATGGAGTCTAAACTGTAGTTAGTAATCAGATGGAGTCTAAACTGTAGAGTTAGTCATCAGATGGCGTCTAAACTGTAGAGTTAGTCATCAGATGGAGTCTAAACTGTAGTTAGTCATCAGATGGAGTCTAAACTGTAGAGTTAGTCATCAGATGAAATCTAAACTGTAGTTATTCATCAGATGGAGTCTAAACTGTAGTTAGTCATCAGATGGAGTCTAAACTGTAGAGTTAGTCATCAGATGGAGTCTAAACTGTAGTTAGTAATCAGATGGAGTCTAAACTGTAGTTAGTCATCAGATGGAGTCTAAACTGTAGAGTTAGTCATCAGATGGAGTCTAAACTGTAGTTATTCATCAGATGGAGTCTGAACTGTAGTTAGTAATCAGATGGAGTCTGAACTGTAGAGTTAGTCATCAGATGGCGTCTAAACTGTAGAGTTAGTCATCAGATGGAGTCTAAACTGTAGAGTTAGTCATCAGATGGAGTCTAAACTGTAGTTAGTCATCAGATGGAGTCTAAACTGTAGAGTTAGTCATCAGATGGAGTCTAAACTGTAGTTAGTAATCAGATGGAGTCTAAACTGTAGTTAGTCATCAGATGGAGTCTAAACTGTAGAGTTAGTCATCAGATGGAGTCTAAACTGTAGTTAGTAATCAGATGGAGTCTAAACTGTAGTTAGTCATCAGATGGAGTCTAAACTGTAGAGTTAGTCATCAGATGGAGTCTAAACTGTAGAGTTAGTCATCAGATGGCGTCTAAACTGTAGAGTTAGTCATCAGATGGAGTCTAAACTGTAGAGTTAGTCATCAGATGGAGTCTAAACTGTAGAGTTAGTCATCAGATGAAATCTAAACTGTAGTTATTCATCAGATGGAGTCTAAACTGTAGTTAGTCATCAGATGGAGTCTAAACTGTAGAGTTAGTCATCAGATGGAGTCTAAACTGTAGTTAGTAATCAGATGGAGTCTAAACTGTAGTTAGTCATCAGATGGAGTCTAAACTGTAGAGTTAGTCATCAGATGGAGTCTAAACTGTAGTTATTCATCAGATGGAGTCTGAACTGTAGTTAGTAATCAGATGGAGTCTGAACTGTAGAGTTAGTCATCAGATGGCGTCTAAACTGTAGAGTTAGTCATCAGATGGAGTCTAAACTGTAGAGTTAGTCATCAGATGAAATCTAAACTGTAGTTAGTCATCAGATGACATCTAAATTGTAGTTAGTCATCAGATGGAGTCTAAACTGTAGTTATTCAACAGATTAAATCTGAATTGAAGAGTTAGTCACCTAGGCTGCTCAGGGGGCTGTAGGCTCTGTTAATACAACGTGTGTGTGTGTGTGTGTGTGTCTGTGTCTGTGTGTGTGTGTGTGTGTCTGTGTCTGTGTCTGTGTCTGTGTCTGTGTGTGTGTGTGTGTGTGTGTGTGTGTGTGTGTGTGTGTGTGTGTGTGTCTGTGTCTGTGTCTGTGTGTGTGTGTGTGTGTGTGTGTGTGTGTGTGTGTGTGTGTGTGTGTGTGTGTCGCTGTCAGAAAACATAAGAGTGGCATGGGACCCCCCAGCATGCCAGGGCCCCCCAGTCTGGTGGGACGCCGCATCCAACATGTGTGGACAGAGGGACAGGTGCTCTGGAAGGGGACGGTCCTCCACCAGGTGACTGCATGTCCAATATTGAATCTTCAGTTTTGCCTGGCGGCCATTCTGCACTCAGTTCCCACAGCCAGCTGGCGTTTACAACCACGATGGGAGCAAGATGGCCGCTAGGTGAATTATGCCCATTGGCACATGGGCGATGTCTACATTGTAAGGAGGCTTCCCATCACCTTGATACATTTTAGGAAGTCATAATAATAATAATACATCAGACTTGTATAGCGCTTTTCAGAGTTCTCAAAGACGATATATTTTATATCTTAATAGGAATAATCTTATATAATTATATGTATCTCTATGAATATATGCATACATCCATACTGCATGGAATTAGTAGATATTGATATATATTCCTACTGCATGGAATAAGTGTATATGTACATATTGCTGTAGCTTCATATGAAGGGCTCCCCCCCCCCCCCCCCAGGTGCCAGTCAACCCGTCTCTGTACCTGATCAAGTACGAGGGCTTCGACTGTGTGTACGGCCTGGAGCTTCACAGAGACCCCCGTGTGCAGGACCTGGTGGTGGGAGACAGGGCAGGTAACCCCGGCAACAGGAGGGGAGACAGGCTTACAGATATCAATGCCACAGCATCACAATGATGATCAATAGTATGAATATGATGCATATTATGAATCTTACATATTATTATGAATATGATTCATTTTAATCTTCTTTAATCATCTTGGCTCATGGCTACAACTTCTATAGATACAATTGCCTTGGCAACGGTTGTTACAGCATCTGTTGCTTTAGAGACTGCTGCCGTTTTGCTGTAATAGTTAACGCTGTTGCTATAGATACTGTTTCTATAGGCACCACGCTATAGATACCTTACTGTCACTATAGATACTGTTTCTATAGGTACCATGCTATAGATACCTTACTGTCACTATAGATACTGTTTCTATAGGTACCACACTATATAGATATCGTCGCTATGGCTACTTTCACTATAGATACTCTGGCTATTGCAACTGTAGCTACAGCTATACAGTTGCTCTTAACTAATGTGGTGCTACGGAAGGATGCTGCAGAAGAGTGCTACAGCAGGGTGCTACAGCAGGGTGCTACAGCAGGATGCTGCAGCAGGGTGCTGCAGCAGGGTGCTGCAGCAGGGTGCTGCAGCAGGGTGCTACAGCAGGATGCTGCAGCAGGGTGCTACAGCAGGGTGCTGCAGAAGGGTGCTGCAGAAGGGTGCTGCAGCAGGATGCTAGAGCAGGGGGGATGGTAGCAGCAGGTGTTAACAGAAGGTCTCTCCCGGGTCCAGTCCAGGCACGTGTCAGCGACGTGGAGCTGGCCCAGAAGATGATCGGCAGGGCGGTGGAGCACATGTTTGAGACAGAGGAGGGTCCCAAGGAGGAGTGGAGGGGCATGGTGCTGGCCCGCAACCCCATCATGACCACCTGGTTCTACATCACGTATGAGAAGGACCCGGTGCTCTACATGTACCAGCTGCTGCAGGACTACAAGGAGGGAGACCTCACCATCATGGCCGACTCCAGTGAGTAGCTACCGGGACCCGCAGCACCATTTCCACCACTAATTGTCTCAGTGAAGTCAGGCCATCCTTAAAAATGTTTGCAGTAACAACCCCCCAAAAAGGTTCGGTAGGTAGGTCTATATATTTTTTTTTTCAGAATTCAAAGTAAAAGAAAAAGTAACATTTTGGTGATTACGTCGGTATGAATTTAAACAAATTTGCATATCATGACGTCACTGACTGCGTCTCCAACCCGTAAAAGTTGAGTGGTCTCCTTGACGTCAGTCGACATGTCACTGTAAGACTCGAGGGGAGACGGGATGATCTGGGGACAGTTCTTCCAGAACTTATCGAGATATTTCAATGTATTTTTTAAATGTATTGCTCCGGTGCCTGAACCCATATAACTTTGAACGGTGACCGTGAACATTTTCTTTACTGCAGCCGCAGCCATCATAACAGACAAGCGCGAACCATTGATGAAATGAAGTGAATATAAAAGAAAGAACGTAGCCTACGTATGTAGGCAATTTATATTTGCGATACTTACCGGTACTAAAATATAATTAATAGGGTTTTATTCTATTTGCATTAGTTGTTTGAAGATCGGTCGGTCTTAATGCAAGTTTACAACCGGCAAGTCGGTCAGATTAAAAGGGGGAAAAAATATATATTTGAATCGATCGGGTTACGGCAAACCAGAATATTTTGAAGGACGGCCTCACGCCACAACGTTGTAGACCTTCTGAGTCTGCATCCTGGAGAGACTTAATGGAGGCGGTTCTCCTGGTGTCTTGTGGTCCAGACGACAGCCTGGCGGCGGAGCGGGAGCCCGGGGAGGTGGTGGACAGCCTGGTGGGGAAGCAGGTGGAGTACGCCAAGGAGGACGGAGGCAAGCGCTCGGGGATGGTCATCCACCAGGTGGAGGCCAAGAACTCCGTCTACTTCATCAAGTTCGACGACGACTTCCTCATCTACGTGTACGACCTGGTGAAGACCTCCTGAGGCACCGCAGGAAGGAGAACCATTTGAACTAAACACACCTTTCCCCACCAAATGAGCCAGGCGGGGGTCTAAGACCTCTCAGGAGGAGACAGTCACACTCACAATGCACTCAGATCAGCAGATGACCGACCGGTGGCCATTTCTTCTGCTTCGTCTTACAAATTACTCAACAAACAATAAGTTCTTACCTACATCTTTTAAGATTCAAATATATGTTACTCTTGATGCAACAACACAAACAAGATAGGGTTTGTATATTGATACACTAATGTCCTCTGGATTCTTGGTTATATGGATAGATATGTAGCCTAGAGACTGTCTTTTCTTGGTTGAAACACAGCGGTGATGTTTTTAATAACCATGTAGGGACAGAAGCTGACATCATCATCCTTCCTCATTTCTTTTGTGTACTGCTGATAATATTGCTAATAAAATATTGTCTAATGATTAGAAATGTATGAGTAAAAAAAACATCTTTGGACTATATCCATGTTCACATCATTGAAATGTTTACTTTTAATTGTCACGTAATGATTTGACCAACGTCTCAATATCTCATACACCGGCAGGGTTTGGGGGCTTAGCCAATCATTTTACAGGACATCAAAATGCAAATGTTTCCATCCCAGTCAACAAAGACCATGAGAAGACCTACCTCTCAGCACAGTTCTGGAGTGGGGGGTGAGAGGTGTTTAATGACTGAATGAACATCAGACATCCTGAACCACTGCAGGGAACACAACCCTTAGATAAGAACACTCCTGAAGCATGGTGAGGTGATGTTGTGTTACAGCTGTCAGTGTGAGATACAGGGACGGACACAGCAGGCTGCCAGCCGCACACAAAAGTCTCAAGTCATCGCATCTTTTTATAAAAAAGACGTTTTGGAGGAAGAACGCCGAGTGACACCGCAGTTATTTTCTGCAGCGTAACTTCCCCTCCGGTCCGATGGCGGTTGAGATACCACGGGCATTTCCACCTCAAACGGTTCCAGCTCCTTCCAGGAGCCACGGCGTGTCTGCAGTTCTGACGGGCCGACCCCCGGGACTGTTGGTTGGTACCGGGACGCCTCGACATGACGCCTGACATCCCAAAGTGGAACCAATACAGGAGGTACCACAGACTCCAGCAGCCACGGAGTCTGTGAGGGGGGGCGTGTGTACCTGAGGGGGGGGGGTCTGAGGCCCAGGTGGTGAGCATCTGGGCATTAAAAGATGCAGCTGTGCAGCTAGAGTCAAGCATGGCTTGGGAGCACCGGCCACATTCCCAGCCATCCCACCCCGGGGATGGGTTCAGGGGTCAGGGTTCAGGCAGACCGGTGGCTGAGACAGGTCAACTTTGTTACCATGGAGATGCGCGTACCCCCCTCCTCTCTGATAATACCACTCAACATCACTTTCCCTTTTTCCTGCTTTGAACAGAGCTCTGCATTCTGGAACAAACCAAAACAAATATAAAACACAACAAACCTCATTGGAGGCAATGTGTACAAGGGTATAGAGGGAATAATAATATTAAAAATAAAAGAAAAAAAAAAAGCTTCAATAGAAATTTCAATAGCAACTATACATTAAAAACAAAATGTTTCATGAAATCCCAATCATGCGGTGCTTTGACTTCCCTCTGGGCCACGATGGGAGACGCATCTCTTGGTGTCCAGACGGAGAGAGGCCCCAGCTGAGGCCTCCTCCTTCACACGCGTTTGGCGGGAAGCACGCAACGCGCCATTGGCCGCTGAGGCAGATTGCGCAGCGTCCGATTGGCTCTCAGTCATCGGCGAAGGTGAGGCGACCGGGGCCTTCGTTCCTCATCCAGCGGCGGTACCTCTTCATCCTGGGGTCGGTGGCCATCTTGATTTTCATCTCCTCCTCCTGCTCCTGTTTGTACACCTGAAGGAGCGACAGCAGGCCGACGTTAAAGCAGTAGCAGATAGCGGGGCGCTACATTTGATGTCAGGCGGTAAGTTATATGACAGGTAATAAATATAGCAGATATCTTGTAAATGTGGTTGCGAAACATTGCTACCTGTGATAGATATATGATAGATTAGATTCAACTTTATTGTCATTGCCCATGTACAAGTACAGAGCAACGAAATGCAGATAGCATCTAACCAGAAGTGCATCAGTGGTGATTAAATAACTATGGTACAGTATATATTATATATGTATATAAGCTATAAACAGACTAGCACACAAAAAAAGATGGAGAATTAACGAAAAATCTAAATCAAAACTCAGTTGCGATGCATCAGATGGATTCAACCCTCATCATCCACTAGTGAAAACTAGCTTGAGCTCTGTCCTTCGACCAACATATCCTGTGTATATTTATAGGTTCAAATCATAACAGAGGTTTGTGTTATAAAGCTTAAAATGATTTTATATACTTCTTGATCGCATGGGGAAATTAATGATCTGCATTCACACAATGCTAACCATCTCAAGATGTTTGTGGCAGTAACCTGACGCACCAGATGTTTGTTACACAGAAACATCTGGAGGACAGCCTAGGAAAGTGTTGGATGGGGCCAGGCACTTTCAAAGAGACAGTGATGATGATCGGTGTATTCATGTAGTTAACCACCGTGGACACAAACAGAAATCGACCTTTAACCTCTGAATCAGAGAAGCAGCCGCCATGCCCAGCTTTACCACCCGAGTCCTTGGGAGTTTATTGGCTTTAGTTTACAGCTTCCACTGCCCATTCCATCATTTAAAGAACAGTCCGCGAGCGGCACTTCACTATACTGTACACCGTGCAGTCAAAACCCTAAGCAATGTTCTGCAAAACAAAACGCCAATGTCACACCGTTACTTTTGCATAAACCCGAGCCTTAAGACACACGCGCACACACCTCGTAGTTCTCCCGAATCCACAGCTGCTTCTCCAGGAACGTCTCCTTCAGCTTGTCCTCCAGGCTGTCAAACTGGGACTGGGACAGCTTCATGTAGCGCCTGCAGGTCGGACACCACACAGCCGTACGTCAACACACACCTTCACACTATGGGTGAGACACGCTGCATGTCCTACAGGTTAGACGCCGTTCTGAGCGCTCAATATTTTAATACCACACTTAAAACCAATGCATACTCGATACCAAACACCTAAAGAAAAAGAAACGATTCCATCAACGTTTAGTCTTCCCTTCCCGGTCGACGGTCCGTGGCCCCGTGCCTCCGCGGCCGCACGGCTCCTACCTGATGATGTAGAGCTTCTCCTCCTGGCCGTACTCCTCCCTGCAGATGGTGAAGCGGTAGAACCAGGAGGCGTACCAGGAGGCCGACACCGTCAGGACGTAGGGCAGCAGCACCAGCTTGCACAGCAGGATGTCCGACATCCGGGGCTTCTGGTAGCCGCCCTTGATGTCGATCTTGTTTTTGATGATGTCCCGGATCACCTCCTCCTCCTGCTCCCGCACCTCCTCCTTGGAGCGCCGGTTGCGGCCCTTCTCCTTCTCCTTGGTGCGGCAGAGCAGGCCCTGCTGCTTGGCGATCTCGGTGGCCTGGATGCGGTACTTGGGCACCGTCACCAGGTAGCTGATGGCTTCATTGTAGCTGCTCTGCCAGCTGTAGTACTGGGGACCAGAGATGCACTTCATTCAGTCTCTGACAGGAACACGTCTGAGCTCACTGGGAGCGGTGGGCTGACACACAGTGTACAGTACAGGGCTGCCACACAGTATATAGTACAGGGCTGCCACACAGTATACAGTACAGGGCTGCCACACAGTATACAGTACAGGGCTGCCACACAGTGTACAGTACAGGGCTGCCACACAGTATATAGTACAGGGCTGCCACACAGTATATAGTACAGGGCTGACACACAGTATACAGTACAGGGCTGCCACACAGTGTACAGTACAGGGCTGCCACACAGTATATAGTACAGGGCTGCCACACAGTGTACAGTACAGGGCTGACACACAGTATACAGTACAGGGCTGCCACACAGTGTACAGTACAGGGCTGCCACACAGTATATAGTACAGGGCTGCCACACAGTGTACAGTACAGGGCTGCCACACAGTATACAGTACAGGGCTGCCACACAGTGTACAGTACAGGGCTGCCACACAGTATACAGTACAGGGCTGCCACACAGTATACAGTACGGGGCTGACACACAGTATATAGTACGGGGCTGACACACAGTATATAGTACGGGGCTGACACACAGTATACAGTACAGGGCTGCCACACAGAAGATTGTGGACACCAAAGATGGGAGTTCCTCATTTTTGCAACAATGGTTCAGAGCTCTTATAACGGACTCAGCACTCCCCACAAGTAGGTCCAGTTAACTACACACCATGGATGTGTTACTAACTCCACAACACAGGGAGGTGTCGTACCACAAGTAGGGCTCGCTACCTCTGTCTCCACCCCCACACCGCTGGTCCTACCTGGAAGATGGATATGGCGCAGACGGTGACCAGGATGACCACCCTGACGTCCACCTTGGGGGCCAGCCGCGTGCGGTAGTAGGCGTAGTAGTGGCGGTAGTACTCCTCAGGGTGGTCCAACATGTAGTCGTAGTCCCGGCGAGAGTCCTCATCCTGGAGGGTCAGGGGGCATGGGGTCAGGGGGCACGGGGTCAGGGGGGTACGGGGTCAGGGGGTACGGGGTCAGGGGGGTACGGGGTCAGGGGGGTACGGGGTCAGGGGGCACGGGGTCAGGGGGCACGGGGTTAAGGGGGGAAAAGGGTCAGGGGGTACGGGGTTAAGGGGGGAAAAGGGTCAGGGGGGAAAAGGGTCAGGGGGGTACGGGGTCAGGGGGGTACGGGGTCAGGGGGGTACGGGGTCAGGGGGCACGGGGTTAAGGGGGGAAAAGGGTCAGGGGGGAAAAGGGTCAGGGGGCACGGGGTCAGGGCGTACGGGGTCAGGGCTGGTGAGCACCACCACTAAAACCTTGAGGTCATACTGGCTCGGGGACTCAAAGCTGCACCCCATCACACCGACTGTTGTCATAACAAATGCACTGCCTTCCATACATTATATATCAAGACGAGATAACTTCATTACTCAAAGGAAGGACAGTCAAAGCAGCAAAGTGAAGCAGCAGAAACCGTGCAAGTCAAGGCAAAAATAACAACATATAAGACATATACCTCTGAACCATCACTGCTAAACTTAACCGACTGAATAAATATATGCAAATAAATAAATGATAATCCTCTGATTATAACCCAGTGCACGCTACTCATTATAACCTCTGGATGGGAACAGAAAACACAGAAAACACCACGTTAATTGTTAAGGAAACCCAAACACTGAGCAGACCGTAGTTTAATGACAACGTGGTAAAAGGTATCACGGTTACTTCGTTTTCTGGACAGTAAACATTTGAACGAACCCTGCCGTCAAACAGTTCCTCCGCATTCATCAGAGGGGAAAGTGCCACATTGGCACAGCAAGTTGACGTCAGCATGTTGGGCCCCGAGCCGCGGCGGCCCGTCACTAAACAAACTAAACCCAACATGGATCCGGTACGTTGGGGCAGTGCTTTCAAAGAAACACTGCTCCTCATACCTATCCGTGCGACTTTGTAGAGACGAACGGCGTTCATACGCACCTTCAGCGTCTCATAGGCAGTTGTTACCAGGAGGAACTTCTCCTCGGCGCTGCCCTGCGTCTCCCCGGCCAGGCCGGGGTCCCCGGCTCGGTACCGGTCGGGGTGGTACCTCCTGGCCAGCTGCCGGTACGCCCGCGCGATCTCCGGCTTGGTGGCGTCCCGGTTCACACCGAGCACGTCGTAGCATACCTGCGTGCCGCAGTACAGGCCTTCTATCAGCGCGGAGGCCGTGGAGATGCACGACGTGGCGAGCAGGAGCAGAACGCATGATGGAGTCCATAGACCGGACCGGCCATGCTCCGGTCGGGGAACCATTTCACTACGCGACGCGAACTCCAGTCGCACAATGTTGGCCTCACAGCCGCGCTATTTATAGACGGACGTAAGGGTGACGGTGCATTGGGGAGCCGTGACGTCACAGCGCGCCTGGGAATTCACTTCACTGCAGAAAGCCATGAAAATAATTAATGAAATAGTCTTAAATGATATAAAAAAATAAATCATAAATTTATATGATAAATAAATCAATAAATATAGTCCCATGCATTGGGTGAGTGCTGTCTGTCACATGCTGAGTCAATCACTTTCGCACGGCTGTCGTTGGAGTTATTATCCATATGAATATAATGTAGCGAGCGGCGGGTGAGACGAAACAGGCGAGGAGAGATTTCTCGTTCCCGAACCGGTAGATTTATTGACGTGACAACACACTCACTACGGGAACGTCTGCTCAGAACGGTATAGCAAAACCCAACGGCAAAAACAAGACAACAAATTAAAAAATAACCGCCTTCCATTACCCACAATTCTCCCCTACCCGGGGAACCTGGGAGTTGTAGTCCTGCCACTCCCGGGACGCTACACTGCCCCCCCCCCCCCAAGAGGTTAGCTGTCCTCAGCAACCCTTGAGTCCAATACGAAGCCCTGGAGGTGTTGGGGAAGCCGACGCTGTCGTTGGGGACGCCCTGGGGCCTCTCCCACAGCAATAGTGGTACGGGGGTTTGCTTGGAGCTGGTCCTCGGTGGGAGCCAAGGGTCGGTAAGGAGCAAGTCGGTCACAGTGGAGAGCCACCACCCGCTTCCGCTTCACTAATTGCACCCTGTATACCACATCCGACAGTCGCTCAAGCACGGTACAGGGACCGACCCACTGACTCGATAGCTTGGGGGAGAGTCCCTTCCTCCTCTCAGGGCAGTGGACCCAAACCAGTGTCCCGGACGCAAAGCCCGTCCCCCGACAACGGGTTTCGTAGGCCCGTTTCTGCCGGGACCCCGCGTCTGTTAAGGCTTGCCGGGTTAATCTGTGTACCCCCTGCAGCCGGAGGCGGAGGTGGTGGAAGTAGCTCAGGCCAGGTTCCCCTTGGACTTCTGGCTCAGGTGGCGGGCCGAACACCAGGTCAACTGGGGTACGGAGTTCATGACCAAACATGAGTGCAGCAGGAGTGCACTTGGTGGACTCCTGAACTGCCGTCCTGTATGCCCACAGGACCAGGGGTAGGTGGAGGTCCCAGTCTCGTTGTCTGTGGCTGGTCAGAATCGCGAGCTGGGTGGCCAGTGTGCGGTTAAACCGCTCCACAAGTCCATCGCTTTGGGGGTACAGAGGCGTGGTCCTCGTCTTCTTGATCCCCAGCCGCTGGCACACCTCACTGAACACGGAGGCCTCAAAGTTTCGCCCCTGGTCGCTGTGTAACTCTTCTGGTGCACCGAAGCGGCAGAACATTTCGTTGACCAGGTATTCAGCTGTGGTGGCGGTGGTCTGGTCGGGGACCGCGTACGCCTCTGGCCACTTGGTAAAATAGTCCATGGCCACGAGTACGTACCGGTTACCCCGGTCGGAGATGGGGAAGGGGCCCAGGATGTCAACACCGACCCGCTCCATGGGGGACCCCACCTGGTACTGCTGCAGAGGGGCATGTGAGCGCCGGGTTGGTCCCTTCTTGGCAGTACAGGAGTCACACTGATGCACAAACAGCTCCACATCCACGCGACATCCTGGCCAGTAGAACCGGGATCGCAGTCGGCGGAGGGTGACACGAAAGTGGCCTGCCCCCACTGAGCCGTGGATGAGTTGGAGGACACGGGGCCGCAGCACTCGAGGAACAAGGAGCTGTAGGACATCACGGTAGCCCCCCGGAGCCTGCCAGCGTCGATAAAGAAGGCCATCTCGTATGCTTAGGCTGGAACTCTGTGCATAGAGGGCCTTGGTCTCGGGGTCTAAGGCAGACACTACTGTCCACGCTGGTCGTTGGCCCGCCTCCACCCAGTCCCGGACCAGGGAGAGGATGGGATCTTGGCTCTGGTCTTGGCAGAGCTGCTGGGGATCGAAGGTCTCCAGACTGTTGCCACCTGGTAACAGGTGGCTATGGTCTCCACCGGGTGAGGGGGGGCTACTTTCGTCTGCTGAGGTGGTCCTCAGGGCCGCCACCAGTGGGGTCACCATCTTGTCCTCCACCCGCTGGCAGTACCGACACGCCTCTTCCTCGCAGGGGCGTCGAGACAAGGCATCAGCGTTGGTATGGAGACGCCCAGCCCGGTGGTGGATCTCAAAGTCGTAGTCTTGCAGGGACTCGAGCCACCGGGCTAGCTGACCCTCTGGCTCTTTAAAGTTAAGGAGCCAGGTGAGGGAGGCGTGGTCTGTGCGGAGGAGGAACTTCCCCCCGTAGAGGTAGGGGCGAAAGTGGCGAAGCCCCCGAATGACGGCTAACAGCTCCCGGCGCGTCACACAGTAGTTCCTCTCCGGTCGGCTGAGAGAACAGCTGTAGTACGCGATGACCTGCTCCCCGTGCTCGCCCTCCTGCGAGAGCACCGCACCAAGGCCCACGTTGCTGGCATCGGTGTCAACGATGAACGGTCGACGATGGTCTGGATAGGCCAGCACTGGGGCTCTGCTGAGTGAAGCCCGGAGTGCGGCAAAGGCAGTTGCACAGTCCTCTCCCCACTGAAATTGCCGGCCTTTCTGGGTAAGCTGGTGCAGCGGCCCAGCGACTGTAGCAAAGTCCTTGACGAACCGCCGATAGTATGAGGCCAGGCCTAGGAAGCTCCTTAACTCTGCAATGTTCTGTGGGATGGGCCAGTCTCGTACCGCAACCACCTTTGCAGGGTCTGTGGCCACCCCCTCACTGCTGACAACGTGGCCCAGGAAGGCCGTCTCTCACCGGAGCAGCTGGCACTTCTTGGGATGAAGGCGCAGCCCCGCCCGCCGGATGTTACCAAAGACATCCCTGAGGTGGGCCAGGGCGCCCTCGAAATCAGCTGCATGGATGAGGAGGTCGTCTAGGTAGACCACGCAGCGGCTCCGAGGGATGTCGACTAGGACTCTCTCCATTAGCCGTTCAAAGGTAGCCGGGGCATTGCACAAGCCAAACGGCATTACCTTGAATTGCCATAGCCCCTGGCCAATGGAGAAGGCAGTCTTAGGACGGGCCTCAGGTGTCAGTTCCACTTGCCAGTAGCCACTCCGGAGGTCGAGGGAGCTGAACCAGCAGGATCCAGAGATGTAGTCCAGGGCATCGTCGATGCGTGGGAGGGGATACGAGTCTTTGCGGGTGATATCGTTCAGGCGCCGATAGTCCACACAGAATCGCCAGGTGCCGTCTTTTTTTTGTACTAGGATAGCTGGGGCTGCCCAGGGGCTACTGGAAGGTTCGATGACGCCCGCTTCCACCATCTCCTTGATCTTCTGTTCTGCAGCCAACCGCTTAGCAAGGGGCAAACGACGGTGGTGGAGGCGAATAGGGTGGGCGTCACCGGTGTCGATGTCATGCTGCACCAGGTTGGTGCATGTGCAGTCCTCATCTTTGGCAGTGAAGATGTCGGAGAACGATTCCACAAGTCTCCGCAACCTGCTCCTCTGGTCAGTCTCCAAACCCTCGCAGCCCCTCTCGACCAGATCTTCAACAGCCTGCCTAGTCTCAGCTGATTGTGGTGATGTAGAGGACCCTCCGGTGGCTGGTGGTGATGCAGGGGACCCTCCAGTGGCTGGTGGTGATGTAGAGGACCCTCCGGCAGCTGGTGGCGAGGCAGATGATCCTCCGGCGGCTGCTGGCGGTGACGAGAAGGAGCCCCAGGCAGCTGGTGGCGATGCAGATGACCCTCCGGCGGCAGCTGGCAATGTGGATGACCCCCGGGCAGCTGGTGGTGATGTAGGCGACCCTCCGGCGGCTGCTGGCAATGTGGAGGACCCCCTGGCGGCTAGTGGTGATATAGGGGTCTGTCGCGCGCCAACTTCGCTGCTAGTGTGGAGCATCACAGCCCCTGTGCTCAGGTAGAGTGTGGCCCTGGGCACGTCCACCTTCGCCCCCCACTTGGTCAACAGGTCCAGCCCGATGATGCAGGGGTCCTGGATGTTGGCTAGCCAGAATTGGTGGTCGGTGTTGCAGCCGGCCACAAACACATGGAGGGACCTCTTCCCACGCATTCTCGCGCTTTCCCCCGTGACCGTTGTGATGCGAACCTTAGTGCCTCTCCAACCCCGTAACCTATGGCCAGACGTGCCAGGTAGGGTTCCGGGGCGGACCAAGGAGATGGTGGACCCCGTATCCACCAGGGCCCTACAGTGGGTTCCATCTAAGTTACAGTCCAGGTACAGTCCATGTGTCTGGCCTAGCCGGCCGAGCCGTAGTTCAGGGTTGGTGAGAGGGGTGTAGGCGGGCAGCGGTCCTCTCGCTGCGCTGCCCCACCCTAGTTTAACGGCGGTTGGGGCTCCAGGGATAGTGGGGCTGGGGCCGGGCAGTAGCGTGCGATGTGGCCTGGCTCCCCACATCTGTAGCAGCCCTCAGAGAACCTCCGGTTCGGCCTCTCCCTTGGTCGTCGCGATGGTGGTGGGGGGGCTGTGTGGGCCTGGCGGGTCACCTCGTCCCCATCACTATCGGGTTGGTCCAAACGCCGTACCTGGTATCTTGTATCTGGGGAGCGCCGCCTGGTACACAGGATGTGCTCCACCCGCTCTGCTTCGGTCAGAGCCTCTGCCAGGGTCCTCGGGGTGCACAGGCAAATATGTTCACAGAGGCATTCTGGACGTAGCCCCCGGACAAAGGCTTGGAGCGCAAGTTCCTCTTGTGTCATCGCATCGAAGGAAGGATACCCACGTCGTGCGTAGAGGCGAAGGTCTGCTGCATACGCACCGGGGCTCTCTGTCAGTTCCCTCTTGCGATTAACAAGCTGGTCTCTGGCGTCATCAGGGTAAACGTGGTGGGCAAAACGGTACCGTAATGCCCTCTCAATGGCCGGCCAGGTCAGTCGTTCTTCCGGTTGCAAATTGGTTAAGATTTGCAACGCCTTTCCTTCCAGGGAGAGGGCGACGTGAGTGGCAGTTTCGTCAGCTGACCAGTCATTAAGCTGAGCCGCTAGTCGGACCTGGATGAGGTAGGTCTCTATGGGTTCCTCTCCCCCAAATCGCGGCAATTTGATGGCGCTCCGTTTTGTCCCGTCTGTCAGCGCTGGTTGGGTAAGTCGCGCGCACGCGCCGTCCTCGATCACTCTCGACAACGGGCGTCCAGTGGTGGGATCCACCGCTTTCCTTCTCCGTAGCGGTGCGGAGGCGGCGATATCCGAGCGGGCGCTGGACCCATCAGGGAACCGCATCTCCCTCTCGCCCGCACCCCCCTTGCGGTGGCTTCTCGGCGGGAGTGCAGACTCGTCGACTCGTAAGCGCCCGAACCGGTAGATTTATTGACGTGACAACACACTCACTACGGGAACGTCTGCTCAGAACGGTATAGCAAAACCCAATGGCAAAAACAAGACAACAAATTCAAAAATAACCGCCTTCCATTACCCACAATTCTCCCCTACCCGGGGAACCTGGGAGTTGTAGTCCTGCCACTCCCGGGACGCTACAATAATATATAATAATGGTGCGTTCTAGCGACACGCATGGACACGCCCCTTTTACTCGGACGGAGAACTTTCCTGCTCGGTTGAACTCACAGGAGACCGAGCAAGGGTTCCGAGACAATTCACGATGGCTGCGCCCGGTGTCACCTGTTATGTGGCGTCCGTTTCTATGGAGACAGATAGTAATGCTATCTAGCTAGCATGCCAAAATGGTCTACTATCAAGCGACTCCAACGCTTTCACTTCACTAAATATACTGAAATATGAACATACATTCTGCGTCTAGTGTACTGTTCCTGGAATTCTTCCTCAAGGTTGTGTAGGTGAAGCTCATGCGACATGCGACTACCGCGACAATAGCTTTCCGGGTGGCGTCCATGTTTTTCTCCAACGAGCTTTGCTCGGAACAATAGGCGAGTTTCAGATCGTTTGCATTTGCGCATTTGTTGCAACGAGACTTGAGAAGATCCGGCGGAACTCGTCATAATCACGTCAAGTTCCCGTCTGGTCAAGGCGGACACAGGTGAACTTCTCGTCAACAACTTCCGTTCTTCGTTGCAGACGAGTTCGAGGCATTGGATCTCCCCTTACTGATGCAGGCTGAGGAGCAAATGCGATGAATTTTCTGCATGCACAATGGCTTGGCTATGTGGAGAAATGTGTAAATAAAATAAATAAAATAAAAAATGCATGATGAGTGATGAAGTGAAAGTTCACAAAATCGTCTCTTTTTAATCTATTTTTAATATGCATAGTTTGGGAGAGGGCACCAGACACGCCTCTCTGAAAGGTGTAATGTCACTTCTGACGTGGATAATTTAATTTCGGTATTCCAACCAACCAGGGCAAAGTTGAGAGGAGCTTGAGGGGAGTGTCTTATGTCCGCACTTGCTCGAGTGAACATGGCCAGAAAAGCAGGCGGAAGTTGTTATCCTGAAAACACGCGAGTTTTGAAAGCCAGGTGAATCGTCGCATCGGAAGTTCATCAGAGGTATTTCTGACGTTTTCATCCCAGAATGCATTCTGAAGCATGGCAAACGAAGCCGCATGCCTCATCTGAAACTCGCCTAATAATAAAACGCTTGAAGTGTAGAAGTGACGTCACCACCGAGGTCCGAGACGGTTCGCAGAGAATAATAAAACGCACCATAACTCTTTATTCATATGTGAATTTAACAAAACACGTTCTACTTTGTGTATCTTCATACAGAAAAACACAAACAAGAAGCATGATATTAAGCTTGTTCAATAATTATCTAGGCTAAAATGTTAAAATATAAGGTGATAATCTGACAAATAAAACCATTATGTATATGATAGTATTAAGTTTTAATTACGTAAATAAAGTTGTGTGATTACGTATAAATACAATATTGATTGTATAGAATCAATATTGGATCAATATTTTTGACACAATTCCAGTCCTACTGGTCCTACTTCTGTAGAAAGTGTTAATTCTACAGAGAAGGTATGAACTCTGTAGAGAATCTCCAGTCCATTAGATTTAGAGCCGCGGCTCCACAGTTTCCGTCCAGAGTTCCGCAGACGGCCGCACTGCCTGTCGACCCCCCGCTGCCCGACCTCCTGCCGACCTCCTGCAGGAGATCATGATGGAATATCAATCTATGAAGATCGCCCACCAGGTTCGGGAGGCGGTGAGTTAAAAAACAGACGTATTTACGTTTTGCTCTAACTTTCATTTCCTTTAGGAGGGTTACTAATAATGAATGATGGAGCATCTTGGAGCGGTTGGTTAAGGGGGAATAGACGTAAGACTAAAAACAAAACAACCGACATGTGTAGAGGTCGGGTGGTGCGATTGTCAAATTAAATACATCTTTAATGCATGTTTCTTCTATTCACAACCTGGACACAGATCGCAGTTAAGCTAACCAAACTAGCCAAAGTTAGCGTACCTCGTTGCCTAGGCAACGGTCTCTGTCAGCGTCCATTGGTTAGACACACACGCAAGCGTAGGTGCGCATGCGCGCGCGGGCGCGCACACACGCACGCACACACACACACAAACACACACACACACACACACACACACACGCACACACACACACACACACACACACACACACACACACACACACACACACACAAGGCGTTTGAAGCATGCGCTAGCCATGGTTGACGGTGGCTGTTGCTTTGTGTTGACCAGGAGGATCTGAGAACAGAGACCCGGAAGAAGGACCTCCTCATCCTAATCTACCACCACCTCCTGGAACAAGGGTCTGTGTGTGTGTGTGTGTGTGTGTGTGTAGCTGTTGTATCTTCCAGCTACATGTATTTATCCATATAGAATAGATAGTGATGGTGTATGTGCAGGTACATGGACACAGCAGTGGTCCTGGATGAGGAATGTAACGGTGGTCTCCAGAGGTTGGAGGTCTGTGACAACGTGGACCTGGAGACGGTGCTCATGGAGTACCAGTCATACCACTACGTCAAGTTCCACAAGTACCCCAAACTCACCCGGAGAACCGCCCCCACTGGTAGGGCTGACAGCTGACTGGCTGACCATATGAATGCCTATCAGTACCTATACCTATGAGTACTT
This sequence comes from Urophycis tenuis, assembly GCA_036785325.1. Classification (NCBI taxonomy): domain Eukaryota; kingdom Metazoa; phylum Chordata; class Actinopteri; order Gadiformes; family Phycidae; genus Urophycis; species Urophycis tenuis. The sequence goes on from JAXIVH010000270.1 coordinate 179,279, forward strand.
ATACCTATGAGTACTTATACCTATCAGTACCTATCAGTACATATACCTATCAGTACCTATCAGTACCTATACCTATCAGTACCTACACCTATCAGTACCTATCAGTACATATACCTATCAGTACCTATCAGTACCTATACTATCAGTACTTATACCTATCAGTACCTATCAGTACCTATACCTATCAGTACCTATACCTATCAGTACTTATACCTATCAGTACCTATCAGTATCTATACCTATCAGTACCTATCAGTACCTATACCTATCAGTACCTATACCTATCAGTACCTATCAGTACCTACGTATACCTATCAGTACCTATACCTATCAGTACTTATACCTATCAGTACTTATACCTATCAGTACCTATACCTATCAGTACTTATACCTATCAGTACCTATACCTATCAATACTTATACCTATCAGTACTTATACCTATGAGTACTTATACCTATGAGTACTTATACCTATGAGTACTTATACCTATGAGTACCTACACCTATCAGTACCTATACCTATCAGTACTTATACCTATCAGTACCTATACCTATCAGTACCTATACCTATGAGTACTTATACCTATGAGTACTTATACCTATGAGTACCTATCAGTACATATACCTATCAGTACCTATACCTATGAGTACTTATACCTATGAGTACTTATACCTATGAGTACTTATACCTATGAGTACTTATACCTATCAGTACCTACACCTATCAGTACCTATACCTATGAGTACTTATACCTATGAGTACTTAATCCTATCAGTACATATACCTATCAGTACCTATCAGTACCTATACCTATCAGTACCTATCAGTACCTATACCTATCAGTACTTATACCTATCAGTACCTATCAGTACCTATACCTATCAGTACCTATCAGTACCTATACCTATCAGTACTTATACCTATCAGTACCTATCAGTACTTATACCTATCAGTACCTATACCTATCAGTACTTATACCTATCAGTACCTATCAGTACCTATACCTATCAGTACCTATCAGTACCTATACCTATCAGTACTTATACCTATCAGTACCTATACCTATCAGTACCTATACCTATCAGTACTTATACCTATCAGTACTTATACCTATCAGTACCTATACCTATCAATACTTATACCTATCAGTACTTATACCTATCCGTGATTATACCTATCAGTACCTATCAGTACCTATACCTATCGGTACTTATACCTATCAGTACTTATACCTATCAGTACATATACCTATCAGTACTTATACCTATCAGTACTTATACCTATCAGTACCTATACCTATCAGTACATATACCTATCAGTACCTATACCTATCAGTACTTATACCTATCAGTACTTATACCTATCAGTATTTATACCTATCAGTACCTATACCTATCAGTACTTATACCTATCAGTACTTATACCTATCAGTACCTATACCTATCAATACTTATACCTATCAGTACTTATACCTATCCGTGATTATACCTATCAGTACCTATCAGTACCTATACCTATCGGTACTTATACCTATCAGTACTTATACCTATCAGTACTTATACCTATCAGTACCTATACCTATCAGTACTTATACCTATCAGTACTTATACCTATCAGTACCTATACCTATCAGTACCTACACCTATCAGTACCTATCAGTACCTATACCTATCAGTACCTATACCTATCAGTGATTACATGAACAACTTTTGTCTCTCCAGTTGAAACCAGAGTAGTTAGAAGCTGTGGCAAGAAAAGGTATGATTTTCTGTTTGTTTGCATGCCTTATTCTGTTTTTGACTTTTTGACTATTACCTGTTTTGACTATTTTTTTACATTGCTATACAGTTCTGTCTATTTCAGTTTAAATGTGTTATTACTTATTCTGAATACATATGAATGTATTCAGAATGTGCACGTGTATCAGTGTGCTTTATTTTGTGGCTTGATATTATATATATTCATATATTCTAATTTTTTTGTTTCATCCCTAAGGACCCCATCCTCCACAGTGAAGCCCCTCCCTAAAATAAGCCCCACCCACCAACCACATTCTGGGGGAGGAGCCAAGAAGTCAGAACCCAAAATGACCATCAAAGACAGGAGTGTATGATGTTTTTTCAATGTTAAAGCTTACAAAAATGTAGCTAAAGCATCAGGGTTAACCTTAGAGGAGTAAAGGGTGTATTTTAACCCTACAGGTATAAACCTAAGAAGTTTAAAATGTGTATTTAACTCAACTTAGAGGTGTAAAGTGTCTACCTAACCAACACTAGAGGTATAATGTGTGTATTTCCTAAACCAGGAGAATGGGCTCTTGGATCCTCCAGTGGAGTTTGGTCTCAACATCTCATCCATCTCAACAGATGGAGCTTCAGGAGAAGGAAGCTCTGGGAAGGTACAGAGGAGCCTCTAAAGAGTCTAATGGTCTTCATATGAGCATCTAAAGACAACAGTGGTCTTCAAGGACATCTACAGAGAATGGTCACCTTCATAGCATAATCTAAAGAACTTAGGGGTCTTCCTAGGAGCATCTATTGACTATAGTATACTATAGTGGTCTTCTAGGCCACTATAGAGGAGAACCTTGAGAAGTGATGAGTAGATTAGCAACGTGAATTCTAACTAACTTTCAATTGGAGAGTGGAAGGGAGCTTTATCTAGGTGCAAGGGGTATTCATACAAATGTATTTTAAATTGATGAGTAACAATGTAAATAAGGTTATAACATTTTCATAAAATTTTATATTATCATTAGGGTACATTTTTCCATGACAGTGTGTTCCAGTGTAGTTACAGTGGTCTTGTGTTCAGATGACGGACCAGAAGGCTGTGTTCCAGTGTAGTTACAGTGGTCTTGTGTTCAGATGACGGACCAGAAGGCTGCGTTCCAGTGTAGTTACAGTGGTCTTGTGTTCAGATGACGGACCAGAAGGCTGCGTTCCAGTGTAGTTACAGTGGTCTTGTGTTCAGATGACGGACCAGAAGGCTGTGTTCCAGTGTAGTTACAGTGGTCTTGTGTTCAGATGACGGACCAGAAGGCTCTGTTCCAGTGTAGTTACAGTGGTCTTGTGTTCAGATGACGGACCAGAAGGCTGTGTTCCAGGGCGCGGGCAGAGGAGGCGCAGCAGACACCGACCACACGGTATCTACAGTCAGTTAACCCCTGACCCTGTTGACCCTTGACCCTGCTAACCCTGTTAACTCCTGACCCCTTACCCTGCTAACCCCTGACCCTTGACCCTGCCAACCCTGTTACCACTGTTGACCCTTGACCCTGCTAACCCTGATAACCCCTGACCCTATTAACACTGTTAACTTTTGACCCTATTGACCCTGTTAACCCTTGACACTCTTAAAGCTGGGGTAGGTGGAGAAACCAGCCAGAGTAAACTAGATTTTGAAAGCCCAGCCGGAGATAATCCCATCCACCTACTCAGGCTACCCTCCAAAGCCACCCCCAAAATGCATAATAATAATAATAATAAATCTGATTTATATAGCACTTAATATGGTACTCTAAGACACTTTACATATTCGCCCTATCAAACTAAACAATAGAGCTAATTAAGACTAGGATAAAGTTAGGTGGGGAAGGCTAGTGTGAAAAGGTGTGTTTTAAGTGCAGATTGATGACAAGCATGACAAGCTAGCCAGCCTTAGGAGTTTGTCAACTCTGTGGAACACATTTGTTCATGTGCAATGAGTGAAAGGGTAGATAACCTTTCTGTTGTAGGAGCGCCTGCTGAAACCTCTGGGAGCGTTCATCACAACAAACAGTGAGATGAGAGAACTAGCAGCCATCATCAGCAAGGTAGACACACACACACACACACACACACACACACAGATACACACACACACACACACACACACACACACACACACACACAGACACACACACACACACACACACACACACACACACACACACACACACACACACACACACAAACACACACACACAGTGGGAGGCAGTAGAATATTAGTAGCTTCTCTCTTGTGTTATTTGGTACCTGAGTACTCCAGCAGGAGGCAGTAAAGAGCTACTCTCTTTTAGAAACGTAGTACCTGAGTACTCCAGTAAGAGGCTGTGAAGAGCTGAGTGATTCTATCCATTCACTGTCAAATTATCTGAGTCTTATCAATTGACCTTTTCTGCCATTTGCTTTTAAAGGGCACGTTTAAAAGCCCAAACAGAGCAGTATTTCTGTGTGTGTGTGTGTGTGTGTGTGTGTGTGTGTGTGTGTGTGCCTTTTAAAGGACATCTATTTGCACAACCCCAACGTGCACTGGGATGACATCATGGGACTGGAAGATGCAAAGCGATTAGTCAAAGAGGCCGTTGTCTACCCAATTAAGGTGAGTCAGTTGACCCAATTAAGGTGAGTCAGTTGACCCAATTAAGGTGAGTCAGTTGACCCAATAAAGCAAGTCAGGTGACCCAATTAAGGTAAGTCAGGTGACCAAATCAAGGTGAGTCAGATGACCCCATTAGAGTGAGTCAGGTGACCCCATTAAGGTGATTCATGTGACCCATGGCTGGTATTTCTTGATTCTGAATACATCTCCTTTAAAGGTCTTAAAGGTAGGGAGCCTGCAGGTCAGGGTATTCTGTTAGGCTGACATTAAATCCATACCTGGACACACACACACACACACACACACAAATGCTTAAACATATACATATATTGTGCGTACCTGCACACACACACACACACACACAGACCGCTACCATAACTTATCCCTTATTGAAATGACAACAGGTCCGTTTGTGTATTCCTGTGACATTTACCCTCCAGATGGGGACAGATGTTCTGCACATGTTCACCATTATTATATTCTCTAGGAGCTCAACTCAATC
>JAXIVH010000271.1:0-167500 GCA_036785325.1 Urophycis tenuis
TAAAATAAATAAATAAATAAATAAAAATTCATAACAGACCCCCACCCATTACTGAGCCAGGATTGGAAATTTCTAGCCACCACGGGTGTGGGCTTTATAAAAAAAATAAAAAAATAAAAAATCATAACAGACCCCACCCCCATCACAGAGTCAGGATTGGAAATTTCTAGCCACCCCGGGGGTGGGCTTTATAAAAAAAAAAAAAAAAAAAAAAAATCATAACAGACCCCCCCCCCCCCCCCCCCATCACAGAGCCAGGATTGGAAATTTCTAGCCACCCCGGGGGTGGGCTTTATAAAAAAAAAATAAATAAAAAAAAAAAATAAATAAAAAAATATAAATTCATAACAGACCCCCACCCATTACTGAGCCAGGATTGGAAATTTCTAGCCACCAAGGGGTGTGGGCTTTATAAAAAAAAAAAAATAAAAAAAAATCATAACAGACCCCACCCCCCCCCCCCCCCCCCATCACAGAGCCAGGATTGGAAATTTCTAGCCAACCCGGGTGTGGGCTTTATAAAGAAAAAAAAAAAATCATAACAAATCCCCCACCATCACTGAATCAGGATTGGAAATTTCTAGCCACCCCGGGTGTGGGCTTTATAAAAAATAAATAAAAAATAAAAATCATAACACACCCCACCCCCATCACTGAGCCAGGATTGGAAATTTCTAGCCACCACGGGTGTGGGCTTTATAAAAAAAATAAAAAATAAAAAATCATAACAGACCCCACCCCCATCACAGAGTCAGGATTGGAAATTTCTAGCCAACCCGGGGGTGGGCTTTATAAAAAAATAAAAAAAATAAAAAATCACAACAGACCCCCCCCCCCCCCCATCACAGAGCCAGGATTGGAAATTTCTAACCACCAGCGTGGGCTTTATACAAAAATTAATAAAATAAAAAAAAATAAAATATAAAAAAATAAAAATTCATAACACCTCACTGAGCCAGGATTGGAAATTTCTAGCCACCCCGGATGTGGGCTTTATAAAAAAAAAAAAAAAAAAAAAAAAAAATCATAACAGACCCCACCCCCATCACTGAGCCAGGATTGGAAATTTCTAGCCACCCCGGGTGTGGGCTTTATAAAAAAATAAATAAAAAAAAATCATAACAGACCCCCACCCATTACTGAGCCAGGATTGGAAATTTCTAGCCACCACGGGTGTGGGCTTTATAAAAAAAATAAAAAAATAAAAAATCATAACAGACCCCACCCCCATCACAGAGTCAGGATTGGAAATTTCTAGCCACCCCGGGGGTGGGCTTTATAAAAAAAAAAAAAAAAAAAAAAAATCATAACAGACCCCCCCCCCCCCCCCCCCCCCATCACAGAGCCAGGATTGGAAATTTCTAGCCACCCCGGGGGTGGGCTTTATAAAAAAAAATAAATAAAAAAAATAAATAAATAAAAAAATATAAATTCATAACAGACCCCCACCCATTACTGAGCCAGGATTGGAAATTTCTAGCCACCAAGGGGTGTGGGCTTTATAAAAAAAAAAAAAAAAAAAAAAATCATAACAGACCCCACCCCCCCCCCCCCCCCCCCATCACAGAGCCAGGATTGGAAATTTCTAGCCAACCCGGGTGTGGGCTTTATAAAGAAAAAAAAAAAATCATAACAAATCCCCCACCATCACTGAATCAGGATTGGAAATTTCTAGCCACCCCGGGTGTGGGCTTTATAAAAAATAAATAAAAAATAAAAATCATAACACACCCCACCCCCATCACTGAGCCAGGATTGGAAATTTCTAGCCACCACGGGTGTGGGCTTTATAAAAAAAATAAAAAATAAAAAATCATAACAGACCCCACCCCCATCACAGAGTCAGGATTGGAAATTTCTAGCCAACCCGGGGGTGGGCTTTATAAAAAAATAAAAAAAATAAAAAAATCACAACAGACCCCCCCCCCCCCATCACAGAGCCAGGATTGGAAATTTCTAACCACCAGCGTGGGCTTTATACAAAAATTAATAAAATAAAAAAAAATAAAATATAAAAAAATAAAAATTCATAACACCTCACTGAGCCAGGATTGGAAATTTCTAGCCACCCCGGATGTGGGCTTTATAAAAAAAAAAAAAAAAAAAAAAAAAAAAATCATAACAGACCCCACCCCCATCACTGAGCCAGGATTGGAAATTTCTAGCCACCCCGGGTGTGGGCTTTATAAAAAAATAAATAAAAAAAAATCATAACAGACCCCACCCCCATCACTGAGCCAGGATTGGAAATTTCTAGCCACCCCGGGTGTGGGCTTTATAAAAAATAAAAAATAAAAAAATCATAACAGACCCCACCCCCATCATTGAGCCAGGATTGGACATTTTTAGCCACCCCGGGTGTGGGCTTTATAAAAATAAAAAAATAATAAATAAATAAAAATTCATAAAAGACCCCCCCCCCATTACTGAGCAAGTATTGGAAATTTCTAGCCACCCTGGGTGTGGGCTTAGTAATAAAAAAAAAAAAATAAAAAAAAATCATAACAGACCCCCCCCCCCCCCCCCATCACAGAGCCAGGATTGGAAATTTCTAGCCACCCCGGGGGTGGGCTTTATAAAAAAAAAATAATAAAAATAATAATAAATAAAAAAATAAAAATTCATAACAGACCCCCACCCATTACTGAGCCAGGATTGGAAATTTCTAGCCAACCCGGGTGTGGGCTTTATAAAGAAAAAAAAAAAAATCATAACAAATCCCCCGCCATCACTGAATCAGGATTGGAAATTTCTAGCCACCCCGGGGATGGGCTTTATAAAAAAAAATAATAATAATCATAACAGACCCCCCCCCCATCATTGAGCCAGGATTGGAAATTTCTAGCCACCCGGGTGTGGGCTTTATAAAAAAAAAATGAAAAAAAAAAAATTCATAACAGACCCCCCACATTACTGAGCCAGGATTGGAAATGTCTAGCCACCCCGGGTTTGGGCTTTAAAAAAAAAAAAAAAAAAAAAAATCATAACAGACCCCCCCACCCCCATCACTGAGCCAGGAATGGAAATGTCTAGCCACCCCGGGTGTGGGCTTGATAAAAAAAATAAATAAATAAAAAATCATAACAGACCCCCCCCCCCCCCCATCACAGAGCCAGGATTGAAAATTTCTAGCCACCCCGGGGGTGGGCTTTAGAAAAAAAGTTAAAAAAAAATAAAATCACAACAGACCCCCCCCCCCCCCCACCCCCATCACTGAGGCAGGATTGGAAATTTCTAGCCACCCCGGGTGTGGGCTTTATAAAAAAAATAATAAAATTATTTAAAAGAAAAATTAAAAAAATCATAACAGACTCCCCCCCATCACTGAGCCAGGATTGGAAATTTCTAGCCACCCCGGATGTGGGCTTTATAAAAAAAAAAAAAAAAAAAATCATAACAGACCCCACCCCCATCACTGAGCCAGGATTGGAAATTTCTAGCCACCCGGGTGTGGGCTTTATAAAAAAAAAAAAAAAAAATCATAACAGACCCCACCCCCATCACTGAGCCAGGATTGGAAATTTCTAGCCACCCCGGGGGTGGGCTTTATAAAAAAAATAATAAAAAAAACAAATTCACAACAGACCCCCCTACTGAGCCAGGATTGGAAATGTCTAGCCACCCCGGGGGTGGACTTTATAAAAAAAAAAAAAATTAAAAAAATCATAACAGACCCCACCCCCATCACAGAGTCAGGATTGGAAATTTCTAGCCACCCCGGGGGTGGGCTTTATAAAAAAAAATAAAATAAAAAAAAAATCACAACAGAACCCCCCCCCCCCCATCACTGAGCCAGGATTGGAAATTTCTAGACACCCCGGGGGTGGGCTTTATAAAAAAAAATAATAAAAAAAAACAAATTCATAACAGACCCCCCCCCATTACTGAGCCAGGATTGGAAATGTGTAGCCACCCCGGGTGTGGGCTTGATAAAAAAAATAAAATAATAAAAAATCATAACAGACCCCCCCCCCCATCACAGAGCCAGGATTGGAAATTTCTAGCCACCCCGGGGGTGGGCTTTATAAAAAAATAAAAAATAAATAAAATCACAACAGACCCCCCCCCCCCCCATCACTGAGCCAGGATTGGAAATTTCTAGCCACCCCGGGTGTGGGCTTTATAAAAAAAAAAAAAAAAAAAATTATAACAGACCCCCCCCCATTACTGAGCCAGGATTGGGAATTTCTAGCCACCCCGGGTGTGGGCTTTATAAAAAGAAGAAAAAAAAAATCACAAAAGACCCCGCCCCCATGACAGAGTCAGGATTGGAAATTTCTAGCCACCCCGGGTGTGGGCTTTATAAAAAAATAATAAAAAATACAAATTGATAACAGACCCCCCCATTACTGAGCCAGGATTGGAAATGTCTAGCCACCCCGGGTGTGGGCTTGATAAAAAAAATAAAATAATAAAAAATCATAACAGACCCCCCCCCCCCCCCATCACAGAGCCAGGATTGGAAATTTCTAGCCACCCCGGTGGTGGGCTTTATAAAAAAAAATAATAATAATAAAATCACAACAGACCCCCCCCCCCCCCATCACTGAGACAGGATTGGAAATTTCTAGCCACCCCGGGTGTGGGCTTTATAAAAAAAAAAAATACAATTATTTAAAAAAAAAAAAAAAAAAATCATAACAGACCCCCACCCATCACTGAGCCAGGATTGGAAATTTCTAGCCAACCCGGGTGTGGGCTTTATAAACAAATATAAAAAAATAAATAATCATAACAGACCCCACCCCCATCACAGAGTCAGGATTGGAAATTTCTAGCCACACCTGGGGTGGGCTTTATAAAAAAAAAAAAAATTAAAAAAAATCACAACAGACCCCCCCCCCCCCATCACTGAGCCAGGATTGGAACTTTCTAGCCACCCCGGGTGTGGGCTTTATAAAAAAAATAAAATAATAAAAAATCATAACAGACAACCCCCCCCCCCCATCACAGAGCCAGGATTGGAAATTTCTAGCCACCCCGGGGGTGGGCTTTATAAAAAAAAAAAAATAAAAAAAAATAACAACAGACCCCCCCCCCCCCCCATCACTGAGGCAGGATTGGAAATTTCTAGCCAACCCGGGTGTGGGCTTTATAAACAAATATAAAAAAATAAAAAATCATAACAGACCCCACCCCCATCACAGATTCAGGATTGGAAATTTCTAGCCACCCCAGGGGTGGGCTTTATAAAAAAAAATAAAGTAAAAAAAAATCACAACAGACCCCCCCCCCCCCATCACTGAGCCAGGAATGGAACTTTCTAGCCACCCCGGGTGTGGGCTTTAAAAAAAAATAATAAAAAAAACAAATTCATAACAGACCCCCCCCATTACTGAGCCAGGATTGGAAATGTCTAGCCATCCGGGGTGTGGGCTTGATAAAAAAAATTAAATAATAAAAAAACATAACAGACCCCCCCCCCCCATCACAGAGCCAGGATTGGAAATTTCTAGCCACCCCGGGGGTGGGCTTTATAAAAAATAATAATAATAATAAAATCACAACAGACCCCCCCCCCCCATCACTGAGACAGGATTGGAAATTTCTAGCCACCCCGGGTGTGGGCTTTATAAAAAAAATTATAAAATTATTTAAAAAAAAATTTGAAAAAATCATCACAGAGTCAGGATTGGAAATTTCTAGCCACACCTGGGGTGGGCTTTATAAAAAAAAAAAAAATTAAAAAAAATCACAACAGACCCCCCCCCCCCATCACTGAGCCAGGATTGGAACTTTCTAGCCACCCCGGGTGTGGGCTTTATAAAAAAAATAAAATAATAAAAAATCATAACAGACAACCCCCCCCCCATCACAGAGCCAGGATTGGAAATTTCTAGCCACCCCGGGGGTGGGCTTTATAAAAAAAAAAAAAAAAAAAAAAATAACAACAGACCCCCCCCCCCCCCCATCACTGAGGCAGGATTGGAAATTTCTAGCCAACCCGGGTGTGGGCTTTATAAACAAATATAAAAAAATAAAAAATCATAACAGACCCCACCCCCATCACAGATTCAGGATTGGAAATTTCTAGCCACCCCAGGGGTGGGCTTTATAAAAAAAAATAAAGTAAAAAAAAATCACAACAGACCCCCCCCCCCCCCATCACTGAGCCAGGAATGGAACTTTCTAGCCACCCCGGGTGTGGGCTTTAAAAAAAAATAATAAAAAAAACAAATTCATAACAGACCCCCCCCATTACTGAGCCAGGATTGGAAATGTCTAGCCATCCGGGGTGTGGGCTTGATAAAAAAAATTAAATAATAAAAAAACATAACAGACCCCCCCCCCCCATCACAGAGCCAGGATTGGAAATTTCTAGCCACCCCGGGGGTGGGCTTTATAAAAAATAATAATAATAATAAAATCACAACAGACCCCCCCCCCCCATCACTGAGACAGGATTGGAAATTTCTAGCCACCCCGGGTGTGGGCTTTATAAAAAAAATTATAAAATTATTTAAAAAAATTTTTGAAAAAATCCTAACAGAACCCCACCCATCACTGAGCCAGGATTGGAAATTTCTAGCCAACCCGGGTGTGGGCTTTATAAAAAAAAATAAAATAAAAAAAAATCACAACAGACCCCCCCCCCCCCCATCACTGAGCCAGGATTGGAACTTTCTAGCCACCCCGGGTGTGGGCTTTATAAAAAAAAAAAAAAATCATAACAGACCCCACCCCCATCACTGAGCCAGGATTGGAAATTTCTAGCCACCCCGGGGTTGGGCTTTATAACAAAATAATGAAAAAAACAAATTCATAACAGACCCCCCCCCCATTACTGAGCCAGGATTGGAAATGTCTAGCCACCCCGGGTGTGGGCTTGATAAAAAAAATAAAATAATAAAAAATCATAACAGACCCCCCCCCCCCCCCATCACAGAGCCAGGATTGGAAATTTCTAGCCACCCCGGGGGTGGGCTTTATAAAAAAAAAAATAAAAATAAAAAATCATAACAGACCCCACCCCCATCACTGAGCCAGGATCGGAAATTTCTAGCCACCCCGGGTCTGGGCTTTATAAAAAAATAAATAAAAACTTAAAAATCATAACAGACCCCACCCCCATCACAGAGCCAGGATTGGAAATTTCTAGCCACCCCGGGGGTGGGCTTTATAAAAAAAAAAAAATAATAATAAAATCACAACAGACCCCCCCATCACTGAGCCAGGATTGGAACTTTCTAGCCACCCAGGGTGTGGGCTTTATAAAAAAAAAAAAAAAAAAATCATAACAGACCCCCCCCCACCCCATAACTGAGCCAGGATTGGAAATTTCTAGCCACCCAGGGTGTGGGCTTTATAAAAAAATAATAAAAAAAAACAAATTCATAACAGACCCCCCCCATTACTGAGCCAGGATTGGAAATGACTAGCCACCCCGGGTGTGGGCTTGATAAAAAAAAAATAATAATAAAAAATCATAACAGACCCCCCCCCCATCACTGAGGCAGGATTTGAAATTTCTAGCCACCCCGGGTGTGGGCTTTATAAAAAAAATAATAAAATTATATTAAAAAAAAATTAAAAAAATCATAACAGACCCCCCCCCCCATCACTGAGCCAGGATTGGAAATTTCTAGCCACCTCTGGTGTGGGCTTTATAAAAAAAAAAATTAAAAAATCATAACAGACCCCCCCCCCATCACTGAGCCAGGATTGGAAATTTCTAGCCACCCCAGGTGTGGGCTTTATAAAAAAAATAAAAAAATAAAAAATCATAACAGACCCAACCCCCATCACAGAGCCAGGATTGGAAATTTCTAGCCACCCCGGGGGTGGGCTTTATAAAAAATAAAAAAATAAAAATCATAACAGACCCCACCCCCATCACTGAGCCAGGATTGGAAATTTTTAGCCACCCCGGGTGTGGGCTTTATAAAAAAAAAAAAAAAAAAAAAAAAATCATAACAGACCCCACCCCAATCACAGAGCCAGGATTGGAAATTTCTAGCCACCCCGGGGGTGGGCTTTATAAAAAAAAAAAAAATAAAAAAAAATCACAACAGACCCCCCCGCATCACTGAGCCAGGATTGGAACTTTCTAGCCACCCGGGTGTGGGCTTTATAAAAAAAAAATAAAAATAAAAAATCATAACAGATCCAACCCCCATCACTGAGCCAGGATCGGAAATTTCGAGCCACCCCGGGGGTGGGCTTTATAAAAAAAAAAAAAAAAAAAAAAAAAAAAAAAAAAATAAAAAAATAAAAATTCATAACAGACCCCCACCCATCACTGAGCCAGGATTGGAAATTTCTAGCCACCTCTAGTGTGGGCTTTATAAAAATAAAAAAATAGAAAAATCATAACAGACACCCCCCGCCCCAATCACTGAGCCAGGATTGGAAATTTCTAGCCACCCGGGTGTGGGCTTTATAAAAAAAAAAAAAAAAATCATAACAGACCCCCCCCCATCACTGAGCCAGGATTGGAAATTTCTAGCCACCCCGGGGGTGGGCTTTATAAAAAAAAAAAAAAATAAAAATCATAACAGAACCCCCCCCCCCCCCCCCCATCACTGAGCCAGGATTGGAAATTTCTAGCCACCCCGGGGGTGGGCTTTATAAAAAAAAATAAAAATAAAAAATCATAACAGACCCCCCCCCCATCACAGAGCCAGGATTGGAAATTTCTAGCCACCACGGGTGTGGGCTTTATAAAAAAAAAAAAAAAAAATCATAACAGACCCCCCCCCCATCACTGAGCGAGGATTGGAAATTTCTAGCCACAACCGGGTGTGGGCTTTATAAAAAAAAAAATGAAAAAAAAAAAAATCATAACAGACCCCCACCCATCACTGAGCCAGGATTGGAAATTTCTAGCCACCTCTGGTGTGGGCTTTATGAAAATAAAAAAATTAAAAAATCATAACAGACCCCCCCCCCCCCATCACTGAGCCAGGATTGGAAATTTCTAGCCAGCCCGGGTGTGGGCTTTATAAAAAAAAAAAAAAAAAAATCATAACAGACCCCACCCCCATCACTGAGCCAGGATTGGAAATTTCTAGCGACCCCGGGGGTGGGCTTTATAAAAAAAATAAATAAATAAATAAATAAAAATTCATAACAGACCCCTGCCCCATCACTGAGCCAGGATTGGAAATTTCTAGCCAACCGGGTGTGGGCTTTATAAAAAAAATAAAAAATATCATAACAGACCCCCCCCCCATCACTGAGCTAGGATTGGAAATGTCTAGCCACCCCGGATGTGGGCTTTATAAAAATAAAAAAAAAATAAAAAATCACAACAGACCCCCACCCCATCACTGAGCCAGGAATCGGAATTTCTAGCCCCCCGGGTGTGGGCTTTATAAAAAAATAATAAAAAAAACAAATTCATAACAGACCCCCCCCATTACTGAGCCAGGATTGGAAATGACTAGCCACCCCGGGTGTGGGCCTGATAAAAAAATAATAATAATAAAAAATCATAACAGACCCCCCCCCCCCCCCCCCCCATCACAGAGCCAGGATTGGAAATTTCTAGCCACCCCGGGGGTGGGCTTTATAAAAAAAAAAAATAATAAAAAAATCACAACAGACCCAACCCCCATCACTGAGCCAGGATAGGAAATTACTAGCCACCCCGGGTGTGGGCTTTATAAAAAAATAAAAAAAAAATTAAAAATCATAACAGACCCCGCCCCCATCACAGAGCCAGGATTGGAAATTTCTAGCCACCCCGGGGGTGGGCTTTATAAAAAAAAATAAAAATAAAAAATCATAACAGACCCAACCCCCATCACAGAGCCAGGATTGGAAATTTCTAGCCACCCCGGGGGTCGGCTTTATAAAAAAAAAAATGAAAAAAAAAAAATCAGAACAGACCCCCCCCCCCCCCCCCCATCACTGAGCCAGGATTGGAACTTTCTAGCCACCCCGGGTGTGGGCTTTATAAAAAAAAAAAAAAAAAAAAATCATAACAGACCCCCCCCACCCCCATCACTGAGCCAGGATTGGAATTTTCTAGCCACCCCGGGTGTGGGCTTTATAAAAAAATAATAAAAAAAACAAATTCATAACAGACCCCCCCCCATTACTGAGCCAGGATTGGAAATGACTAGCCACCCCGGGTGTGGGCTTGATAAAAAAAAAAAAATAATAAAAAATCATAACAGACCATCACTGAGGCAGGATTGGAAATTTCTAGCCACCCCGGGTATGGGCTTTATAAAAAAAAAAAAAAAAAAAAATCATAACAGACCCCACCCCATCACTGAGCCAGGATTGGAAATTTCTAGCCACCCCAGGTGTGGGCTTTATAAAACAACAACAAAAAAAAAATCATAACAGACCCCACCCCCATCACTGAGCCAGGATTGGAAATTTCTAGCCACCCGGGTGTGGGCTTTATAAAGAAAAAAAAAAAAAAATCATAACAGACCCCCTCCCATCACTGAGCCAGGATCGGAAATTTCTAGCCACCCTGGGGGTGGGCTTTATAAAAAAAAATAAAAAAATAAAAATTCATAACACACCCCACCCCCATCACTGAGCCAGGATTGGAAATTTCTAGCCACCCCGGGTGTGGGTTTTATAAACAAATATAAAAAAATAAAAAATCATAACAGACCCCACCCCCATCACAGAGTCAGGATTGGATATTTCTAGCCAACCCGGGGGTGGGCTTTATAAAAAAATAATAAAAAAAACAAATTCATAACAGACCCAACCCCCATCACTGAGCCAGGATCGGAAATTTCTAGCCACCCCGGGTGTGTGCTTGATAAATAAAATAATAAAATTATTTTAAAAAAAAATTAAAAAAATCATAACAGACCCCCCCCCCATCACTGAGCCAGGATTGGAAATTTCTAGCCACCCCGGGTGTGGGCTTTATAAAAAATAAAAAAAATAAAAATCATAACAGACCCCACCCCCATCACTGAGCCAGGATTGGAAATTTCTAGCCACCCCAGGTGTGGGCTTTATAAAACAACAAAAAAAAAAAAATCATAACAGACCCCACCCCCATCACTGAGCCAGGATTGGAAATTTCTAGCCACCCGGGTGTGGG
This sequence comes from Urophycis tenuis, assembly GCA_036785325.1. NCBI lineage: Eukaryota > Metazoa > Chordata > Actinopteri > Gadiformes > Phycidae > Urophycis > Urophycis tenuis. Next base: position 11,021 of record JAXIVH010000271.1, read on the forward strand.
CTTTATAAAAAAAAAAAAAAAAAATCATAACAGACCCCCCCCCATCACTGAGCCAGGATTGGAAATTTCTAGCCACCCCGGGTGTGGGCTTTATAAAAAATAAAAATAAATAAAAAATCATAACAGACACAACCCCCATCACTGAGCCAGGATCGGAAATTTCTAGCCACCCCGGGTGTGGGCTTTATAAAAATAAAATAAAAAAATTAAAAATCAAAATAGACCCCACCCCCATCACAGAGCCAGGATTGGAAATTTCTAGCCAGCCCGGGGGTGGGCTTTATAAAAAAAAATAAAATAAAAAAAAATCACAACAGACCCCCAACCCCCATCACTGAGCCAGGATCGGAAATTTCTAGCCACCCCGGGTGTGGGCTTGATAAAAAAAATAATAAAATTATTTTAAAAAAAAATTAAAAAAATCATAACAGACCCCACCCCCATCACTGAGCCAGGATTGGAAATTTCTAGCCACCCCGGGTGTGGGTTTTATAAACAAATATAAAAAAATAAAAAATCATAACAGACCCCACCCCCATCACAGAGTCAGGATTGGATATTTCTAGCCAACCCGGGGGTGGGCTTTATAAAAAAATAAAAATAAAAACAAATTCATAACAGACCCAACCCCCATCACTGAGCCAGGATTGGAAATTTCTAGCCACCCCGGGTGTGGGCTTTATAAAAAATAAAAAAAATAAAAATCATAACAGACCCCACCCCCATCAATGAGCCAGGATTGGAAATTTCTAGCCACCCCGGGTGTGGGCTTTATAAAAAAAATAATAAAAAAAAATCATAACAGACCCCACCCCCATCACTGAGCCAGGATTGGAAATTTCTAGCCACCCCGGGTGTGGGCTTATAAAAAAATAAAAAAATAAAAATCATAACAGACCCCACCCCCATCACTGAGCCAGGATTGGAAATTTCTAGCCACCCCAGGTGTGGGCTTTATAAAACAACAACAAAAAAAAAATCATAACAGACCCCACCCCCATCACTGAGCCAGGATTGGAAATTTCTAGCCACCCGGGTGTGGGCTTTATAAAAAAAAAAAAAAAAAAATCATTACAGACCCCCCCCCATCACTGAGCCAGGATTGGAAATTTCTAGCCACCCCGGGTGTGGGCTTTATAAAAAATAAAAATAAATAAAAAATCATAACAGACACAACCCCCATCACTGAGCCAGGATCGGAAATTTCTAGCCACCCCGGGTGTGGGCTTTATAAAAATAAAATAAAAAAATTAAAAATCAAAATAGACCCCACCCCCATCACAGAGCCAGGATTGGAAATTTCTAGCCAGCCCGGGGGTGGGCTTTATAAAAAAAAATAAAATAAAAAAAAATCACAACAGACCCCCCCCCCCCATCACTGAGCCAGGATTGGAAATTTCTAGCCAACCCGGGGGAGGGCTTTATAAAAAAAAAATAAAAATAAAAAATCATAACAGACCCAACCCCCATCACTGAGCCAGGATAGGAAATTACTAGCCACCCCGGGTGTGGGCTTTATAAAAAAAAAAAAAAAAAAATTAAAAATCATAACAGACCCCGCCCCCATCACAGAGCCAGGATTGGAAATTTCTAGCCACCCCGGGGGTGGGCTTTATAAAAAAAAAATGAAAAAAAAAAAATCAGAACAGACCCCCCCCCCCCCCATCACTGAGCCAGGATTGGAACTTTCTAGCCACCCCGGGTGTGGGCTTTATAAAAAAATAAAATTAAAAAAATCATAACAGACCCCCCCCACCCCCATCACTGAGCCAGGATTGGAATTTTCTAGCCACCCCGGGTGTGGGCTTTATAAAAAAATAATAAAAAAAACAAATTCATAACAGACCCCCCCCCATTACTGAGCCAGGATTGGAAATGACTAGCCACCCCGGGTGTGGGCTTGATAAAAAAAAAATAATAATAAAAAATCATAACAGACCATCACTGAGGCAGGATTGGAAATTTCTAGCCACCCCGGGTATGGGCTTCATAAAAAAAAAAAAAAAAAAAAAATCATAACAGACCCCACCCCATCACTGAGCCAGGATTGGAAATTTCTAGCCACCCCAGGTGTGGGCTTTATAAAACAACAACAAAAAAAAAATCATAACAGACCCCACCCCCATCACTGAGCCAGGATTGGAAATTTCTAGCCACCCGGGTGTGGGCTTTATAAAGAAAAAAAAAAAAAAATCATAACAGACCCCCTCCCATCACTGAGCCAGGATCGGAAATTTCTAGCCACCCTGGGTGTGGGTTTTATAAACAAATATAAAAAAATAAAAAATCATAACAGACCCCACCCCCATCACAGAGTCAGGATTGGATATTTCTAGCCAACCCGGGGCTGGGCTTTATAAAAAAATAATAAATAAAACAAATTCATAACAGACCCAACCCCCATCACTGAGCCAGGATCGGAAATTTCTAGCCACCCCGGGTGTGTGCTTGATAAATAAAATAATAAAATTATTTAAAAAAAAAATTAAAAAAATCATAACAGACCCCCCCCCATCACTGAGCCAGGATTGGAAATTTCTAGCCACCCCGGGTGTGGGCTTTATAAAAAATAAAAAAAATAAAAATCATAACAGACCCCACCCCCATCACTGAGCCAGGATTGGAAATTTCTAGCCACCCCGGGTGTGGGCTTTATAAAAAAAAAAAAAAAAAAAAATCATAACAGACCCCACCCCCATCACTGAGCCAGGATTGGAAATTTCTAGCCACCCCGGGTGTGGGCTTATAAAAAAATAAAAAAATAAAAATCATAACAGACCCCACCCCCATCACTGAGCCAGGATTGGAAATTTCTAGCCACCCCAGGTGTGGGCTTTATAAAACAACAAAAAAAAAAAAATCATAACAGACCCCACCCCCATCACTGAGCCAGGATTGGAAATTTCTAGCCACCCGGGTGTGGGCTTTATAAAAAAAATAAATTAAAAAAATCATAACAGACCCCCCCCCACCCCCATCACTGAGCCAGGATTGGAAATTTCTAGCCACCCCGGGTGTGGGCTTTATCAAAAAAAAAAAAAAAAAAAAAAAATCATAACAGACCCCACCCCCATCACAGAGTCAGGATTGGAAATTTCTAGCCACCCCGGGGGTGGGCTTTATAAAAATAAAAAATAAAATAAAAAATCACAACAGACCCCCCCCCCCCATCACTGATCCAGGATTGGAACTTTCTAGCCACCCCGGGTGTGGGCTTTATAAAAAAAAAAAAAAAAAAAAAAATCATAACAGACCCCCCCCACCCCCATCACTGAGCCAGGATTGGAAATTTCTAGCCACCCCGGGGGTGGGCTTTATAAAAAAATAATAAAAAAAACAAATTCATAAACCCCCCCCCCCACTACTGAGCCAGGATTGGAAATGTCTAGCCACCCTGGGTGTGGGCTTTATAAACAAATATAAAAAAAATAAAAAATCATAACAGACCCCACCCCCATCACAGAGTCAGGATTGGAAATTTCTAGCCACCAAAGGGGTGGGCTTTATAAAAAAAAATAAAATAAAAAAAAAAATCACAACAGACCCCCCCCCCCCTCCCCATCACTGACCCAGGATTGGAAATTTCAGGCCACCCCGGGGGTGGGCTTTATAAAAAAATAAAAAATAAATAAAATCACAACAGACCCGCCCCCCCCATCACTGAGCCAGGATTGGAAATTTCTAGCCACCCCGGGTGTGGGCTTTATAAAAAAAAAAAAAAAAAATCATAACAGACCCCACCCCCATCACTGAGCCAGGATTGGAAATTTCTAGCCACCCGGGTGTGGGCTTTATAAAAAAAAAAAAAAAAAATCATAACAGACCCCCCCCCCCATCACTGAGCCAGGATTGGAAATTTCTATCCACCCCGGGTGTGGGCTTTATAAAAAAAAAAAAAAAAAAAAAAATCATAAGAGACCCAACCCCCATCACTGAGCAAGGATTGGAAATTTCTAGCCACCCGGGTGTGGGCTTTATAAAAAAAAATAAAAAAAATCATAACAGACCCCCCCCCCCATCACTGAGCCAGGATTGGAAATTTCTAACCAGCCCGGGGTTGGGCTTTATAAAAAAATAAAAAAAATAAAAAAATCACAACAGACCCCCCCCCCCCCATCACTGAGCCAGGATTGGAACTTTCTAGCCACCCCGGGTGTGGGCTTTATAAAAAAATAATAAAAAAAACAAATTCATAACAGACCCCCCCCCATTACTGAGCCAGGATTGGAAATGACTAGCCACCCCGGGTGTGGGCTTGATAAAAATAAAATAATAATAAAAAATCATAACAGACCCCCCCCCCCCCCCCCCCCCCCATCACAGAGCCAGGATTGGAAATTTCTAGCCACCCCGGGGGTGGGCTTTATAAAAAAATAAAATAAAAATAAAAATCACAACAGACCCCCCCCCCATCACTGAGGCAGGATTGGAAATTTCTAGCCACCCCGGGTGTGGGCTTTACAAAAAAAATAATAAAATTATTTTTTTTAAAAATTTAAACAATCATAACAGACCCCCCCCCCCATCACTGAGCCAGGATTGGAAATTTCTAGCCACCCCGGGGGTGGGCTTTATAAAAAAAAATAAAAAAATAAAAAATCATAAGAGACCAAACCCCATCACTGAGCCAGGATTGGAAATTTCTAGCCACCCCGGGTGTGGGCTTTATGAAAAAAAAAAAAAACTAAAAAATCATAACAGACCCCACCCCCATCACTGAGCCAGGATCGGAAATTTCTAGCCACCCCGGGTGTGGGCTTTATAAAAAAAAAATAAAAAAATTAAAAATCATAACAGACCCCACCCCCATCACAGAGCCAGGATTGGAAATTTCTAGCCACCCCAGGTGTGGGCTTTATAAAAAAAAAAAAAAAAAAAAATCATAACAGACCCCCCCCGACCCCCATCACTGAGCCAGGATTGGAAATTTCTAGCCACCCCGGGTGAGGGCTTTATAAAAAAATTATAAAAAAAACAAATTCATAACAGACCCCCCCATTACTGAGCCAGGATTGGAAATGACTAGCCACCCCGGGTGTGGGCTTGATAAAAAAAAATAATAATAAATCATAACAGAACCCACCCCCATCACTGAGCCAGGATTGGAAATTTCTAGCCACCCGGGTGTGGGCTTTATAAAAAAAAAAAAAAAAAATCATAACAGACCCCCCCCCCCAATCACTGAGCCAGGATTGGAAATTTCTAGCCACCCCGGGTGTGGGCTTTATAAAAAAAATAAAAAAATTAAAAATCATAACAGACCCCACCCCCATCACAGAGTCAGGTTTGGAAATTTCTAGCCACCCCGGGGGTGGGCTTTATAAAAAAAAATAAAATAAAAAAAAATCACAACAGACCCCACCCCCATCACTGAGCCAGGATTGGAAATTTTTAGCCACCCCGGGTGTGGGCTTTATAAAAAATAAAAAAAATAAAAATTATAACAGACCCCACCCATTACTGAGCCAGGATTGGAAATTTCTAGCCACCCCGGGGGTGGGCTTTATAAAAAAAAATAAAAAAATAAAAAATCACAACAGACCCCCCCCCCCCCCCCATCACTGAGCCAGGATTGGAACTTTCTAGCCACCCCGGGTGTGGGCTTTATAAAAAAAATAAAATAAAAAAAATCATAACAGACCCCCCCCCACCCCCATCACTGAGCCAGGATTGGAAATTTCTAGCCACCCCGGGGGTGGGCTTTATAAAAAAATAATAAAAAAATCAAATTCTTAACAGACCCCCCCCCCATCACTGATGCAGGATTGGAAATTTCTAGCCACCCCGGGTGTGGGCTTTATAAAAAAAAAAAATAAAAAAAATCATAACAGACCCCACCCCCATCACTGAGCCAGGATTGGAAATTTCTAGCCACCCGGGTGTGGGCTTTATAAAAAAAAAAAAAAAAAAATCATAACAGACCCCCCCCCCATCACTGAGCCAGTATTGGAAATTTCTAGCCACCCCTGGTGTGGGCTTTATAAAAAAATAAATAAATAAAAAATCATAACAGACCCCACCCCCATCACAGAGCCAGGATTGGAAATTTCTAGCCACCCCGGGGGTGGGCTTTATAAAAAAAAAAAAAAAATTATTTAAAAAAAAAATAAAAAAAAATCATAACAGACCCCCCCCATCACTGAGCCAGGATTGGAAATTTCTAGCCACCCCGGGTGTGGGCTTTATAAAAAAAAAAAAAAAAAAATCATAACAGACCCCACCCCCATCACTGAGCCAGGATTGGAAATTTCTAGCCACCCGGGTGTGGGCTTTATAAAAAAAAAAAAAAAAAATCATAACAGACCCCCCCCCCCCCATCACTGAGCCAGGATTGGAAATTTCTAGCCACCCGGGTGTGGGCTTTATAAAAAAAAATTAAAAAAATCATAACAGACCCCCCCCCCATCACTGAGCCAGGATTGGAACTTTCTAGCCACCCCGGGTGTGGGCTTTATAAAAAAAAAAAAAAAAAAAAAATCACAACAGACCCCCCCCCCCCCATCACTGAGCCAGGATTGGAACTTTCTAGCCACCCCGGGTGTGGGCTTTATAAAAAAATAATAAAAAAAACAAATTCATAACAGACCCCCCCCCATTACTGAGCCAGGATTGGAAATGACTAGCCACCCCGGGTTTGGGCTTGATAAAAATAAAATAATAATAAAAAATCATAACAGACCCCCCCCCCCCCCCCCCCCCCATCACAGAGCCAGGATTGGAAATTTCTAGCCACCCCTGGGGTGGGCTTTATAAAAAAATAAAATAAAAATAAAAATCACAACAGACCCCCCCCCCCATCACTAAGGCAGGATTGGAAATTTCTAGCCACCCCGGGTGTGGGCTTTACAAAAAAAATAATACAATTATTTTTTTTTTAAATTTAAACAATCATAACAGACCCCCCCCCCCATCACTGAGCCAGGATTGGAAATTTCTAGCCACCCCGGGGGTGGGCTTTATAAAAAAAAATAAAAAAATAAAAAATCATAAGAGACCCAACCCCCATCACTGAGCCAGGATTGGAAATTTCTAGCCACCCCGGGTGTGGGCTTTATAAAAAAAAAATTAAAAAAAAATCATAACAGACCCCCTCCACCCCCATCACTGAGCCAGGATTGGAAATGTCTAGCCACCCCGGGGGTGGGCTTTATAAGAAAATAATAAAAAAAACATTCATAACAGACCCCCCCCCCATTACTGAGCCAGGATTGGAAATTTCTAGCCACCCCGGAATAAAAAAAATAAAAAATCACAACAAACCCCCCCCCCCCCCCATCACTGAGGCAGGATTGGAAATTTCTAGCCACCCCGGGTGTGGGCTTTATAAAAAAAATAATAAAATTATATTAAAAAAAATTTAAAAAATCATAACAGACCCCCCCCCATCACTGAGCCAGGATTGGAAATTTCTAGCCAACCCGGGGGTGGGCTTTATAAAAAAAAATTAAATAAAAAAAAATCACAACAGACCCCCCCCCCCATCACTGAGCCAGGATTGGAAATTTCTAGCCACCCCGGGTGTGGGCTTTATAAAAAAAATAAAAAAAAAATCATAACAGACCCCACCCCCATCACTGAGCCAGGATTGGAAATTTTTAGCCACCCCGGGTGTGGGCTTTATAAAAAAAAAATTAAAAAAAATCATAACAGACCCCCCCCATTACTGAGCCAGGATTGATAATGTCTAGCCAACCCGGGTGTGGGCTTGATAAAAAAAATAAAATAATAAAAAATCATAACAGACCCCCCCCCCCCCCATCACAGAGCCAGGATTGGAAATTTCTAGCCACCACGGGGGTGGGCTTTATTAAAAAAAAAAAAAAAAAAAAAAAAAAAAAAAAAAAAAAAAATCACAACAGACCCAACCCCCATCACTGAGCCAGGATCAGAAATTTCTAGCCACCCCGGGTGTGGGCTTTATAAAAAAAAAAAAAAAAAAATCATAACAGACCCCACCCCCATCACTGAGCCAGGATTGGAAATTTCTAGCCACCCCGGGTGTGGGCTTTATAAAAAAATAAAAAATAAATAAAATCACAACAGACCCGCCCCCCCCATCACTGAGCCAGGATTGGAAATTTCTAGCCACCCCGGGGGTGGGCTTTATAAAAAAAAAATAATTAAAAAAAAATCACAACAGACCCCCCCCCCCCCCCCCCCATCACTGAGCCAGGATTGGAACTTTCTAGCCACCCCGGGTGTGGGCTTTATAAAAAAAATAAAAAAAAAAAATCATAACAGACCCCACCCCCATCACTGAGCCAGGATTGGAAATTTCTAGCCACCCCGGGGGTGGGCTTTATAAAAAAATAATAAAAAAAACAAATTCATAACAGACCCCCCCCCCCATTACTGAGCCAGGATTGGAAATTTCTAGCCACCCCGGGTGAGGGCTTTTTTTTTTTTTAAAAAGAAAAAAAGAAAAAAAAATCATAACATACCCCCCCCCCATTACTGAGCCAGGATTGGAAATTTCTAGCCACCCCGGGTGTGGGCTTTATACAAAAAATAATAAAATAAAAAAAAATAAAAAATTAAAAAATAAAAATTCATAACAGACACCCACCCATCACTGAGCCAGGATTGGAAATTTCTAGCCACCCCGGGGGTGGGCTTCATAAAAAAAAAATAAAAATAAAAAATCATAACACACCCCACCCCCATCACTGAGCCAGGATTGGAACTTTCTAGCCACCCCGGGTGTGGGCTTTATAAAAAAAATAAAAAAATAGAAAATCATAACAGACCCCCCCACCCCCATCACTGAGCCAGGATTGGAAATTTCTAGCCACCCCGGGGGTGGGCTTTATAAAAAAATAATAAAAAAAACAAATTCATAACAGACCCCCCCCCCATTACTGAGCCAGGATTGGAAATGTCTAGCCAGCCCGGGTGTGGGCTTGATAAAAAAAAAAAAATAATAAAAAATCATAACAGACCCCCCCCCCCCCCATCACAGAGCCAGGATTGGAAATTTCTAGCAACCCCGGGTGTGGGCTTTATAAAAAAAAAAAAAAAAAAAACAATTATAACAGACCCCCCCCCATTACTTAGCCAGGATTGGGAATTTCTAGCCACCCCGGGTGTGGGCTTTATAAAAAAAAAAAATCTAAAAAAAAATCATAAGAAACCACCCCCATTACTGAGCCAGGATTGGCCATTTCTAGCCACCCAGGGTGTGGGTTTTCTACAAAAAAAAAAAAAAAATGAAAAAAAATTCATAACAGACCCCCCCCCCCCCATTACTGAGCCAGGATTGGAAATGTCTAGCCACCCCTGGTGTGGGCTTTATAAAGAAAAAATAATAATTAAAAAAAAAAATAATAACAGACTCCCCCCCATTACTGAGCCAGGATTGGTAATGTCTAGCCACCCCGGGTGTGGGCTTAATAAACAAAAAAAAAAAAAAAATCATAACAGACCCCCCACCCCATCACAGAGCCAGGATTTGAAATTTCTAGCCACCCCGGGTGTGGGCTTTATAAAAAAAAAAAAAAAAAAAAGAAAATCATAACAGAACCCCCCCCCCCCATCACAGAGACAGGATTGGAAATTTCTAGCCACCCCGGGGGTGGGCTTTATAAAAATAAAAAAATAATAAATAAATAAAAATTCATAAAAGACCCCCCCCACCCATTACTGAGCAAGTATTGGAAATTTCTAGCCACCCCTGGTGTGGGCTTTATAAAAAAAAATAATAATAAAATAAAAAAAATCATAACAGACCCCCCCCCCCATTACTGAGCCAGGATTGGAAATTTCTAGCCAACCCGGACTTAATAAAAAAAATAAAAAATAAAAATAATAACAGACCCCACCACCATCACTGAGCCAGGATTGGACATTTCTAGCCACCCCGGGTGTGGGCTTTATAAAAAAAATAAATAAAAAAAATAAAAAAATCATAAAAGACCCCACCCCCATCACAGAGCCAGGATTGAAAATTTCTAGCCACCCCGGGGGTGGGCTTTATAAAAAAAATAATAAAATTATTTAAAAGAAAAATTAAAAAAATCATAACAGACCCCCCCCCCATCACTGAGCCAGGATTGGAAATTTCTAGCCACCCCGGGTGTGGGCTTGAGAAAAAAAAAAATAAAAATAAAAAATCATAACAGACCCCCCCCCCCCCCCCCCCATAACTGAGCCAGGATCGGAAATTTCTAGCCACCCGGGTGTGGGCTTTATAAAAAAAAAAAAAAAAATCATAACAGACCCCCCCCCCCATAACTGAGCCAGGATCGGAAATTTCTAGCCACCCCGGGTGTGGGCTTTATAAAAAAAAAAAAAAAAAATTAAAAATCAAAATAGACCCCACCCCCATCATAGAGCCAGGATTGGAAATTTCTAGCCACCCCGGGGGTGGGCTTTATAAAAATTAAAAAAAAATAAAAAAATCACAACAGACCCCCCCCCCATCACTGAGCCAGGATTGGAACTTTCTAGCAACCCCGGGTGTGGGCTTTATAAAAAAAAATAAAAATAAAAATCATAACAGACCCCCCCCCCCCCCATTACGAGCCAGGATTGGAAATGACTAGCCACCCCGGGTGTGGGCTTGAGAAAAAAAAAAAAAAAAAAAAAAAAAAATCATAACAGATCCCCCCCCCCCCCCCATCACAGAGCCAGGATTGGAAATTTCTAGCCACCACGGGTGTGGGCTTTATAAAAAATAAAAAATAAAATCATAACAGACCCCCCCCCCCCCATCACTGAGCCAGGATTGGAAATTTCTAGCCACCCCGGAATAAAAAAAATAAAAAATCACAACAAACCCCCCCCCCCCCATCACTGAGGCAGGATTGGAAATTTCTAGCCACCCCGGGTGTGGGCTTTATAAAAAAAATAATAAAATTATATAATAAAAAATTAAAAAAATCATAACAGACCCCCCCCCATCACTGAGCCAGGATTGGAAATTTCTAGCCACCACGGGTGTGGGCTTTATAAAAAATAAAAAAAAAATCATAACAGACCCCCCCCCCCCCCCCATCACTGAGCCAGGATTGGAAATTTCTAGCCAGCCCGGGTGTGGGCTTTATAAAAAATAAAAAATAAAATCATAACAGACCCCCCCCCCCCATCACTGAGCCAGGATTGGAAATTTCTAGCCACCCCGGAATAAAAAAAATAAAAAATCACAACAAACCCCCCCCCCCCCATCACTGAGGCAGGATTGGAAATTTCTAGCCACCCCGGGTGTGGGCTTTATAAAAAAAATAATAAAATTATATAATAAAAAATTTAAAAAATCATAACAGACCCCCCCCCCCATCACTGAGCCAGGATTGGAAATTTCTAGCCACCACGGGTGTGGGCTTTATAAAAAATAAAAAAAAAATCATAACAGACCCCCCCCCCCCCCCATCACTGAGCCAGGATTGGAAATTTCTAGCCAGCCCGGGTGTGGGCTTTATAAAAAAAAATAAAATAAATAAATAACAGACCCCCCCCCCATCACTGAGCCAGGATTGGAAATTTCTAGCCACCCGGGTGTGGGCTTTATAAAAAAAAAAAAAAAATCATAACAGACCCCCCCCCCATCACTGAGCCAGGATTGGAAATTTCTAGCCACCCCGGGGGTGGGCTTTATAAAAAAAAAAAAAAAAAAATCATAACAGACCCCCCCCCCCCCCATCACTGAGCCAGGATTGGAAATTTCTAGCCACCCGGGTGTGGGCTTTATAAAAAAAAAAAAAAAAAAATCATAACAGACCCCCCCCCCCCATCACTGAGCCAGGATCGGAAATTTCTAGCCACCCCGGGTGTGGGCTTTATAAACAAATAAAAAAAAATAAAAAATCATAACAGACCCCACCCCCATCACAGAGTCAGGATTGGAAATTTCTAGCCACCCCGGGGGTTGGCTTTATAAAAAAAAAAAAATAAAAAAAAAATCAGAACAGACCCCCCCCCCCCCCCATCACTGAGCCAGGATTGGAAATTTCTAGCCACCCCGGGGGTGGGCTTTATAAAAAAATAATAAAAAAAACAAATTCATAACAGACCCCCCCCATTACTGAGCCAGGATTGGAAATGTCTAGCCACCCCGGGTGTGGGCTTGATAAAAAAAATAAAATAATAAATAAATAAAAATTCATAAAAGACCCCCCCCCCCCCATTACTGAGCAAGAATAGGAAATTTCTAGCCACCCGGGTGTGGGCTTTATAAAAAAAAAAAAAAAAAAATCATAACAGACCCCCCCCCCCCCCCATCACTGAGCCAGGATTTGAAATTTCTAGCCACCCCGGGTGTGGGCTTTATAAAAAATAAAAAAAATAAAAAAATCATAACAGACCCAACCCCCATCACTGAGCCAGGATCGGAAATTTCTAGCCACCCCGGGTGTGGGCTTTATAAACAAATATAAAAAATTAAAAAATCATAACAGACCCCACCCCCATCACAGAGTCAGAATTGGAAATTTCTAGCCACCCCGGGGGTTGGCTTTATAAAAAAAAAAAAAAAAAAAAAAATCACAACAGACCCCCCCCCCCCCCCCATCACTGAGCCAGGATTGGAAATTTCTAGCCATCCCGGGAGTGGGCTTTATAAAAAAATATTAAAAAAATCAAATTCATAACAGACCCCCCCCCATTACTGAGCCAGGATTGGAAATGTCTAGCCACCCCGGGTGTGGGCTTGATAAAAAAAATAAAATAATAAAAAATCATAACAGACAACCCCCCCATCACAGAGCCAGGATTGGAAATTTCTAGCCACCCCGGGGGTGGGCTTTATAAAAAAAAAAATATGAAAAAAAATAACAACAGACCCCCCCCCCCCCATCACTGAGGCAGGATTGGATATTTCTAGCCAACCCGGGTTTGGGCTTTATAAACAAATATAAAAAATAAAAAATCATAACAGACCCCACCCCCATCACAGAGTCAGGATTGGAAATTTCAAGCCACCCCAGGGATGGGCTTTATAAAAAAAAAAAAAAAAAAAAAAAATCACAACAGACCCCCCCCCCCCCCCCATCACTGAGCCAGGATTGGAACTTTCTAGCCACCCCGGGTGTGGGCTTTATAAAAAAAAAAATTAAAAAAAATTATAACAGACCCCCCCCCACCCCCATTACTGAGCCAGGATTGGGAATTTCTAGCCACCCAGGGTGTGGGTTTTCTAAAAAAAAAAAAAAAAATGAGAATAAAATTCATAACAGACCCCCCCCCCCCCCCATTACTGAGCCAGGATTGGAACTTTCTAGCCACCCCGGGTGTGGGCTTTATAAACAAAAATAAAATAATAAAAAATCATAACAGACCCCCCCCATCACAGAGCCAGGATTGGAAATTTCTAGCCACCCCGGGGGTGGGCTTTATAAAAAAAAAAAAAAAAAAAATCATAACAGACCCCACCCCCATCACTGAGCCAGGATTGGAAATTTCTAGCCACCCGGGTGTGGGCTTTATAAAAAAAAAAAAAAAAAAATCATAACAGACCCCCCCCCCCCCATCACTGAGCCAGGATTTGCAATTTCTAGCCACCCCGGGGGTGGGCTTTATAAAAAAATAATAAAAAAAACAAATTCATAACAGACCCCCCCCATTACTGAGCCAGGATTGGAAATGTCTAGCCACCCCGGGTGTGGGCTTGATAAAAAAAATAAAATAATAAATAAATAAAAATTCATAAAAGACCCCCCCCCCCATTACTGAGCAAGAATAGGAAATTTCTAGCCACCCGGGTGTGGGCTTTATAAAAAAAAAAAAAAAAAAATCATAACAGACCCCCCCCCCCATCACTGAGCCAGGATTTGAAATTTCTAGCCACCCTGGGTGTGGGCTTTATAAAAAAAAAAATAAATAAATAAATCATAACAGACCCAACCCCCATCACTGAGCCAGGATCGGAAATTTCTAGCCACCCCGGGTGTGGGCTTTATAAACAAATATAAAAAATTAAAAAATCATAACAGACCCCACCCCCATCACAGAGTCAGGATTGGAAATTTCTAGCCACCCCGGGGGTGGGCTTTATAAAAAAAAAAAAAAAAAAAAAATTCACAACAGACCCCCCCCCCCCCCCCCCATCACTGAGCCAGGATTGGAAATTTCTAGCCATCCCGGGAGTGGGCTTTATAAAAAAATAATAAAAAAAACAAATTCATAACAGACCCCCCCCATTACTGAGCCAGGATTGGAAATGTCTAGCCACCCCGGGTGTGGGCTTGATAAAAAAAATAAAATAATAAATAAATAAAAATTCATAAAAGACCCCCCCCCCATTACTGAGCAAGAATAGCAAATTTCTAGCAACCCCTGGTGTGGGCTAGAATTTATTTTTTTTTTTTAATAAATAAAATAAAAAAAATCATAACAGACCCCCCCCCCCCCCCCCCCCCCCCATTACTAAGCCAGGATTGGAAATGTCTAGCCACCCGGGGTGTGGGCTTTATGAAAAAAAAAAAAAAAAAAATCATAACAGACCCCACCCCCCCCCAATCACTGAGCCAGGATTGGAAATTTCTAGCCACCCCGGGTGTGGGCTTAATAAAAAAAAGTGTGGGCTTTATAAAATATAAAAAAAAATCAATAAAAAAAAAATCATAAAAGACCCCCCCCCCCCCCCCCCCCCCATTACTGAGCAAGTATTGGAAATTTGTAGCCACCCCGGGTGTGGGCTTTATAAAAAAAAATAAAAAAAATAAAAATAAATCATAACAGACCCCACCCCCATCACTGAGCCAGGATTGGAAATTTCTAGCCACCCCCGGTGTGGGCTTTATAAAAAAAAAAATAATAATAATTAAATAAAAATTCATAACAGACCCCACCCTGATCACTGCGCCAGGATTGGAAATTTCTAGCCACCCGGGGTGTGGGCTTTATAAGAAAAAAATAACACATAAAAATTCATAACAGACCCCCCCCCCCCCATTACTGAGCCAGGATTGGAAATTTATAGCCACCCCGGGTGTGGGCTTGATAAAAAAAAATAAAAATAAATCATAACAGACCCCCCATCACAGAGCCATGATTGGAAATTTCTAGCCATCCCGGGGGTGGGCTTTATAAAAAAAAAAAAAAAAAAAAAAATCACAACAGACCCCCCCACATCACAGAGCCAGGATTGGACATTTCTGGCCACCCTGGGGGTGGGCTTTATAAAAAATAAAAAAATAAAAATTCATAACAGACCCCCACCCATTACTGAGCCAGGAATGGAAATTTCTAGCCACCCCGGGTGTGGGCTTTATAAAAAAAATAATAATAAAAAATCATAACAGACCCCACCCCCATCACTGAGCCAGGATTGGAAATTTCTAGCCAACCACGGGTGTGGCCTTTATAAAAAAAATAATAAAATAAAAAAAAATAAAAAAATAAAAAAATAACAATTCATAACAGACCCCCACCCATTACTGAGCCAGGATTGGAAATTTCTAGCCACCACGGGTGTGGGCTTTATAAAAAAAAAAATAATTAAAAAAAATAAAAATCATAACAGACCCCCCCCCATTACTGAGCCAGGATTGGAAATTTCTAGCCACCCCGGGTGTGGGCTTTATAAAGAAAAAATAAAAAAAAAAAATCATAAAAGACCCCGCCCCCCCCATTACTGAGCCAGGATTGGAAATTTCTAGCCAACCAGGGTGTGGCCTTTATAAAAAAAATAATAAAATAAAAAAAATAATAAAAAAAGAAAAAAAAAATCATTACAGCCCCCCCCCCCCCCCATTACTGAGCCAGGATTGGAAATTTCTAGCCACCCCGGGGGTGGGCTTTATAAAAAAAAAAAAAAAAAAAAAAATCACAACAGACCCCCCCCCCCCCCCCCCATTACTGAGCCAGGATTGGAAATTTCTAGCCACCCCGGGTGTGGGCTTTATAAAAAAAAAAATATATATATATATATCATAAAAGACCCCGCCCCCCCCATTACTGAGCCAGGATTGGGAATTTCTAGCCACCCCGGGTGTGGGCTTTATCAAAAAATAAATAAATAAATAAAAATCATAACAGAGCCCCCCCCTCCAATACTGAGCCAGGATTGGAAATTTCTAGCCACCCAGGGTGTGGATTTTCTAAAAAAAAAAATAAAAAATGAAAAAAAATTCATAACAGACCCCCCCCCCACCCATTACTGATCCAGGATTGGAAATGTCTAGCCACCCCGGGGGTGGGCTTTATAAAAAATTAAAAAAAATTAAAAAAAAATTCATAACAGACCCCCCCCCCCCATCACAGTGCCAGGATTGGAAATTTCTAGCCACCCCAGGGGTGGGCTTTATAAAAAAAAAATATATAAAAAAAAATAACAACAGACCCCCCCCCCCCATCACTGAGGCAGGATTGGAAATTTCTAGCCAACCCGGGTGTGGGCTTTATAAACAAATATAAAAAAATAAAAAATCATAACAGACCCCATCCCCATCACAGAGTCAGGATTGGAAATTTCTAGCCACCCCGGGGGTGGGCTTTATAAAAAAAAATAAAATAAAAAAAAATAACAACAGACCCCCCCCCCCCCCCCCATCACTGAGCCAGGATTGGAACTTTCTAGCCACCCCGGGGTTGGGCTTTATAAAAAAAATAATACAATTATTTAAAAAAAAAAAATAAAAAAATCATAACAGACCCCTCCCCATCACTGAGCCAGGATTGAAAATTTCTAGCCACCCCGGGTGTGGGCTTTATAAAGAAAAAAAAAAAAAAAATCATAACAGACCCCACCCCCATCACTGAGCCAGGATTGGAAATTTCTAGCCACCCCGGGTGTGGGCTTTATAAAAAAATAATAAAAAAAACAAATTCATAACAGACCCCCCCCCATTACTGAGCCAGGATTGGAAATGTCTAGCCACCCCGGGTGTGGGCTTGATAAAAAAAAAATAATAATAAAAAATCATAACAGACCCCCCCCCCCCCCCATCACAGAGCCAGGATTGGAAATTTCTAGCCACCACGGGGTGGGCTTTATAAAAAAATAAAAATAAAAATAAAATCACAACTGACCCCCCCCCCCATCACTGAGACAGGATTGGAAATTTCTAGCCACCCGGGTGTGGGCTTTATAAAAAAAATAATAAAAAAATCATAACAGACCCCCGCAAACCCATCACTGAGCCAGGATTGGAAAATTCTAGCCACCTCGGGTGTGGGCTTTATAAAAAAAATAAAATAATAAAAAATCATAACAGACCCCCCCCCCCCCCCCATCACAGAGCCAGGATTGGAAATTTCTAGCCACCCCGGGTGTGGGCTTTATAAACAAATATAAAAAAATAAAAAATCATAACAGACCCCACCCCCATCACAGAGTCAGGATTGGAAATTTCTAGCCACCCCGGGGGTGGGCTTTATAAAAAAATAATAAAAAAAACAAATTCATAACAGACCCCCCCCATTACTGAGCCAGGATTGGAAATGTCTAGCCACCCCGGGTGTGGGCTTTATAAAAAAAAAAAAAAAAAAAATCATAACAGACCCCACCCCCATCACTGAGCCAGGATTGGAAATTTCTAGCCACCCCGGGGGTGGGCTTTATAAAAAAAAATAAAATAAAAAAAAATCACAACAGACCCCCCACCATCACTGAGCCAGGATTGGAACTTTCTAGCCGACCCGGGTGTGGGCTTTATAAAAAAAATAATAAAATTATTTTTAAAAAAAATTAAAAAAATCATAACAGACCCCCCCCCATCACTGAGCCAGGATTGGAAATTTCTAGCCACCCCGGGGGTGGGCTTTATAAAAAAAATAATAAAAAAAAATCATAACAGACCCCCCCCCCCATCACTGAGGCAGGATTGGAAATTTCTAGCCACCCCGGGTGTGGGCTTTATAAAAAAAATAATAAAATTATTTTTAAAAAAAATTAAAAAAATCACAACAGACCCACCCCCCATCACTGAGCCAGGATTGGAAATTTCTAGCCACCCCTGGTGTGGACTTTAAAAAAAAAAAAAAAAAAATCATAACAGACCCCCGCCCACCCCCATCACTGAGCCAGGATTGGAAATTTCTAGCCACCCCGGGTGTGGGCTTTATAAAAAAATAATAAAAAAAACAAATTCATAACAGACCCCCCCCCATTACTGAGCCAGGATTGGAAATGACTAGCCACCCCGGGTGTGTGCTTGATAAAAAAAAAAAAATAATAAAAAATCATAACAGACCCCCCCCCCCCATCAGAGAGCCAGGTTTCGAAATTTCTAGCCACCCCGGGGGTGGGCTTTATAAAAAAAATAATAAAATTATTTAAAAAAAAATTTAAAAAAATCATAACAGACCCCCCCCCCACCACTGAGCCAGGATTGGAAATTTCTAGCCACCCCGGGTGTGGGCTTTATATAAAATAAAATAAAATCATAATAGACCCCACCCCCATCACTGAGCCATGATTGGAAATTTCTAGCCACCCCGGGTGTGGGCTTTATAAAAAAAAAATAAAAAAATTAAAAATCATAACAGACCCCACCCCCATCACTGAGCCAGGATTGGAAATTTCTAGCCGACCCGGGTGTGGGCTTTATAAAAAAAATAATAAAATTATTTTTAAAAAAAATTAAAAAAATCACAACAGACCCACCCCCCATCACTGAGCCAGGATTGGAAATTTCTAGCCACCCCTGGTGTGGACTTTAAAAAAAAAAAAAAAAAAATCATAACAGACCCCCGCCCACCCCCATCACTGAGCCAGGATTGGAAATTTCTAGCCACCCCGGGTGTGGGCTTTATAAAAAAATAATAAAAAAAACAAATTCATAACAGACCCCCCCCCATTACTGAGCCAGGATTGGAAATGACTAGCCACCCCGGGTGTGTGCTTGATAAAAAAAAAAAAATAATAAAAAATCATAACAGACCCCCCCCCCCCATCAGAGAGCCAGGTTTCGAAATTTCTAGCCACCCCGGGGGTGGGCTTTATAAAAAAAATAATAAAATTATTTAAAAAAAAAATTAAAAAAATCATAACAGACCCCCCCCCCACCACTGAGCCAGGATTGGAAATTTCTAGCCACCCCGGGTGTGGGCTATATATAAAATAAAAAAAAATCATAATAGACCCCACCCCCATCACTGAGCCATGATTGGAAATTTCTAGCCACCCCGGGTGTGGGCTTTATAAAAAAAAAATAAAAAAATTAAAAATCATAACAGACCCCACCCCCATCACTGAGCCAGGATTGGAAATTTCTAGCCACCCCGGGGGTGGGCTTTATAAAAAAAAAAAAAAAAAAAAAAATCACAACAGACCCCCCCCCCATCACTGAGCCAGGATTGGAACTTTCTAGCCACCCCGGGTGTTGGCTTTATAAAAAAAAAAAAAAAAAATCATAACAGACCCCCCCCACCCCCATCACTGAGCCAGGATTGGAAATTTCTAGCCACCCCAGGTGTGGGCTTTATAAAAAAATAATAAAAAAAACAAATTCATAACAGACCCCCCCCATTTCTGAGCCAGGATTGGAAATGACTAGCCACCCCGGTTGTGGGCTTGATAAAAAAAAAATAATAATAAAAAATCATAACAGACCCCCCCCCCCCATCAGAGAGCCAGGTTTCGAAATTTCTAGCCACCCCGGGGGTGGGCTTTATAAAAAAAAAAAAAAAAAAAAAAAATAACAACAGACCCAGCCCCCGCCCCCATCACTGAGGCAGGATTGGAAATTTCTAGCCACCCCGGGTGTGGGCTTTATAAAAAAAATAATAAAA
The DNA here is from genome assembly GCA_036785325.1 of Urophycis tenuis. Lineage (NCBI taxonomy): Eukaryota > Metazoa > Chordata > Actinopteri > Gadiformes > Phycidae > Urophycis > Urophycis tenuis. Next base: position 30,689 of record JAXIVH010000271.1, read on the forward strand.
TTCTTAAAAAAAAAAAAAAAAAAAATCATAACAGACCCCCCCCCCCCATCACTGAGCCAGGATTGGAAATTTCTAGCCACCCGGGTGTGGGCTTTATGATTAAAAAAAAAAAAAAAACATAACAGACCCCCCCCATCACTGAGTCAGGATTGGAAATTTCTAGCCACCCCAGGTGTGGGCTTTATACAAAAAATAATAAAATAAAAAAAAATAAAAAATAAAAAAATAAAAATTCATAACAGACCCCACCCATCACTGAGCCAGGATTGGAAATTTCTAGCCACCTCTGGTGTGGGCTTTATAAAAAAAAAAAAAAAAAAAATCATAACAGACCACCCCCCCCATCACTGAGCCAGGATTGGAAATTTCTAGCCAGCTAGGGTGTGGGCTTTATAAAAAAAAAAAAAAAAAAATCATAACAGACCCCACCCCCATCACTGAGCCAGGATTGGAAATTTCTAGCCACCCGGGTGTGGGCTTTATAAAAAAAAAATAAAAATAAAAAATCATAACATACCCCACCCCAATCACTGAGCCAGGATTGGAAATTTCTAGCCACCCCAGGTGTGGGCTTTCTAAAAATAAAATAAAAAATAAAAAATCATAACAGACCCCACCCCCATCACAGAGCCAGGATTGGAAATTTCTAGCCACCCCGGGGGTGGGCTTTATAAAAAAATAAAAAAAATAAAAAATCACAACAGACCCAACCCCCATCGCTGAGCCAGGATCGGAAATTTCTAGCCACCCCGGGTGTGGGCTTTATAAAAAAAAAATAAATAAAAATCATAACAGACCCCCCCCCATCACTGAGCCAGGATTTAAAATTTCTAGCCACCCCGGTGTGGGCTTTATAAAAAAAATAATAAAATTATTATTTTTTTAAACTAAAAAAATCATAACAGACCCAACCCCCATCACTGAGCCAGGATCAGAAATTTCTAGCCACCCCAGGTGTGGGCTTTATAAAAAAATAAAAAATAAAAATCATAACAGACCCCCCCCATCACTGAGCCAGGATTTAAAATTTCTAGCCACCCCGGTGTGGGCTTTATAAAAAAAAAATAAAAATAAAAAATCATAACAGACCCAACCCCCATCACTGAGCCAGGATCAGAAATTTCTAGCCACCCCGGGTGTGGGCTTTATAAGCAAATATAAAAAAAAAAAATATCATAACAGACCCCACCCCCTTCACAGAGTCAGGATTGGAAATTTCAGGCCACCCCGGGGGTGGGCTTTATAAAAAAATAAAAAATAAATAAAATCACAACAGACCCGCCCCCCCCATCACTGAGCCAGGATTGGAAATTTCTAGCCACCCCGGGTGTGGGCTTTATAAAAAAAAAAAAAAAAAAATCATAACAGACCCCACCCCCATAACTGAGCCAGGATTGGAAATTTCTAGCCACCCCGGGGGTGGGCTTTATAAAAAAAAAAAAAAAAAAAATCACAACAGACCCCCCCCCCCCCATCACTGAGCCAGGATTGGAACTTTCTAGCCACCCCGGGTGTGGGCTTTATAAAAAAAATAAAAATAAAAAATCATAACAGACCCCACCCCCATCACTGAGCCAGGATTGAAAATTTCTAGCCACCCCGGGGGTGGGCTTTATAAAAACAAAAAAAAAAAAACAAATTCATAACAGACCCCCCCCCATTACTGAGCCAGGATTGGGAATTTCTAGCCACCCCGGGTGTGGGCTTTATAAAAAAAATAAAAAAATAGAAAATCATAACAGACCCCCCCACCCCCATCACTGAGCAAGGATTGGAAATTTCTAGCCACCCCGGGTGTGGGCTTTATACAAAAAAAATAATAATTAAAAAAAAAAATAATAACAGACTCCCCCCCATTACTGAGCCAGGATTGGTAATGTCTAGCCACCCCGGGTGTGGGCTTAATGAACAAAAAAAAATAATAAAATTCATAACAGACCCCCCACCCCATCACAGAGCCAGGATTGGAAATTTCTAGCCACCCCAGGTGTGGGCTTTATAAAAATATAACTAAAATTATTTAAAAAAAAAAAAAAAAAAAAAAAAATTCATAACAGACCCCCCGCCCCATTACTGAGCCAGGATTGGAAATTTCTAGCCAACCCGGATGTGGGCTTGATAAAAAAAATAAAAAATAAAAATAATAACAGACCCCACCCCCATCACTGAGCCAGGATTGGACATTTCTAGCCACCCCGGGTGTGGGCTTTATAAAAAAAATAAATAAATTAAAAAAAAAAATCATAAAAGACCCCACCCCCATCACAGAGCCAGGATCGGAAATTTCTAGCCACCCGGGTGTGGGCTTTATAAAAAAAAAAAAAAAAAAATCACAACAGACCCCCCCCCCCATCACTGAGCCAGGATTGGAACTTTCTAGCAACCCCGGGTGTGGGCTTTATAAAAAAATTAAAAAAAAAACAAATTCATAACAGACCCCCCCCCCCATTACGAGCCAGGATTGGAAATTTCTAGCCACCACGGGTGTGGGCTTTATAAAAAAATAAAATAAAAATCATAACAGACCCCCCCCCATCACTGAGCCAGGATTGGAAATTTCTAGCCACCCCGGAATAAAAAAAATAAAAAATCACAACAGACCCCCCCCCCCCCCCATCACTGAGGCAGGATTGGAAATTTCTAGCCACCCCGGGTGTGGGCTTTATAAAAAAAATAATAAAATTATATTAAAAAAAAAATAAAAAATCATAACAGACCCCCCCCCCCATCACTGAGCCAGGATTGGAAATTTCTAGCCACCACGGGTGTGGGCTTTATAAAAAATAAAAAATAAATCATAACAGACCCCCCCCCCCCATCACTGAGCCAGGATTGGAAATTTCTAGCCACCCCGGGTGTGGGCTTTATAAAAAAAAAAAAAAAAAATCATAACAGATCCCCCCCCCCAATCACTGAGCCAGGATTGGAACTTTCTAGCCACCCCGGGTGTGGGCTTGAGAAAAAAAAAAAAAAAAAAAAAAAATCATAACAGACCCCCCCCCCCCCCCATCACAGAGCCAGGATTGGAAATTTCTAGCCACCACGGGTGTGGGCTTTATAAAAAAAAAAAAAAAAAATCATAACAGACCCCCCCCCCATCACTGAGCCAGGATTGGAAATTTCTAGCCACCCCGGAATAAAAAAAATAAAAAATCACAACAGACCCCCCCCCCCCATCACTGAGGCAGGATTGGACATTTCTAGCCACCCCGGAATAAAAAAAATAAAAAATCACAACAGACCCCCCCCCCCATCACTGAGGCAGGATTGGAAATTTCTAGCCACCACGGGTGTGGGCTTTATAAAAAATAAATAAAAAATCATAACAGACCCCCCCCCCCATCACTGAGCCAGGATTGGAAATTTCTAGCCACCCCGGGTGTGGGCTTTATAAAAAAAAAAATGAAAAAAAAAAAATTCATAGCAGACCCCCCCCATTAAGGAGCCAGGATTGGAAATGTCTAGCCACCCCGGGGGGTGGCTTGATAAAAAAAAAATAAAATAAAAAAAATCATAACAGACCCCCCCCCATCACAGAGCCAGGATTGGACATTTCTAGCCACCCCGGGGGTGGGCTTTATAAAAAAAAAAAAAATAAAAAAAAATCACAACAGACCCCCCCCCCCATCACTGAGGCAGGATTGGAAATTTCTAACCACCCCGGGTGTGGGCTTTATACAAAAAATGATAAAATTAAAAAAAAATAAAAATAAAAATTCATAACAGACCCCCACCCATCACTGAGCCAGGATTGGAAATTTCTAGCCAGCCCGGGTGTGGGCTTTATAAAAAAAATAAAATAAAATAAATAACAGACCCCACCCCCATCACTGAGCCAGGATTGGAAATTTCTAGCCACCCGGGTGTGGGCTTTATAAAAAAAAATAAAATAAAAATCATAACAGACCCCCCCCCCTCCCCATCACTGAGCCAGGATTGGAAATTTCTAGCCACCCCGGGGGTGGGCTTTATAAAAAAAAATAAAAATAAAAATCATAACAGACCCCCCCCAACCCCCATCACTGAGCCAGGATTGGAAATTTCTAGCCACCCCGGGTGTGGGCTTTATAAAAAAATAATAAAAAAAACAAATTCATAACAGACCCCCCCCCATTACTGAGCCAGGATTGGAAATGACTAGCCATCCCGGGTGTGGGCTTGAGAAAAAAAAAAAAATAAATAAAAAATCATAACAGACCCCCCCCCCCCCCATCACAGAGCCAGGATTGGAAATTTCTAGCCATCCCGGGTGTGGGCTTTATAAAAAAAAAAAAAATAATAAAAATCATAACAGACACAACCCCCATCACTGAGCCAGGATCGGAAATTTCTAGCCACCCCGGGGGTGGGCTTTATAAAAAAAAATAAAAAAATAAAAATTCATAACAGACCCCCACCCATTACTGAGCCAGGATTGGAAATTTCTAGCCACCCCGGGTGTGGGCTTTATAAAAAAAAATAAAAAATAAAAAATCATAACACACCCCACCCCCATCACTGAGCCAGGATTGGAAATTTCTAGCCACCCCGGGTGTGGGTTTTATAAACAAATATAAAAAAATAAAAAATCATAACAGACCCCACCCCCATCACAGAGTCAGGATTGGAAATTTCTAGCCACCCCGGGGGTGGGCTTTATAAAAAAAAAAAAAATAAAAAAAAATCACAACAGACCCCCCCCCCCCATCACTGAGCCAGGATTGGAAATTTCTAGCCACCCCGGGGGTGGGCTTTATAAAAAAATAATAAAGAAAACAAATTCATAACAGACCCCCCCCATTACTGAGCCAGGATTGGAAATGTCTAGCCAACCCGGGTGTGGGCTTGATAAAAAAAATAATAAAATTATTTTTAAAAAAAATTAAAAAAATCATAACAGACCCCCTCCCATCACTGAGCCAGGATTGGAAATTTCTAGCCACCCCTGGTGTGGGCTTTATAAAAAAATAATAAAAAAAACAAATTCATAACAGACCCCACCATTACTGAGCCAGGATTGGAAATGACTAGCCACCCCGGGTGTGGGCTTGAGAAAAAAAAAAAAAAAAAAAAAATCATAACAGACCCCCCCCCCCCCCCATCACAGAGCCAGGATTGGAAATTTCTAGCCACCCGGGTGTGGGCTTTATAAAAAAAAAAGAAAAAAAAAAATTCATAACAGACCCCCCCCCATTACTGAGCCAGGATTGGAAATTTCTAGCCACCCCGGCTGTGGGCTTGATAAAGAAAAAAAAAATTTAAAAAAATCATAACAGACCCCCCCCCCCCCCCCCATCACAGAGCCAGGATTGGAAATTTCTAGCCACCCCAGGTGTGGGCTTTATACAAAAAATAATAAAATAAAAAAAAAAAAAAAATAAAAAAGTAAAAATTCATAACAGACCCCCACCCATCACTGAGCCAGGATTGGAAATTTCTAGCCACCTCTGGTGTGGGCTTTATAAAAAAAAAAAAAAAATCATAACAGACCCCCCCCCATCACTGAGTCAGGATTGGAAATTTCTAGCCAGCCCGGGTGTGGGCTTTATAAAAAAAAAAAAAAAAAAAATCATAACATAGCCCACCCCCATCACTGAGCCAGGATTGGAAATTTCTAGCCACCCCAGGTGTGGGCTTTATAAAAAAAAAATAAAAATAAAAAATCATAACAGACCCCCCCCCCCCCATCACAGAGCCAGGATTGGAAATTTCTAGCCACCCCAGGTGTGGGCTTTATAAAAAAAATAAAATAAAATAAAAATCATAACAGACCCCACCCCATCACAGAGCCAGGTTTGGAAATTTCTAGCCACCCCGGGGGTGGGCTTTATAAAAAAAAATAAAATAAAAAAAAATCACAACAGACCCCCCCCCCCCATCACTGAGCCAGGATTGGAACTTTCTAGCCACCCCGGGTGTGGGCTTTATAAAAAAAAAAATTAAAAAATCATAACAGACCCCCCCCCCATCACTGAGCCAGGATTGGAAATTTTTAGCCACCCCGGGTGTGGGCTTTATAAAAAATAAAAAAAATAAAAATTATAACAGACCCCACCCCCATCACTGAGCCAGGATTGGACATTTTTAGCCACCCCGGGTGTGGGCTTTATAAAAATAAAAAAATAATAAATAAATAAAAATTCATAAAAGACCCCCCCCCCATTACTGAGCAAGTATTGGAAATTTCTAGCCACCCCGGGTGTGGGCTTGGTAATAAAAAAAATAATAAAAAAAAATCATAACAGACCCACCCCCCCCCCCCCATCACAGAGCCAGGATTGGAAATTTCTAGCCACCCCGGGTGTGGGCTTTATAAAAAAATTAAAAAAAAAATTTAATAAAAAAATAAAAATTCATAACAGACCCCACCCCCATCACTGAGTCAGGATTGGAAATTTCTAGCCACCCCGGGTGTGGGCTTTATAAAAAAAATATAAAAAAATTAAAAATCATAACAGACCCCACCCCCATCACAGAGCCAGGATTGGAAATTTCTAGCCGTCCCGGGGGTGGGCTTTATAAAAAAAAAAAAAAAAAAAAAAAATCACAACAGACCCCCCCCCCCCATCACTGAGCCAGGATTGGAACTTTCTATCCACCCCGGGTGTTGGCTTTAAAAAAAAAAAAAAAAAAAAAATCATAACAGACCCCCCCCCACCCCCATCACTGAGCCAGGATTGGAAATTTCTAGCCACCCCGGCTGTGGGCTTTATAAAAAAATAATAAAAAAAACAAATTCATAACAGACCCCCCCATTACTGAGCCAGGATTGGAAATTTCTAGCCAACCCGGGTGTGGGCTTTATAAAATAAAAATAAAAATAAAAAATCATAACAGACCCCACCCCCATCACTGAGTCAGGATTGGAAATTTCTAGCCACCCCGGGTGTGGGCTTTATAAAAAAAAATAAATAAAAATAAAAATCATAACAGACCCCACCCCCATCACAGAGCCAGGATTGGAAATTTCTAGCCACCCCGGCTGTGGGCTTTATAAAAAAATAATAAAAAAAACAAATTCATAACAGACCCCCCCCATTACTGAGCCAGGATTGGAAATGTCTAGCAACCCCGGGTGTGGGCTTTATTAAAGTAAAATAATAATAAAAAATCATAACAGACCCCCCCCCCCCCCCATCACAGAGCCAGGATTGGAAATTTCTAGCCACCCCGGGGGTGGGCTTTATAAAAAAAAATAAAAAAATAAAAAATCACAACAGACCCCCCCCCCCCCCCCCCCCCCATCACTGAGCCAGGATTGGAACTTTCTAGCCACCCCGGGTGTGGGCTTTATGAGAAAAAAAAAAAAAAAAAATCATAACAGACCCCCCCCCACCCCCATCACTGAGCCAGGATTTGAAATTTCTAGCCACCCCGGGGGTGGGCTTTATAAAAAAATAATAAAAAAAACAAATTCTTAACAGACCCCCCCCCATTACTGAGCCAGGATTGGAAATGTCTAGCCACCCCGGGTGTGGGCTTGATAAAAAAAGAAAAAAAAGAAAAAATCATAACAGACCCCCCCCCCCCCCATCACAGAGCCAGGATTGGAAATTTCTAGCCACCACGGGTGTGGGTTTTATAAAAAAATAATAAAGAAAACAAATTCATAACAGACCCCCCCCCATTACTGAGCCAGGATTGGAAATGTCTAGCCAACCCGGGTGTGGGCTTGATAAAAAAAATAATAAAATTATTTAAAAAAAATTTTAAAAAAATCATAACAGACCCCCCCCCATCACTGAGCCAGGATTGGAAATTTCTAGCCACCCCGCGTGTGGGCTTTATAAAAAATAAAAAAAATTAAAATCATAACAGACCCCACCCCCATCACTGAGCCAGGATTGGAAATTTCTAGCCACCCCTGGTGTGGGCTTTATAAAAAAAAATAATAAAATTATTTTAAAAAAAAATTAAAAAAATCATAACAGACCCCCTCCCATCACTGAGCCAGGATTGGAAATTTCTAGCCACCCCTGGTGTGGGCTTTATAAAAAAATAATAAAAAAAACAAATTCATAACAGACCCCACCATTACTGAGCCAAGATTGGAAATGACTAGCCACCCCGGGTGTGGGCTTGAGAAAAAAAAAAAAAAAAAAAAAATCATAACAGACCCCCCCCCCCCACATCACAGAGCCAGGATTGGAAATTTCTAGCCACCCGGGTGTGGGCTTTATGAAAGAAAAAGAAAAAAAAAATTCATAACAGACCCCCCCCATTACTGAGCCAGGATTGGAAATGTCTAGCCACCCCGGGTGTGGGCTTGATAAAGAAAAAAAAATTAAAAAAAAATCATAACAGACCCCCCCCCCCCCATCACAGAGCCAGGATTGGTAATTTCTAGCCACCCCAGGTGTGGGCTTTATACAAAAAATAATAAAATAAAAAAAAATAAAAAATAAAAAAGTAAAAATTCATAACAGACCCCCACCCATCACTGAGCCAGGATTGGAAATTTCTAGCCACCTCTGGTGTGGGCTTTATAAAAAATAAAAATAAAAAATCATAACATAGCCCACCCCCATCACTGAGCCAGGATTGGAAATTTCTAGCCACCCCAGGTGTGGGCTTTATAAAAAAAAAAAAATAATAAAAAATCATAACAGACCCCCCCCCCATCACAGAGCCAGGATTGGAAATTTCTAGCCACCCCAGGAGTGGGCTTTATAAAAAAAAATAAAATTAAAAAAAATCACAACAGACCCCCCCCCCCCCCCCCCATCACTGAGCCAGGATTGGAACTTTCTAGCCACCCCGGGTGTGGGCTTTATAAAAAAAACAAAAAAAAAAACATAACAGACCCCCCCCCACCCCCATCACTGAGCCAGGATTGGAAATTTCTAGCCACCCCGGGTGTGGGCTTTATAAAAAAAAAAATTAAAAAAAAATCATAACAGACCCCCCCCCCCCCCATCACTGAGACAGGATTGGAAATTTCTAGCCACCCCGGGTGTGGGCTTTATAATAAAAAAAATATATATATTTTAAAAAAAAATTAAAAAAATCATAACAGACCCCCACCCATCACTGAGCCAGGATTAGAAATTTCTAGCCACCGGGTGTAGGCTTTATAAAAAATAAAAAAAAATCATAACAGACCCCCCCCCCCCCCCCATCACTGAGCCAGGATTGGAAATTTCTAGCCACCTCGGGTGTGGGCTTTATAAAAAAATAAAAAAAATAAAAAATCATAACAGACCCAATCCCCATCACTGAGCCAGGATCGGAAATTTCTAGCCACCCCGGGTGTGGGCTTTATAAAAAAAAAAAAAAAAAAAAAATTCATAACAGACCCCCCCATTACTGAGCCAGGATTGGAAATGACTAGCCACCCCGGATGTGGGCTTGATAAAAAAAAAAAAAAAAAAAAAATCATAACAGACCCCCCCCCCCCCCCCCCATCACAGAGCCAGGATTGGAAATTTCTAGCCACCAGGGGTGTGGGCTTTATAAAAAAATAATAATAATAAATCATAACAGACCCCACCCCCATCACTGAGCCAGGATTGGAAATTTCTAGCCACCCGGGTGTGGGCTTTATAAAAAAAAAAAAAAAAAATCATAACAGACCCCCCCCCCCCCATCACTGAGCCAGGATTGGAAATTTCTAGCCACCCCTGGTGTGGGCTTTATAAAAAAAAAATGAAAAAAAAAAAAATCATAGCAGACCCCCCCATTACTGAGCCAGGATTGGAAATGTCTAGCCACCCCGGGTGTGGGCTTGATAAAAAAAAAAAAATTAAAAAAAATCATAACAGACCCCCCCCCGACCCCCATCACTGAGCCAGGATTGGAAATTTCTAGCCACCCCGGGTGTGGCCTTTATAAAAAAATAATAAAAAAAACAAATTCATAAAAGACCCCCCCATTACTGAGCCAGGATTGGAAATGACTAGCCACCCCGGGTGTGGGCTTGATAAAAAAAAAAATAATAATAAAAAATCATAACAGACCCCCCCCCCCCCCCCCCATCACAGAGCCAGGATTGGAAATTTCTAGCCACCCCGGGGGTGGGCTTTATAAAAAAATAAAAAAAATAAAAAATCACAACAGACCCCCCCCCCCATCACTGAGGCAGGATTGGAAATTTCTAGCCACGCCGGGTGTGGGCTTTATAAAAAAAATAATAAAATTATATTAAAAAAAAATTAAAAAAATCATAACAGACCCCCCCCCCCATCACTGAGCCAGGATTGGAAATTTCTAGCCAGCCCGGGTGTGGGCTTTATAAAAAAAAAAAAAAAAATCATAACAGACCCCACCCCCATCACTGAGCCAGGATTGTAAATTTCTAGCCACCCGGGTGTGGGCTTTATAAAAAATAAAAAAAAATCATAACAGACCCCCCCCCCCAATCACTGAGCCAGGATTGGAAATTTCTAGCCACCCCGGGTGTGGGCTTTATAAAAAAAATAAAAAAATAAAAAATCATAATAGACCCGACCCCCATCACAGAGTCAGGATTGGAAATTTCTAGCCACCCCGGGTGTGGGCTTTATAAAAAAAAAAAAAAAAAAATCATAACAGACCCCACCCCCATCACTGAGCCAGGATTGGAAATTTCTAGCCACCTGGGTGTGGGCTTTATAAAAAATAAAAATAAAAAAATCATAACAGACCCCCCCACCCCCCTTCGCTGAGCCAGGATTGGAAATTTCTAGCCACCCCGGTTGTGGGCTTTATAAAAAAAAAAAAAAAAAAAAAAAATCATAACAGACCCCACCCCCATCACTGAGCCAGGATCGGAAATTTCTAGCCACCCCGGGTCTGGGCTTTATAAAAAAATAAATAAAAAATTAAAAATCGTAACAGACCCCACCCCCATCACAGAGCCAGGATTGGAAATTTCTAGCCACCCCGGGGGTGGGCTTTATAAAAAAAAATAAAATAAAAAAAAATCACAACAGACCCCCCCCCCCATCACAGAGCCAGGATTGGAAATTTCTAGCCACCCCGGGGGTGGGCTTTATAAAAAAAAATAAATAAAAATCATAACAGACCCCACCCCCATCACTGAGCCAGGATTGGAAATTTTTAGCCACCCCGGGTGTGGGCTTTATAAAAATAAAAAAATAATAAATAAATAAAAATTCATAAAAGACCCCCCCCCCCCATTACTGAGCAAGTATTGGACATTTCTAGCCACCCCGGGTGTGGGCTTAGTAATAAAAAAAAAAATTAAAAAAAATCATAACAGACCCCCCCCCCCCCCCCATCACAGAGCCAGGATTGGAAATTTCTAGCCACCCCGGGGGTGGGCTTTATAAAAATAAAAAAAATTTAAAAAAAAATTAAATAAAAAAATAAAAATTCATAACAGACCCCCACCCATTACTGAGCCAGGATTGGAAATTTCTAGCCACCCCGGGTATGGGCTTTATAAAATAAAAAAAAAATAAAAAAAATCATAACAGACCCCACCCCCATCACTGAGTCAGGATTGGAAATTTCTAGCCACCCCGGGTGTGGGCTTTATAAAAAAAAAATAAAAGAATTAAAAATCAAAACAGACCCCACCCCCATCACAGAGCCAGGATTGGAAATTTCTAGCCACCCCGGGGGTGGGCTTTATAAAAAAAAAAAAAAAAAAAATCATAACAGACCCCCCCCCCACCCCCATCACTGAGCCAGGATTGGAAATTTCTAGCCACCCCGGCTGTGGGCTTTATAAAAAAATAATAAAAAAAACAAATTCATAACAGACCCCCCCATTACTGAGCCAGGATTGGAAATTTCTAGCCAACCCGGGTGTGGGCTTTATAAAATAAAAATAAAAATAAAAAATCATAACAGACCCCACCCCCATCACTGAGTCAGGATTGGAAATTTCTAGCCACCCCGGGTGTGGGCTTTATAAAAAAAAAAAAAAAAAATTAAAAATCATAACAGACCCCAACCCCCATCACAGAGCCAGGATTGGAAATTTCTAGCCACCCCGGCTGTGGGCTTTATAAAAAAATAATAAAAAAAACAAATTCATAACAGACCCCCCCCATTACTGAGCCAGGATTGGAAATGTCTAGCAACCCCGGGTGTGGGCTTTATTAAAGTAAAATAATAATAAAAAATCATAACAGACCCCCCCCCCCCCCCCCATCACAGAGCCAGGATTGGAAATTTCTAGCCACCCCGGGGGTGGGCTTTATAAAAAAATTAAAAAAAAATAAAAATCACAACAGACCCCCCCCCCCATCACTGAGGCAGGATTGGAAATTTCTAGCCACAGCGGGTGTGGGCTTTATAAAAAAAATAATAAAATTATTATTATTATTTTTTTTTTTAAATCATAACAGACCCCCCCCCCATCACTGAGCCAGGATTGGAAATTTCTAGCCACCCCGGGGGTGGGCTTTATAAAAAAAAAAAAAATAATAAAAAATCACAACAGACCCCCCCCCCCCCCATCACTGAGCCAGGATTGGAACTTTCTAGCCACCCCGGGTGTGGGCTTTATGAAAAAAAAAAAAAAAAAAAATCATAACAGACCCCCTCCACCCCCATCACTGAGCCAGGATTTGAAATTTCTAGCCACCCCGGGGGTGGGCTTTATAAAAAAATAATAAAAAAACAAATTCTTAACAGACCCCCCCCCCCCATTACTGAGCCAGGATTGGAAATGTCTAGCCACCCCGGGTGTGGGCTTGATAAAAAAAGAAAAAAAAGAAAAAATCATAACAGACCCCCCCCCCCATCACAGAGCCAGGATTGGAAATTTCTAGCCACCCCGGGGGTGGGCTTTATAAAAAATAAAAATAAAATAAAATCACAACAGACCCCCCCCCATCACTGAGGCAGGATTGGAAATTTCTAGCCACCCCGGGTGTGGGCTTTATAAAAAAAAAAATTAAAAAAAATCATAACAGACCCCACCCCCATCACTGAGCCAGGATTGGAAATTTCTAGCCACCCGGGTGTGGGCTTTATAAAAAAAAAAAAAAAAAATCATAACAGACCCCCCCCCCCCATCACTGAGCCAGGATTGGAAATTTCTAGCCAACCCGGGTGTGAGCTTTATAAAATAAAAATAAAAATAAAAAATCATAACAGACCCCACCCCCATCACTGAGTCAGGATTGGAAATTTCTAGCCACCCCGGGGGTGGGCTTTATAAAAAAATAAAAAAAATAAAAAATCACAACAGACCCCCCCACCCCATCACTGAGGCAGGATTGGAAATTTCTAGCCACCCCGGGTGTGGGCTTTATAAAGAAAAAAAAAAAATTATATTAAAAAAAAAATTAAAAAAATCATAACAGATCCCCCCCCCATCACTGAGCCAGGATTGGAAATTTCTAGCCACCAGGGGTGTGGGCTTTATAAAAAAAAAAAATAATAAATCATAACAGAACCCACCCTCATCACTGAGCCAGGATTGGAAATTTCTAGCCACCCCGGGTGTGGGCTTTATAAAAAAAAAATGAAAAAAAAAAAATTCATAGCAGACCCCCCCCATTACTGAGCCAGGATTGGAAATGTCTAGCCACCCCGGGTTTGGGCTTGATAAAAAAAAAAATTAAAAAAAATCATAACAGACCCCCCCCCCCATCACAGAGCCAGGATTAGAAATTTCTAGCCACCACGGGGGTGGGCTTTATAAAAAAAAAATAATAATAAATAAATCACAACAGACCCCCCCCCCATCACTGAGGCAGGATTGGAAATTTCTAGCCACCCCGGGTGTGGGCTTTATACAAAAAATAATAAAATTAAAAAAAATAAAAAATAAAAAAATAAAAATTCATAACAGACCCCCACCCATCACAGAGTCAGGATTGGAAATTTCTAGCCACCCCGGGGGTGGGCTTTTTAAAAAAAAATAAAATAAAATAAAATCACAACAGACCCCCCCCCCCCATCACAGAGCCAGGATTGGAAATTTCTAGCCACCCCGGGGGTGGGCTTTATAAAAAAAAAAAAAATAAAAATCATAACAGACCCCACCCCCATCACTGAGCCAGGATTGGAAATTTTTAGCCACCCCGGGTGTGGGCTTTATAAAAAATAAAAAAAATAAAAATTATAACAGACCCCACCCCCATCACTGAGCCAGGATTGGAAATTTTTAGCCACCCCGGGTGTGGACTTTATAAAAATAAAAAAATAATAAATAAATAAAAATTCATAAAAGACCCCCCCCCCCCCATTACTGAGCAAGTATTTGAAATTTCTAGCCACCCCGGGTGTGGGCTTAGTAATAAAAAAAAAAATTAAAAAAAATCATAACAGACCCCCCCCCCCCATCACAGATCCAGGATTGGAAATTTCTAGCCACCCCGGGGGTGGGCTTTATAAAAAAATTAAAAAAAAATAAAAATCACAACAGACCCCCCCCCCCATTACTGAGCCAGGATTGGAAATGTCTAGCCACCCCGGGTGTGGGCTTTATAAAAAAAAAAAATAAAAAAAATCATAACACACCCCACCCCCATCACTGAGCCAGGATTGGAAATTTCTAGCCACCCGGGTGTGGGCTTTATAAAAAAAAAAAAAAAAAAAATCATAACAGACCCCCCCCCCCATCACAGAGTCAGGATTGGAAATTTCTAGCCACCCCGGGGTGGGCTTTATAAATAAAAAAATAAATAAAAAAATCATAACAGACCCCACCCCCATCACTGAGCCAGGATTGGAAATTTCTAGCCACCCGGGTGTGGGCTTTATGTAAAAAAAAAAAAAAAAAATCATAACAGACCCCCCCCCCCCCATCACTGAGCCAGGATTGGAAATTTCTAGCCAACCCGGTTGTGGGCTTTATAAAATAAAAATAAAAATAAAAAATCATAACAGACCCCACCCCCATCACAGAGCCAGGATTGGAAATTTCTAGCCACCCCGGGGGTGGTCTTTATAAAAAAAAATAAAATAAAAAAAAATCACAACAGACCCCCCCCCCCATCACTGAGCCAGGATTGGAATTTCTAGCCACCCGGGTGTGGGCTTTATAAAAAAAAAAAAAAAAAAATCATAACAGACCCCCCCTCCCCCCATCACTGAGCCAGGATTGGAAATTTCTAGCCACCCCGGGTGTGGGCTTTATAAAAAAAAAAAAAAAACTAAAAAATCATAACAGACCCCACCCCCATCACTGAGCCAGGATTGGAAATTTCTAGCCACCCCGGGGATGGGCTTTATAAAAAAAATAAATAAAAATAAAAAAATCACAACAGACCCCCCCCCATCACTGAGCCAGGATTGGAACTTTCTAGCCACCCCAGGTGTGGGCTTTATAAAAAAAAAAAAAAAAAAAATCATAACAGACCCCCCCCGACCCCCATCACTGAGCCTGGATTGGAAATTTCTAGCCACCCCGGGTGTGGGCTTTATAAAAAAAATAATAAAATTATATTAAAAAAAAATTAAAAAAATCAAAATAGACCCCCCCCCCATCACTGAGCCAGGATTGGAAATTTCTAGCCACCCGGGTGTGGGCTTTATAAAAAAAAAAAAAAAAATCATAAAAGACCCCCCCCCCCCAATCACTGAGCCAGGATTGGAAATTTCTAGCCACCCCAGGTGTGGGCTTTATAAAAAAAATAAAAAAATAAACAATCATAACAGACCCCACCCCCATCACAGAGTCAGGATTGGAAATTTCTAGCCACCCCGGGGGTGGGCTTTATAAAAAAAAATAAAATGAAAAAAAATCACAACAGACCCCACCCCCATCACTGAGCCAGGATTGGAAATTTTTAGCCACCCGGGTGTGGGCTTTATAAAAAAAATAAAAAAATAAAAAATCATAACAGACCCCCCCCCCCATCACTGAGCCAGGATTGGAAATTTCTAGCCAACCCGGGTGTGGGCTTTAGAAAATA
The DNA here is from genome assembly GCA_036785325.1 of Urophycis tenuis. Lineage (NCBI taxonomy): Eukaryota > Metazoa > Chordata > Actinopteri > Gadiformes > Phycidae > Urophycis > Urophycis tenuis. Next base: position 46,486 of record JAXIVH010000271.1, read on the forward strand.
AAAATAAAAATAAAAAATCATAACAGACCCCACCCCCATCACTGAGTCAGAATTGGAAATTTCTAGCCACCCCGGGTGTTGGCTTTATAAAAAAAATATTAAAAAAATTAAAAATCATAACAGACCCCACCCCCATCACAGAGCCAGGATTGGAAATTTCTAGCCACCCCGGGGGTGGTCTTTATAAAAAAAAATAAAAAAAATAAAAATCACAACAGACCCCCCCCCCCCCATCACTGAGCCAGGATTGGAAATTTCTAGCCACCCGGGTGTGGGCTTTATAAAAAAAAAAAAAAAAAATCATAACAGACCCCCCCCTCCCCCCATCACTGAGCCAGGATTGGAAATTATCTAGCCACCCCGGGTGTGGGCTTTATGAAAAAAAAAAAAAACTAAAAAATCATAACAGACCCCACCCCCATCACTGAGCCAGGATCGGAAATTTCTAGCCACCCCGGGTGTGGGCTTTATAAAAAAAAAATAAAAAAATTAAAAATCATAACAGACCCCACCCCCATCACTGAGCCAGGATCGGAAATTTCTAGCCACCCCGGGTGTGGGCTTTATAAAAAAAAAATAAAAAAATTAAAAATCATAACAGACCCCACCCCCATCACAGAGCCAGGATCGGAAATTTCTAGCCACCCCGGGTGTGGGCTTTATAAAAAAAAAAAAAAAAAATCATAACAGACCCCCCCCCCCCCATCACTGAGCCAGGATTGGAACTTTCTAGCCACCCCAGGTGTGGGCTTTATAAAAAAAAAAAAAAAAAAAATCATAACAGACCCCCCCCGACCCCCATCACTGAGCCAGGATTGGAAATTTCTAGCCACCCCGGGTGTGGGCTTTATAAAAAAATAATTAAAAAAACAAATTCATAACAGACCCCCCCCATTACTGAGCCAGGATTGGAAATGACTAGACACCCCGGGTGTGGGCTTGATAAAAAAAAATAAATAATAAAAAATCATAACAGACCCCCCCCCCCCATCACAGAGCCAGGATCACAGAGCCAGGATTGGAAATTTCTAGCCACCCCGGGGGTGGGCTTTATAAAAAAAAAAAAATAAAAATAAATCACAACAGACCCCCCACCCCATCACTGAGGCAGGATTGGAAATTTCTAGCCACCCCGGGTGTGGGCTTTATAAAAAAAATAATAAAATTATATTAAAAAAAAAATAAAAAAATCATAATAGACCCCCCCCCCATCACTGAGCCAGGATTGGAAATTTCTAGCCAACAGGGGTGTGGGCTTTATAAAAAAAAAAAATAATAAATCATAACAGAACCCACCCCCATCACTGAGCCAGGATTGGAAATTTCTAGCCACCCGGGTGTGGGCTTTATAAAAAAAAAAAAAAAAAATCATAACAGACCCCCCCCCCTTAATCACTGAGCCAGGATTGGAAATTTCTAGCCACCCCGGGTGTGGGCTTTATAAAAAAAATAAAAAAATTAAAAATCATAACAGACCCCACCCCCATCACAGAGTCAGGATTGGAAATTTCTAGCCACCCCGGGGGTGGGCTTTATAAAAAATAAAAAAAATAAAAATTATAACAGACCCCACCCATTACTGAGCCAGGATTGGAAATTTCTAGCCACCCCGGGTGTGGGCTTTATAAAAAAAAAAATTAAAAAAATAAAAATCATAACAGACCCCACCCCCATCACAGAGCCAGGATTGGAAATTTCTATCCACCCCGCGTGTTGGCTTTAAAAAAAAAAAAAAAAAAAAATCAAAACAGACCCCCCCCCACCCCCATCACTGAGCCAGGATTGGAAATTTCTAGCCACCCCGGCTGTGGGCTTTATAAAAAAAATAATAAAAAAAACAAATTCATAAAATACCCCCCCCATTACTGAGCCAGGATTGGAAATGTCTAGCAACCCCGGGTGTGGGCTTTATTAAAATAAAATAATAATAAAAAATCATAACAGACCCCCCCCCCCCCCCCATCACAGAGCCAGGATTGGAAATTTCTAGCCACCCCGGGGGTGGGCTTTATAAAAAAATTTTAAAAAAATAAAAATCACAACAGACCCCCCCCCCCATCACTGAGGCAGGATTGGAAATTTCTAGCCACCCCGGGTGTGGGCTTTACAAAAAAAATAATAAAATTATTTAAAAAAAAAATTTAAACAATCATAAGAGACCCCCCCCCCCCATCACTGAGCCAGGATTGGAAATTTCTAGCCACCCCGGGGGTGGGCTTTATAAAAAAAAATAAAAAAATAAAAAATCACAACAGACCCCCCCCCCATCACTGAGCCAGGATTGGAACTTTCTAGCCACCCCGGGTGTGGGCTTTATAAAAAAAATAAAATAAAAAAAATCATAACAGACCCCCCCCACCCCCATCACTGAGCCAGGATTGGAAATTTCTAGCCACCCCGGGGGTGGGCTTTATAAAAAAATAATAAAAAAATCAAATTCTTAACAGACCCCCCCCCCATTACTGAGCCAGGATTGGAAATGTCTAGCCACCCCGGGTGTGGACTTGATAAAAAAAATAAAATAATAAAAAATCATAACAGACCCCCCCCCCATCACAGAGCCAGGATTGGAAATTTCTAGCCACCCTGGGGGTGGGCTTTATAAAAAAATAAAAATAAAATAAAATCACAACAGACCCCACCCCCATCACTGAGCCAGGATTAGAAATTTCTAGCCACCCCGGGTGTGGGCTTTATAAAAAAAATAATAAAATTATTTTAATTTTTTTTTTTTTTTAATTATAACAGACCCCCCCCCCCATCACTGAGCCAGGATTGGAAATTTCTAGCCAACCCGGGGGTGGGCTTTATAAAAAAAAATAAAAAAATAAAAAATCACAACAGACCCCCCCCCCCCCCCCATCACTGAGCCAGGATTTGAAATTTCTAGCCACCCCGGGGGTGGGCTTTATAAAAAAATAATAAAAAAAACAAATTCTTAACAGACCCCCCCCCCCCATTACTGAGCCAGGATTGGAAATGTCTAGCCACCCCGGGTGTGGGCTTTATAAAAAAAAAAAAAAAAAAAAATCATAACACACCCCACCCCCATCACTGAGCCAGGATTGGAAATTTCTAGCCACCCGGGTGTGGGCTTTATAAAAAAAAAAATAAAAAAATCATAACAGACCCCCCCCCCATCACTGAGCCAGGATTGGAAATTTCTAGCCAACCTGGGTGTGGGCTTTATAAAATAAAAATAAAAATAAAAAATCATAACAGACCCCACCCCCATCACAGAGCCAGGATTGGAAATTTCTAGCCAACCCGGGGGTGGTCTTTATAAAAAAAAATAAAATAAAAAAAAATCACAACAGACCCCCCCCCCCCATCACTGAGCCAGGATTGGAAATTTCTAGCCACCCGGGTGTGGGCTTTAAAAAAAAATAATAAAAAAAATAAAAATCATAACAGACCCCACCCCCATCACAGAGCCAGGATTGGAACTTTCTATCCACCCCGGGTGTTGGCTTTAAAAAAAAAAAAAAAAAAAAAAATCAAAACAGACCCCCCCACCCCCATCACTGAGCCAGGATTGGAAATTTCTAGCCACCCCGGCTGTGGGCTTTATAAAAAAATAATAAAAAAAACAAATTCATAACATACCCCCCCCATTACTGAGCCAGGATTGGAAATGTCTAGCAACCCCGGGTGTGGGCTTTATTAAAATAAAATAATAATAAAAAATCATAACAGACCCCCCCCCCATCACAGAGCCAGGATTGGAAATTTCTAGCCACCCCGGGGGTGGGCTTTATAAAAAAATAAAAAAAAAATAAAAATCACAACAGACCCCCCCCCCCATCACTGAGGCAGGATTGGAAATTTCTAGCCAACCCGGGGGTGGTCTTTATAAAAAAAAATAAAATAAAAAAAAATCACAACAGACCCCCCCCCCCCCATCACTGAGCCAGGATTGGAAATTTCTAGCCACCCGGGTGTGGGCTTTAAAAAAAAATAATAAAAAAAATAAAAATCATAACAGACCCCACCCCCATCACAGAGCCAGGATTGGAACTTTCTATCCACCCCGGGTGTTGGCTTTAAAAAAAAAAAAAAAAAAAAAAATCAAAACAGACCCCCCCACCCCCATCACTGAGCCAGGATTGGAAATTTCTAGCCACCCCGGCTGTGGGCTTTATAAAAAAATAATAAAAAAAACAAATTCATAACATACCCCCCCCATTACTGAGCCAGGATTGGAAATGTCTAGCAACCCCGGGTGTGGGCTTTATTAAAATAAAATAATAATAAAAAATCATAACAGACCCCCCCCCCATCACAGAGCCAGGATTGGAAATTTCTAGCCATCCCGGGGGTGGGCTTTATAAAAAAATAAAAAAAAAATAAAAATCACAACAGACCCCCCCCCCCATCACTGAGGCAGGATTGGAAATTTCTAGCCACCCCGGGGGTGGGCTTTATAAAAAAATAAAAATAAAATAAAATCACAACAGACCCCCCCCCCCCCCCATCACTGAGGCTGGATTGGAAATTTCTAGCCACCCCGGGTGTGGGCTTTATAAAAAAAAAAAAAAAAAAAAATCATAACAGACCCCACCCCCATCACTGAGCCAGGATTGGAAATTTCTAGCCACCCGGGTGTGGGCTTTATAAAAAAAAAAAAAAAAAAAATTATAACAGACCCCCCCCCCATCACTGAGCCAGTATTGGAAATTTCTAGCCACCCCTGGTGTGGGCTTTATAAAAAAAAAAAAAAAAAAAAAAAATCATAACAGACCCCACCCCCATCACTGAGCCAGGATTGGAAATTTCTAGCCACCCGGGTGTGGGCTTTATATAAAAAAATTTAAAAAAAATCATAACAGACCCCCCCCCCCATCACTGAGCCAGGATCGGAAATTTCTAGCCACCCCGGGGGTGGGCTTTATAAAAAAAAAAAAAAAAAAAAATCATAACAGACCCCCCCCCCCCCCATCACTGAGCCAGGATTGGAAATTTCTAGCCAGCCCGGGGGTGGGCTTTATAAAAAAAAAATAAAAATAAAAAATCATAACAGACCCCACCCCCATCACTGAGCCAGGATCGGAAATTTCTAGCCACCACGGGTGTGGGCTTTATAAAAAAAAAAAAAAAAAATCATGACTGACCCCCCCCCCCCATCACTGAGCCAGGATTGGAAATTTCTAGCCACCCCGGGGTTGGGCTTTATAAAAAAATATAAAAAATAAAAAATCACAAGAGACCCCCCCCCCATCACGGAGGCAGGATTGGAAATTTCTAGCCACCCCGGGTGTGGGCTTTATAAAAAAAATAATAAAATTATACTAAAAAAAAATTAAAAAAATCATAACAGACCCCCCCCCATCACTGAGCCAGGATTGGAAATTTCTAGCCACCACGGGTGTGGGCTTTATAAAAAAAAAAAAAAAAATTCATAACAGACCCCCCCCCCCCATCACTGAGCCAGGATTGGAAATTTCTAGCCACCTCTGGTGTGGGCTTTATAAAAATAAAAAAAATAAAAAATCATAACAGACCCCCCCCCCCCCCCCCCATCACTGAGCCAGGATTGGAAATTTCTAGCCACCCCGGGGGTGGTCTTTATAAAAAAAAAATAAAAAAAAATCATAACAGACCCCCCCCCCCCCCCCCATCACTGAGCCAGGATTGGAAATTTCTAGCCACCCCGGGTGTGGGCTTTATAAAAAAAAAATCATAACAGACCCCACCCCCATCACTGAGCCAGGATCGGAAATTTCTAGCCACCCCGGGTCTGGGCTTTATAAAAAAAAAATAAAAAAATAAAAAATCATAACAGACCCCCCCCCCCCCATCACTGAGCCAGGATTGGAAATTTCTAGCCACCCCGGGGGTGGGCTTTATAAAAAAATATAAAAAATAAAAAATCACAAGAGACCCCCCCCCCATCACTGAGGCAGGATTGGAAATTTCTAGCCACCACGGGTGTGGGCTTTATAAAAAAAATAATAAAATTATACAAAAAAAAAATTAAAAAAATCATAACAGACCCCCCGCCATCACTGAGCCAGGATTGGAAATTTCTAGCCACCACGGGTGTGGGCTTTATAAAAAAATAAAAAAAAATTCATAACAGACCCCCCCCCCCATCACTGAGCCAGGATTGGAAATTTCTAGCCACCTCTGGTGTGGGCTTTATAAAAATAAAAAAAATAAAAAATCATAACAGACCCCCCCCCCCCCCCATCACTGAGCCAGGATTGGAAATTTCTAGCCACCCCGGGGGTGGGCTTTATAAAAAAAAAAAAAAAAAAAATCATAACAGACCCCCCCCCCCCCCCCCCATCACTGAGCCAGGATTGGAAATTTCTAGCCACCCCGGGTGTGGGCTTTATAAAAAAAAAATCATAACAGACCCCACCCCCATCACTGAGCCAGGATCGGAAATTTCTAGCCACCCCGGGTCTGGGCTTTATAAAAAAAAAATAAAAAAATAAAAAATCATAACAGACCCCACCCCCATCACAGAGCCAGGATTGGAAATTTCTAGCCACCCCGGGGGTGGGCTTTATAAAAAAAAAAAAAAAAAAAATCATAACAGACCCCCCCCCCCCCCCCCATCACTGAGTCAGGATTGGAAATTTCTAGCCACCCCGGGTGTGGGCTTTATAAAAAAAAAATCATAACAGACCCCACCCCCATCACTGAGCCAGGATCGGAAATTTCTAGCCACCCCGGGTCTGGGCTTTATAAAGAAAAAATAAAAAAATAAAAAATCATAACAGACCCCACCCCCATCACAGAGCCAGGATTGGAAATTTCTAGCCACCCCGGGGGTGGGCTTTATAAAAAAAAAAAAAATAAAATAAAATCATAACAGATCCCCCCCCCCCATCACTAAGCCAGGATTGGAACTTTCTAGCCATCCCGGGTGTGGGCTTTATAAAAAAAAAATTAAAAAAAAATCATAACAGACCCCCCCCCCACCCCCATCACTGAGCCAGGATTGGAACTTTCTAGCCACCCCGGATGTGGGCTTTATAAAAAAATAATTAAAAAAAAAAATTCATAACAGACCCCCCCCATTACTGAGCCAGGATTGGAAATGACTAGCCACCCCGGATGTGGGCTTGATAAAAAAAAAATAATAATAAAATATCATAACAGACCCCCCCCATCACAGAGCCAGGATTGGAAATTTCTCGGGGCAGGGCTTTATAAAAAAATAAAAAAAATTAAAAATCACAAAAGACCCCCCCCCCCCCCCCGTCACTGAGGCAGGATTGGAAATTTCTAGCCACCCCGGGTGTGGGCTTTATAAAAAAAATAATAAAATTATAATAAAAAAAAATTAAAAAAATCATAACAGACCCCCCCCCCCATCACTGAGCCAGGATTGGACATTTCTAGCCACCCCGGGTGTGGGCTTTATAAAAAATAAAAAAAATTAAAATCATAACAGACCCCACCCCCATCACTGAGCCAGGATTGGAAATTTCTAGCCACCCGGGTGTGGGCTTGATAAAAAAAAAATAATAAAAAAAAATCATAACAGCCCCCCCCCCCCCCCCCATCACAGAGCCAGGATTGGAAATTTCTAGCCACCCCGGGGGTGGGCTTTATAAAAAAAAAAAAATAAAAAAAAAATCACAACAGACCCCCCCCCCCCCCCATCACTGAGGCAGGATTGGAAATTTCTAGCCACCTCGGGTGTGGGCTTTATACAAAAAATAATAAAATTAAAAAAAATAAAAAATAAAAAAATAAAAATTCATAACAGACCCCCACCCATCACTGAGCCAGGATTGGAAATTTCTAGCCACCTCTGGTGTGGGCTTTATAAAAAAAAAAAAAAAAAAAATCATAACAGACCCCCCCCCCATCACTGAGCCAGGATTGGAAATTTCTAGCCACCTCTGGTGTGGGCTTCATAAAAAAAAATAAAAAAAAATCATAACAGACCCCACCCCCATCACTGAGCCAGGATTGGACATTTCTAGCCACCCGGGTGTGGGCCTTATATAAAAAAATTAAAAAAAAATCATAACAGACCCCCCCCCCCATCACTGAGCCAGGATTGGAAATTTCTAGCCACCCCGGGGGTGGGCTTTATAAAAAAAAAAAAATAAAATAAAATCATAACAGATCCCCCCCCCCCATCACTGAGCCAGGATTGGAACTTTCTAGCCACCCCGGGGTTGGGCTTTATAAAAAAAAAAAAAAAAAAAAATCATAACAGACCCCCCCCCATCACTGAGCCAGGATTGGAACTTTCTATCCACCCCGGGTGTTGGCTTTATAAAAAAAAAAAAAAAAAAAAATCATAACAGCCCCCCCCCCACCCCCATCACTGAGCCAGGATTGGAAATTTCTAGCCACCCCGGGTTTGGGCTTTATAAAAAAATAATAAAAAAAACAAATTCATAACAGACCCCCCCATTACTGAGCCAGGATTGGAAATGTCTAGCAACCCCGGGTGTGGGCTTTATTAAAATAAAATAATAATAAAAAATCATAATAGACCCCCCCCCCATCACAGAGCCAGGATTGGAAATTTCTAGCCACCCCGGGGGTGGGCTTTATAAAAAAAAATATATATATATTTTAAAAAAAAAAGTAAAAAATCATAACAGACCCCCCCCATCACTGAGCCAGGATTGGAAATGTCTAGCCACCCGGGTGTGGGCTTTATAAAAAAAAATTAAAAAAAATCATAACAGACCCCCCCCCCCCCCCCATCACTGAGCCAGGATTGGAAATTTCTAGCCACCCCGGGTGTGGGCTTTATAAAAAAATAAAAAAATAAAAATCATAACAGACCCCACCCCCATCACTGAGCCAGGATTGGAAATTTCTAGCCACCCGGGTGTGGGCTTTATAAAAAAAAATAAAAAAAATCATAACAGACCCCCCCCCCCCCATCACTGAGCCAGGATTGGAAATTTCTAGCCACCCCGGGTGTGGGCTTTATAAAAAAAAAATGAAAAAAATCATAACAGACCCCCCCCATCACTGAGCCAGGATTGGAAATTTCTAGCCACCCGGGTGTGGGCTTTATAAAAAAAAATTAAAAAAAATCATAACAGACCCCCCCCCCCCCCATCACTGAGCCAGGATTGGAAATTTCTAGCCACCCCGGGTGTGGGCTTTATAAAAAAATAAAAAAATAAAAATCATAACAGACCCCACCCCCATCACTGAGCCAGGATTGGAAATTTCTAGCCACCCCGGGGGTGGGCTTTATAAAAAAAAAAAAAATAAAAAAAAAATCACAACAGACCCCCCCCCCCATCACTGAGCCAGGATTGGAACTTTCTAGCCACCCCGGGTGTGGGCTTTATAAAAAAATAATGAAAAAAACAAATTCATAACAGACCCCCCCCTTTACTGAGCCAGGATCGAAAATGACTAGCCACCCCGGGGGTGGGCTTTATAAAAAAAAAAAAAAAAAAAAAATCACAGCAGACCCCCCCCCCCCCCATCACTGAGCCAGGATTGGAACTTTCTAGCCACCCCGGGTGTGGGCTTTATAAAAAAATAATTAAAAAAACAAATTCATAACAGACCCCCCCCATTACTGAGCCAGGATTGGAAATGACTAGCCACCCCGGGTGTGGGCTTGATAAAAAAAAATAATAATAAAAAATCATAACAGACCCCCCCCCCCCCCCCCCCCCCATCACATAGACAGGATTGGACATTTCTAGCCACCCCGGGGGTCGGCTTTATAAAAAAAAATAAAAAAAAAATCACAACAGACCCCCCCCCCCCCAACACTGAGACAGGATTGGAAATTTCTAGCCACCCCGGGTGTGGGCTTTATAAAAAAAATAATAAAATTATTAAAAAAAAAAAAAAAAAAAATCATTACAGACCCCCCCCATCACTGAGCCAGGATTGGAAATTTCTAGCCACCCCGAGTGTGGGCTTTATAAAAATAAAATAAAAATAAAAAATCATAACAGACCCAACCCCCATCACTGAGCCAGGATAGGAAATTTCTAGCCACCCCGGGTGTGGGCTTTATAAAAAATAAAAAATAAAAATTAAAAATCATAAAAGACCCCGCCCCCATCACAGAGCCAGGATTGGAAATTTCTAGCCACCCCGGGGGTGGGCTTTATAAAAAAAAAAAAATTAAAAAAAATCACAGCAGACCCCCCCCCCCCCCCCCCATCACTGAGCCAGGATTGGAACTTTCTAGCCACCTTGGGTGTGGGCTTTATAAAAAAATAATAAAAAAGACAAATTCATAACAGACCCCCCCCATTACTGAGCCAGGATTGGAAATGACTAGCCACCCCGGGTGTGGGCTTGATAAAAAAAAAATAATAATAAAAAATCATAACAGACCCCCCCCCCCCCCCCCCCCATCACAGAGCCAGGATTGGACATTTCTAGCCACCCCGGGGGTGGGCTTTATAAAAAAAATAAATAATAATAAATCACAACAGAGCCCCCCCCCATCACTGAGGCAGGATTGGAAATTTCTAGCCACCCCGGGGGTGGGCTTTATAAAAAAAAAAAAAAAAAAAAAAAATCACAACAGACCCCCCCCCCCATCACTGAGCCAGGATTGGAACTTTCTAGCCACCCCGGGTGTGGGCTTTATAAGAAAAAAAAAAAAAAAAATCATAACAGACCCCCCCCACCCCATCACTGAGGCAGGATTGGAAATTTCTAGCCACCTCTGGTGTGGGCTTTATAAAAAAAAAAAATTAAAAAAAAATCATAACAGACCCCCCCCCCCCCCCCATCACTGAGCCAGGATTGGAAATTTCTAGCGACCCCGGGTGTGGGCTTTATAAAAAAAATAAAAATAAAAATCATAACAGACCCCTACCCCATCACTGAGCCAGGATTGGAAATTTTTAGCCACCCCGGGTGTGGGCTTTATAAAAATAAAAAATTAATAAATAAAAATTCATAAAAGACCCCCCCCCATTACTGAGCAAGTATTGGAAATTTCTAGCCACCCCTGGTGTGGGCTTTATAAAAAAAATAAAAAAAAATAAAAAATTCATAACAGACCCCCCCCCATTACTGAGCCAGGATTGGAAATGTCTAGCCACCCGGGATGTGGGCTTTATAAAAAATAAAAAAAAATAAAAATCATTACAGACCCCCCCATCAAAGAGCCAGGATTGGAAATTTCTAGCCACCCCAGGTGTGGGCTTTATAAAAAAATAAATACAATTATAAAAAAATTTAAAAAAAAAAAAAAAAAATTCATAACAGACCCCCCCCCCATTACTGAGCCAGGATTGGACATTTCTAGCCACCCCTGGTGTGGGCTTTATAAAAAAAAAAATAATAATAATAATAATAATAATAACAGACCCCCCCCCCATTACTGAGCCAGGATTGGACATTTCTGGCCACCCCGGGTGTCGGCTTTATAAAAAAATAAATAAAATTATAAAAAAATAAAAAATAAAAAAATAAAAATTCATAACAGACCCCCCCCATTGCTGAGCCAGGATTGGAAATTTCTAGCCAACCCGGATGTGGGCTTAATAAAAAAAAAAAAAAAAATCATAACAGACCCCACCCCCATCACTGAGCCAGGATTGGAAATTTCTATTCACCGCGGGTGTGGGCTTTATAAAAAAAATAATAAAATAAAAAAAAATTAAAAATAAAAAAATAAAAATTCATAACAGACCCCCACCCATTACTGAGCCAGGATTGGAAATTTCTAGCCACCCCGGGTGTGGCCTTTATAAAAAAATATAAATAAATAAAAAAAATTCATAACAGACCCCCCCCCCCCCCCCCCCATCACTGAGCCAGGATTGGAAATTTCTAGCCACCCCGGGTGTGGGCTTTATAAAAAAAAAAAAAAAAAAAAAAAATCATAACAGAACCCCCCCCCCCCCCCCCCCATCACAGAGACAGGATTGGAAATTTCTAGCCAACCCGGGGGTGGGCTTTATAAAAATAAAAAAATAATAAATAAATACAAATTCATAAAAGACCCCCCCCCCATTACTGAGCAAGTATTTGAAATTTCTAGCCACCCCTGGTGTGGGCTTTATAAAAAAAAAAAAAAAAAAAAAAAAAATCATAACAGACCCCCCCCCCCCCCATTACTGAGCCAGGATTGGACATTTCTAGCCACCCCGGGTGCGGGCTTTATAAAAAAAAAAAATAAATAAAAATAAAAATCATAAAAGACCCCCCCCCCCCCATTACTGAGCAAGTATTGGAAATATCTAGCCACCCCAGGTGTGGGCTTTATAAAAAAAAAAAATAATAATAATAATAATAATAATAACAGACCACCCCCCCCATTACTGAGCCAGGTTTCGAAATGTCTAGCCACCACGGGTGTGGGCTTAATAATAAAAAAAAAAATTAAAAAAATCATAACAGACCCCCCCCACCCCATCACAGAGCCAGGATTGGAAATTTCTAGCCACCCCGGGGGTGGGCTTTATAAAAAAAAAAAAATTAAAAAAAAAAATAAATAAAAAAAAAAAAAATCATAACAGACCCCCACCCATTCCTGAGCCAGGATTGGAAATTTCTAGCCAACCCGGGTGTGGGCTTTATAAAAAAAAAAAAAAAAAAATGATAACAAATCCCCCCCCCACCCCCATCACTGAGCCAGGATTGGAAATTTCTAGCCACCCCGGGGGTGGGCTTTATAAAAAAATAATAAAAAAAACAAATTCATAACAGACCCGCCCCATTACTGAGCCAGGATTGAAAATGTCTAGCCACCGCGGGTATGGGCTTGATAAAAAAAATAAAATAATAAAAAATCATAACAGACCCCCCCCCCCCCCCCATCACAGAGCCAGGATTGGAAATTTCTAGCCACCCCGGGGGTGGGCTTTATAAAAAAATGAAAAAAATAAAAAATCACAACAGACCCCCCCCCCCCCCATCACTGAGGCAGGATTGGAAATTCCTAGCCACCCCGGGGGTGGGCTTTATAAAAAAAATAATAACATTATTTTAAAAAAAAAATAAAAAAATCATAACAGACCCCCCCCCCATCACTGAGCCAGGATTGGAAATTTCTAGCCACCCCGGGTGTGGGCTTTATAAAAAAAAAAAAAAAAAATCATAACAGACCCCACCCCCATCACAGAGCCAGGATTGGAAAATTCTAGCCACCCCGGTTGTGGGCTTTATAAAAAAATAAATAAATAAAAAAATCATAACAGACCCCACCCCCATCACAGAGCCAGGATTGGAAATTTCTAGTCACCCCGGGGGTGGGCTTTATAAAAAAAAATAAAATAAAAAAAAAATCACAGCAGACCCCCTCCCCCCCCATCACTGAGCCAGGATTGGAACTTTCTAGCCACCCCGGGGGTGGGCTTTATAAAAAAAAAAGAAAAAAAAAAAATTCATAACAGACCCCCTCGATTACTGAGCCAGGATTGGAAATGTCTAGCCACCACGGGTGTGGGCTTGATAAAATTTTTTTTTTTTTTTTTAAATCATAACAGACCCCCCCCCCCCCCCCCATCACAGAGCCAGGATTGGAAATTTCTAGCCAACCCGGGGGTGGGCTTTATAAAAAAAAAAAAAAAAAAATCATAACAGACCCCACCCCCATCACAGAGCCAGGATTGGAAAATTCTAGCCACCCCGGTTGTGGGCTTTATAAAAAAATAAAAAAATAAAAATCATAACAGACCCCACCCCCATCACTGAGCCAGGATTGGAAATTTCTAGCCACCCCGGGGGTGGGCTTTATAAAAAAAAATAAATAAAAAAAAAATCACAACAGACCCCCCCCCCCATCACTGAGCCAGGATTGGAACTTTCTAGCCACCCCGGGTGTGGGCTTTATAAAAAAATAATAAAAAAAACAAATTCATAACAGACCCCCCCCATTACTGAGCCAGGATCGGAAATGACTAGCCACCCCGGGGGTGGGCTTTATAAAAAAAAAAAAAAAAAAAAAATCACAGCAGACCCCCCCCCCCCCCATCACTGAGCCAGGATTGGAACTTTCTAGCCACCCCGGGTGTGGGCTTTATAAAAAAATAATTAAAAAAACAAATTCATAACAGACCCCCCCCATTACTGAGCCAGGATTGGAAATGACTAGCCACCCCGGGTGTGGGCTTGATAAAAAAAAATAATAATAAAAAATCATAACAGACCCCCCCCCCCCCCCCCCCCCCCCCCCCCCCCCCCATCACATAGACAGGATTGGACATTTCTAGCCACCCCGGGGGTCGGCTTTATAAAAAAAAAAAAAAAAAAATCACAACAGACCCCCCCCCCCCCATCACTGAGCCAGGATTGGAAATTTCTAGCCACCCCGGGTGTGGGCTTTATAAAAAAAAAAAAAAAAAAATCATAACAGACCCCCCCCCATCACTGAGCCAGGATTGGAAATTTCTAGCCACCCCGAGTGTGGGCTTTATAAAAATAAAATAAAAATAAAAAATCATAACAGACCCAACCCCCATCACTGAGCCAGGATAGGAAATTTCTAGCCACCCCGGGTGTGGGCTTTATAAAAAATAAAAAATAAAAATTAAAAATCATAACAGACCCCGCCCCCATCACAGAGCCAGGATTGGAAATTTCTAGCCACCCCGGGGGTGGGCTTTATAAAAAAAAAAAAATTAAAAAAAATCACAGCAGGCCCCCCCCCCCCCCCCCCCATCACTGAGCCAGGATTGGAACTTTCTAGCCACCCTGGGTGTGGGCTTTATAAAAAAATAATAAAAAAAACAAATTCATAACAGACCCCCCCCATTACTGAGCCAGGATTGGAAATGACTAGCCACCCCGGGTGTGGGCTTGATAAAAAAAAAATAATAATAAAAAATCATAACAGACCCCCCCCCCCCCCCCCCCCATCACAGAGCCAGGATTGGACATTTCTAGCCACCCCGGGGGTGGGCTTTATAAAAAAAATAAATAATAATAAATCACAACAGACCCCCCCCCCATCACTGAGGCAGGATTGGAAATTTCTAGCCACCCCGGGTGTGGGCTTTATAAAAAAAATAATAAAATTATTTTAAAAAAAAATTAAAAAAATCATAACAGACCCCCCCCCCCCTCATCACTGAGCCGGGATTGGAAATTTCTAGCCACCCCGGGTGTGGGCTTTATAAAAAAAAAAAAGAAAAAAAAAAATCCTAACAGACCCCACCCCCATCAATGAGCCAGGATCGGAAATTTCTAGCCACCCCGGTCGTGGGCTTTATAAAAAAAAAATTAAAAAATTAAAAATCATCACAGACCCCACCCCCATCAAAGAGCCAGGATTGGAAATTTCTAGCCACCCCGGGGGTGGGCTTTATAAAAAAAAAAAAAAAAAAAAAAAATCACAACAGACCCCCCCCCCATCACTGAGCCAGGATTGGAACTTTCTAGCCACCCCGGGTGTGGGCTTTATAAGAAAAAAAAAAAAAAAATCATAACAGACCCCCCCCACCCCATCACTGAGGCAGGATTGGAAATTTCTAGCCACCTCTGGTGTGGGCTTTATAAAAAAAAAAATTAAAAAAAAAATCATAACAGACCCCCCCCCCCCCCCATCACTGAGCCAGGATTGGAAATTTCTAGCGACCCCGGGTGTGGGCTTTATAAAAAAAAAAAAAATAAAAATCATAACAGACCCCTACCCCATCACTGAGCCAGGATTGGAAATTTTTAGCCACCCCGGGTGTGGGCTTTATAAAAATAAAAAATTAATAAATAAAAATTCATAAAAGACCCCCCCCCATTACTGAGCAAGTATTGGAAATTTCTAGCCACCCCTGGTGTGGGCTTTATAAAAAAAATAAAAAAAAATAAAAAATTCATAACAGACCCCCCCATTACTGAGCCAGGATTGGAAATGTCTAGCCACCCGGGATGTGGGCTTTATAAAAAATAAAAAAAAATAAAAATCATTACAGACCCCCCCATCAAAGAGCCAGGATTGGAAATTTCTAGCCACCCCAGGTGTGGGCTTTATTAAAAAAATAAATACAATTATAAAAAAATTAAAAAAAAAAAAAAAAAAATTCATAACAGACCCCCCCCCCATTACTGAGCCAGGATTGGACATTTCTAGCCACCCCTGGTGTGGGCTTTATAAAAAAAATAATAATAATAATAATAATAATAATAACAGACCCCCCCCCCATTACTGAGCCAGGATTGGACATTTCTGGCCACCCCGGGTGTCGGCTTTATAAAAAAATAAATAAAATTATAAAAAAATAAAAAATAAAAAAATAAAAATTCATAACAGACCCCCCCCATTGCTGAGCCAGGATTGGAAATTTCTAGCCAACCCGGATGTGGGCTTAATAAAAAAAAAAAAAAAAAATCATAACAGACCCCACCCCCATCACTGAGCCAGGATTGGAAATTTCTATTCACCGCGGGTGTGGGCTTTATAAAAAAAATAATAAAATAAAAAAAAATTAAAAATAAAAAAATAAAAATTCATAACAGACCCCCACCCATTACTGAGCCAGGATTGGAAATTTCTAGCCACCCCGGGTGTGGCCTTTATAAAAAAAAAAAAAATAAATAAAAAAAATTCATAACAGACCCCCCCCCCCCCCCCCCCATCACTGAGCCAGGATTGGAAATTTCTAGCCACCCCGGGTGTGGGCTTTATAAAAAAAAAAAAAAAAAAAAAAATCATAACAGAGCCCCCCCCCCCCCCCCATCACAGAGACAGGATTGGAAATTTCTAGCCAACCCGGGGGTGGGCTTTATAAAAAAAAATTAATTAATTAATAAATAAAAATTCATAAAAGACCCCCCCCCCCATCACTGAGGCAGGATTGGAAATATCTAGCCACCCCGGGTGTGGGCTTTATAAAAATAAAAAAATAATAAATAAATACAAATTCATAAAAGACCCCCCCCCCCATTACTGAGCAAGTATTTGAAATTTCTAGCCACCCCTGGTGTGGGCTTTATAAAAAAAAAAAAAAAATAAATAAAAAATCATAACAGACCCCCCCCCCCCCCCCCATTACTGAGCCAGGATTGGACATTTCTAGCCACCCCGGGTGTGGGCTTTATAAAAAAAAAAATAATAATAAAAATAAAAATCATAAAAGACCCCCCCCCCCCCATTACTGAGCAAGTATTGGAAATATCTAGCCACCCCAGGTGTGGGCTTTATAAAAAAAAATAATAATAATAATAATAATAATAATAACAGACCACCCCCCCCATTACTGAGCCAGGTTTCGAAATGTCTAGCCACCACGGGTGTGGGCTTAATAATAAAAAAAAAAATTAAAAAAATCATAACAGACCCCCCCCCACCCCATCACAGAGCCAGGATTGGAAATTTCTAGCCACCCCGGGGGTGGGCTTTATAAAAAAAAAAAAATTAAAAAAAAAAATAAATAAAAAAAAAAAAAATCATAACAGACCCCCACCCATTCCTGAGCCAGGATTGGAAATTTCTAGCCAACCCGGGTGTGGGCTTTATAAAAAAAAAAAAAAAAAAATGATAACAAATCCCCCCCCCACCCCCATCACTGAGCCAGGATTGGAAATTTCTAGCCACCCCGGGGGTGGGCTTTATAAAAAAATAATAAAAAAAACAAATTCATAACAGACCCGCCCCATTACTGAGCCAGGATTGAAAATGTCTAGCCACCGCGGGTATGGGCTTGATAAAAAAAATAAAATAATAAAAAATCATAACAGACCCCCCCCCCCCCCCATCACAGAGCCAGGATTGGAAATTTCTAGCCACCCCGGGGGTGGGCTTTATAAAAAAATAATAACATTATTTTAAAAAAAAAATAAAAAAATCATAACAGACCCCCCCCCATCACTGAGCCAGGATTGGAAATTTCTAGCCACCCCGGGTGTGGGCTTTATAAAAAAAAAAAAAAAAAATCATAACAGACCCCACCCCCATCACAGAGCCAGGATTGGAAAATTCTAGCCACCCCGGTTGTGGGCTTTATAAAAAAATAAATAAATAAAAAAATCATAACAGACCCCACCCCCATCACAGAGCCAGGATTGGAAATTTCTAGTCACCCCGGGGGTGGGCTTTATAAAAAAAAATAAAATAAAAAAAAAATCACAGCAGACCCCCCCCCCCCCCATCACTGAGCCAGGATTGGAACTTTCTAGCCACCCCGGGGGTGGGCTTTATAAAAAAAAATGAAAAAAAAAAAATTCATAACAGACCCCCTCGATTACTGAGCCAGGATTGGAAATGTCTAGCCACCACGGGTGTGGGCTTGATAAAATTTTTTTTTTTTTTTTTAAATCATAACAGACCCCCCCCCCCCCCCCCCATCACAGAGCCAGGATTGGAAATTTCTAGCCAACCCGGGGGTGGGCTTTATAAAAAAAAAAAAAAAAAAATCATAACAGACCCCCCCCCCCCCCCATCACAGAGCCAGGATTGAACATTTCTAGCCACCCCGGGGGTGGGCTTTATAAAAATAAAAAAATAAAAATATTTAAAAAAAAATAAAAAAAATCACAACAGACCCCCCCCCCCCCCCCATCACTGAGCCAGGATTGGAAATTTCTAGCCACCCCGGGGTTGGGCTTTATAAAAAAATAATAAAAAAAACAAATTCATAACAGACCCCCCCCCATTACTGAGCCAGAATTGGAAATGTCTAGCCACCCCGGGTGTGGGCTTGATAAAAAAAAAAAAATAATAAATAAATAAAAATTCATAAAAGACCCCCCCCCCCCATTACTGAGCAAGAATAGGAAATTTCTAGCAACCCCTGGTGTGGGCTAGAATTTTTTTTTTTTTTAATAAATAAAATAAAAAAAATCATAACAGACCCCCCCCCCCCCCCCCCCATTACTAAGCCAGGATTGGAAATGTCTAGCCACCCGGGGTGTGGGCTTTATAAAAAAAAAAATAAAAAAAATCATAACAGACCCCACCCCCCCCCCAATCACTGAGCCAGGATTGGAAATTTCTAGCCACCCCGGGTGTGGGCTTTATACAAAAAATAATAAAATAAAAAAATAAAAAAAATAAAAAAATAAAAATTCATAACAGAGCCCACCCATCACTGAGCCAGGATTGGAAATTTCTAGCCACCCCAGGTGTGGGCTTTATATAAAAAAAATAATAATAATAATAATAATCATAAGAGACCCCCCCCCCCCCCATTACTCAGCCAGGATTGGACATTTCTAGCCACCCCGGGTGTGGGCTTAATAAAAAAAAGTGTGGGCTTTATAAAAATAAAAAAAAAATCAATAAAAAAAAAATCATAAAAGACCCCCCCCCCCCCCCCATTACTGAGCAAGTATTGGAAATTTCTAGCCACCCCGGGTGTGGGCTTAATAAAAAAAAATAAAAAAAATAAAAATAAATCATAACAGACCCCACCCCCATCACTGAGCCAGGATTGGAAATTTCTAGCCACCCCCGGTGTGGGCTTTATAAAAAAAAAAATAATAATAATTAAATAAAAATTCATAACAGACCCCACCCTGATCACTGCGCCAGGATTGGAAATTTCTAGCCACCCGGGGTGTGGGCTTTATAAAAAAAAAAAAACACATAAAAATTCATAACAGACCCCCCCCCCCCATTACTGAGCCAGGATTGGAAATTTATAGCCACCCCGGGTGTGGGCTTGATAAAAAAAATAAATAAATAAATCATAACAGACCCCCCATCACAGAGCCATGATTGGAAATTTCTAGCCATCCCGGGGGTGGGCTTTATAAAAAAAAAAAAAAAAAAAAAATCACAACAGACCCCCCCACATCACAGAGCCAGGATTGGACATTTCTGGCCACCCCGGGGGTGGGCTTTATAAAAAATAAAAAAATAAAAATTCATAACAGACCCCCACCCATTACTGAGCCAGGAATGGAAATTTCTAGCCACCCCGGGTGTGGGCTTTATAAAAAAAATAATAATAATAAATCATAACAGACCCCCCCCCCCCCATCACTGAGCCAGGATTGGAAATTTCTAGCCAACCCGGGTGTGGCCTTTATAAAAAAAATAATAAAATAAAAAAAAATAAAAAAATAAAAAAATAACAATTCATAACAGACCCCCACCCATTACTGAGCCAGGATTGGAAATTTCTAGCCACCACGGGTGTGGGCTTTATAAAAAAAAAAATAATAAAAAAAAATAAAAATCATAACAGACCCCCCCCCCCCCATTACTGAGCCAGGATTGGAAATTTCTAGCCACCCCGGGTGTGGGCTTTATAAAGAAAAAATAAAAAAAATATATCATAAAAGACCCCGCCCCCCCCATTACTGAGCCAGGATTGGAAATTTCTAGCCAACCCGGGTGTGGCCTTTATAAAAAAAATAATAAAATAAAAAAAAAAATAAAAAAAGAAAAAAAAAATCATTACAGCCCCCCCCCCCCCATTACTGAGCCAGGATTGGAAATTTCTAGCCACCCCGTGGGTGGGCTTTATAAAAAAAAATAATAAATAAAAAAATAACAACAGACCCCCCCCCCCCCCATCACTGAGCCAGGATTGGAACTTTCTAGCCACCCCGGGGGTGGGCTTTATAAAAAAAATAATACAATTATTTAAAAAAAAAATTAAAAAAATCATAACAGACCCCCCCCCCATCACTGAGCCAGGATTGGAAATTTCTAGCCACCCTGGGTGTGGGCTTTATAAAAAAAAAAAAAAAAAAAATCATAACAGACCCCACCCCCATCACTGAGCCAGGATTGGAAATTTCTAGCCACCCCGGGTGTGGGCTTTATACAAAAAATAATAAAATAAAAAAATAAAAAAAATAAAAAAATAAAAATTCATAACAGAGCCCACCCATCACTGAGCCAGGATTGGAAATTTCTAGCCACCCCAGGTGTGGGCTTTATATAAAAAAAATAATAATAATAATAATAATCATAAGAGACCCCCCCCCCCCCCATTACTCAGCCAGGATTGGAAATTTCTAGCCACCCCGGGTGTGGGCTTAATAAAAAAAAGTGTGGGCTTTATAAAAATAAAAAAAAAATCAATAAAAAAAAAATCATAAAAGTATATATATTTTAAAAAAAAATTAAAAAAAATCATAACAGACCCCCCCCCATCACTGAGCCAGGATTGGAAATTTCTAGCCACCCCAGGTTTGGGCTTTATAAAAAATAAATAAAATAAAAAAATCATAAGAGACCCAACCCCCATCACTGAGCCAGGATTGGAAATTTCTAGCCACCCGGGTGTGGGCTTTATAAAAAAAAAAAAAAAAAAATCATAACAGACCCCCCCCCCCCATCACTGAGCCAGGATTGGAAATTTCTAGCCACCCCGGGTGTGGGCTTTATAAAAAAAAAAAAAAAAAAAAAAATCATAAGAGACCCAACCCCCATCACTGAGCCAGGATTGGAAATTTCTAGCCACCCTGGTGTGGGCTTTATAAAAAAAAAAATATTAAAAAAATCATAACAGACCCCCCCCCCACCCCCATCATCGAGCCACGATTGGAAATTTCTAGCCACCCCGGGTGTGGGCTTAATAAAAAAATAATAAAAAAAAAAAATTCTTAACAGACCCCCCCCATTACTGAGCCAGGATTGGAAATGTCTAGCCACCCCGGGTGTGGGCTTGATAAAAAAAATAAAATAATAAAAAATCATAACAGACCCCCCCCCCCCATCACAGAGCCAGGATTGGAAATTTCTAGCCACCCCGGGGGTGGGCTTTATAAAAAAATAAAAATAAAATCAAAACAGACCCCCCCCCCCCCCCCCCCATCACTGAGGCAGGATTGGAAATTTCTAGCCACCCCGGGTGTGGGCTTTATAAAAAAAAAAAAAAAAAAATCATAACAGACCCCACCCCCATCACTGAGCCAGGATTGGAAATTTCTAGCCACCCGGGTGTGGGCTTTATAAAAAAAAATAAAAAAAAATCATAACAGACCCCCCCCCCATCACTGAGCCAGTATTGGAAATTTCTAGCCACCCCTGGTGTGGGCTTTATAAAAAATAAAAAAATAAAAAAAAATCATAACAGACCCCACCCCCATCACAGAGCCAGGATTGGAAATTTCTAGCCACCCCGGGGGTGGGCTTTATAAAAATAAAAAAAAAATTATTAAAAAAAAAAATTAAAAAAAATCATAACAGACCCCCCCCATCACTGAGCCAGGATTGGAAATTTCTAGCCACCCCAGGTGTGGGCTTTATAAAAAAAATAATAAAATTATACTAAAAAAAAAATAAAAAAATCATAACAGACCCCCCCCCATCACTGAGCCAGGATTGGAAATTTCTAGCCACCACGGGTGTGGGCTTTATAAAAAAAAAAAAAAAAATTCATAACAGACCCCCCCCCCCATCACTGAGCCAGGATTGGAAATTTCTAGCCACCCCGGGTGTGGGCTTTATAAAAAAAAAATCATAACAGACCCCACCCCCATCACTGAGCCAGGATTGGAAATTTCTAGCCACCCCGGGTCTGGGCTTTATAAAAAAAAAATAAAAAAATAAAAAATCATAACAGACCCCCCCCCCCCCATCACTGAGCCAGGATTGGAAATTTCTAGCCACCCCGGGGGTGGGCTTTATAAAAAAATATAAAAAATAAAAAATCACAAGAGACCCCCCCCCATCACTGAGGCAGGATTGGAAATTTCTAGCCACCACGGGTGTGGGCTTTATAAAAAAAATAATAAAATTATACTAAAAAAAAATTAAAAAAATCATAACAGACCCCCCCCCATCACTGAGCCAGGATTGGAAATTTCTAGCCACCACGGGTGTGGGCTTTATAAAAAAAAAAAAAAAAATTCATAACAGACCCCCCCCCCCCATCACTGAGCCAGGATTGGAAATTTCTAGCCACCTCTGGTGTGGGCTTTATAAAAATAAAAAAAATAAAAAATCATAACAGACCCCCCCCCCCCCCCCCCATCACTGAGCCAGGATTGGAAATTTCTAGCCACCCCGGGTGTGGGCTTTATAAAAAAAAAATCATAACAGACCCCACCCCCATCACTGAGCCAGGATCGGAAATTTCTAGCCACCCCGGGGGTGGGCTTTATAAAAAAAAATAAAAAAAAAATCATAACAGACCCCCCCCCCCCCCCCCCCATCACTGAGGCAGGATTGGAAATTTCTAGCCACCACGGGTGTGGGCTTTATAAAAAAAATAATAAAATTATACTAAAAAAAAATTAAAAAAATCATAACAGACCCCCCCCCATCACTGAGCCAGGATTGGAAATTTCTAGCCACCACGGGTGTGGGCTTTATAAAAAAAAAAAAAAAAATTCATAACAGACCCCCCCCCCCCATCACTGAGCCAGGATTGGAAATTTCTAGCCACCTCTGGTGTGGGCTTTATAAAAATAAAAAAAATAAAAAATCATAACAGACCCCCCCCCCCCCCCCCATCACTGAGCCAGGATTGGAAATTTCTAGCCACCCCGGGTGTGGGCTTTATAAAAAAAAAATCATAACAGACCCCACCCCCATCACTGAGCCAGGATCGGAAATTTCTAGCCACCCCGGGGGTGGGCTTTATAAAAAAAAAAAAAAAAAAAATCATAACAGACCCCCCCCCCCCCCCCCCATCACTGAGCCAGGATTGGAAATTTCTAGCCACCCCGGGTGTGGGCTTTATAAAAAAAAAATCATAACAGACCCCACCCCCATCACTGAGCCAGGATCGGAAATTTCTAGCCACCCCGGGTTTGGGCTTTATAAAGAAAAAATAAAAAAATAAAAAATCATAACAGACCCCACCCCCATCACAGAGCCAGGATTGGAAATTTCTAGCCACCCCGGGGGTGGGCTTTATAAAAAAAAATAAAATAAAATAAAATCATAACAGATCCCCCCCCCCCATCACTAAGCCAGGATTGGAACTTTCTAGCCATCCCGGGTGTGGGCTTTATAAAAAAAAAATTTAAAAAAAATCATAACAGACCCCCCCCCCACCCCCATCACTGAGCCAGGATTGGAACTTTCTAGCCACCCCGGATGTGGGCTTTATAAAAAAATAATAAAAAAAAAAAATTCATAACAGACCCCCCCCATTACTGAGCCAGGATTGGAAATGACTAGCCACCCCGGATGTGGGCTTGATAAAAAAAAAATAATAATAAAATATCATAACAGACCCCCCCCCCATCACTGAGCCAGGATTGGAACTTTCTATCCACCCCGGGTGTTGGCTTTATAAAAAAAAAAAAAAAAAAAAATCATAACAGCCCCCCCCCCACCCCCATCACTGAGCCAGGATTGGAAATTTCTAGCCACCCCGGGTTTGGGCTTTATAAAAAAATAATAAAAAAAACAAATTCATAACAGACCCCCCCATTACTGAGCCAGGATTGGAAATGTCTAGCAACCCCGGGTGTGGGCTTTATTAAAATAAAATAATAATAAAAAATCATAATAGACCCCCCCCCCATCACAGAGCCAGGATTGGAAATTTCTAGCCACCCCGGGGGTGGGCTTTATAAAAAAAAATATATATATATTTAAAAAAAAAATGAAAAAAATCATAACAGACCCCCCCCATCACTGAGCCAGGATTGGAAATTTCTAGCCACCCGGGTGTGGGCTTTATAAAAAAAAATTAAAAAAAATCATAACAGACCCCCCCCCCCCCATCACTGAGCCAGGATTGGAAATTTCTAGCCACCCCGGGTGTGGGCTTTATAAAAAAATAAAAAAATAAAAATCATAACAGACCCCACCCCCATCACTGAGCCAGGATTGGAAATTTCTAGCCACCCGGGTGTGGGCTTTATAAAAAAAAATAAAAAAAATCATAACAGACCCCCCCCCCCCCATCACTGAGCCAGGATTGGAAATTTCTAGCCACCCCGGGTGTGGGCTTTATAAAAAAAAAATGAAAAAAATCATAACAGACCCCCCCCCATCACTGAGCCAGGATTGGAAATTTCTAGCCACCCGGGTGTGGGCTTTATAAAAAAAAATTAAAAAAAATCATAACAGACCCCCCCCCCCCATCACTGAGCCAGGATTGGAAATTTCTAGCCACCCCGGGGGTGGGCTTTATAAAAAAAAAAATAATAAAAAAAAAATCACAACAGACCCCCCCCCCCATCACTGAGCCAGGATTGGAACTTTCTAGCCACCCCGGGTGTGGGCTTTATAAAAAAATAATAAAAAAAACAAATTCATAACAGACCCCCCCCATTACTGAGCCAGGATCGGAAATGACTAGCCACCCCGGGGGTGGGCTTTATAAAAAAAAAAAAAAAAAAAAAATCACAGCAGACCCCCCCCCCCCCCATCACTGAGCCAGGATTGGAACTTTCTAGCCACCCCGGGTGTGGGCTTTATAAAAAAATAATTAAAAAAACAAATTCATAACAGACCCCCCCCATTACTGAGCCAGGATTGGAAATGACTAGCCACCCCGGGTGTGGGCTTGATAAAAAAAAATAATAATAAAAAATCATAACAGACCCCCCCCCCCCCCCCCCCATCACATAGACAGGATTGGACATTTCTAGCCACCCCGGGGGTCGGCTTTATAAAAAAAAATAAAAAAAAAATCACAACAGACCCCCCCCCCCCCATCACTGAGACAGGATTGGAAATTTCTAGCCACCCCGGGTGTGGGCTTTATAAAAAAAATAATAAAATTATTAAAAAAAAAATTAAAAAAAATCATTACAGACCCCCCCCCATCACTGAGCCAGGATTGGAAATTTCTAGCCACCCCGGGTGTGGGCTTTATAAAAAAAATAAAAAAAAAATCATAACAGACCCCCCCCATCACTGAGCCAGGATTGGAAATTTCTAGCCACCCCGGGTGTGGGCTTTATAAAAAAAATAATAAAATTATTTTTAAAAAAAATTAAAAAAATCATAACAGACCCCCCCCCCCCTCATCACTGAGCCGGGATTGGAAATTTCTAGCCACCCCGGGTGTGGGCTTTATAAAAAAAAAAAAGAAAAAAAAAAATCCTAACAGACCCCACCCCCATCAATGAGCCAGGATCGGAAATTTCTAGCCACCCCGGGTGTGGGCTTTATAAAAAAAAAATTAAAAAATTAAAAATCATCACAGACCCCACCCCCATCACAGAGCCAGGATTGGAAATTTCTAGCCACCCCGGGGGTGGGCTTTATGAAAAAAAAAAAAAAAAAAAAAAATCACAACAGACCCCCCCCCCATCACTGAGCCAGGATTGGAACTTTCTAGCCACCCCGGGTGTGGGCTTTATAAGAAAAAAAAAAAAAAAAATCATAACAGACCCCCCCCCACCCCATCACTGAGGCAGGATTGGAAATTTCTAGCCACCTCTGGTGTGGGCTTTATAAAAAAAATAATTAAAAAAAAAATCATAACAGACCCCCCCCCCCCCCCCATCACTGAGCCAGGATTGGAAATTTCTAGCGACCCCGGGTGTGGGCTTTATAAAAAAAAAAAAAAAAAAAATCATAACAGACCCCTACCCCATCACTGAGCCAGGATTGGAAATTTTTAGCCACCCCGGGTGTGGGTTTTATAAAAATAAAAAATTAATAAATAAAAATTCATAAAAGACCCCCCCCCATTACTGAGCAAGTATTGGAAATTTCTAGCCACCCCTGGTGTGGGCTTTATAAAAAAAATAAAAAAAAATAAAAAATTCATAACAGACCCCCCCCCCATTACTGAGCCAGGATTGGAAATGTCTAGCCACCCGGGATGTGGGCTTTATAAAAAATAAAAAAAAAATAAAAATCATTACAGACCCCCCCATCAAAGAGCCAGGATTGGAAATTTCTAGCCACCCCAGGTGTGGGCTTTATAAAAAAATAAATACAATTATAAAAAAATTTAAAAAAAAAAAAAAAAAAAATCATAACAGACCCCCCCCCCATTACTGAGCCAGGATTGGACATTTCTAGCCACCCCTGGTGTGGGCTTTATAAAAAAAATAATAATAATAATAATAATAATAATAACAGACCCCCCCCCCCATTACTGAGCCAGGATTGGACATTTCTGGCCACCCCGGGTGTCGGCTTTATAAAAAAATAAATAAAATTATAAAAAAATAAAAAATAAAAAAATAAAAATTCATAACAGACCCCCCCCATTGCTGAGCCAGGATTGGAAATTTCTAGCCAACCCGGATGTGGGCTTAATAAAAAAAAAAAAAAAAATCATAACAGACCCCACCCCCATCACTGAGCCAGGATTGGAAATTTCTATTCACCGCGGGTGTGGGCTTTATAAAAAAAATAATAAAATTAAAAAAAATTAAAAATAAAAAAATAAAAATTCATAACAGACCCCCACCCATTACTGAGCCAGGATTGGAAATTTCTAGCCACCCCGGGTGTGGCCTTTATAAAAAAAAAATAAATAAACAAAAAAAATTCATAACAGACCCCCCCCCCCCCCCCCATCACTGAGCCAGGATTGGAAATTTCTAGCCACCCCGGGTGTGGGCTTTATAAAAAAAAAAAAAAAAAAAAAAAAATCATAACAGAACCCCCCCCCCCCCCCCCCCATCACAGAGACAGGATTGGAAATTTCTAGCCAACCCGGGGGTGGGCTTTATAAAAAAAAAAAAATTAATTAATAAATAAAAATTCATAAAAGACCCCCCCCCATCACTGAGGCAGGATTGGAAATATCTAGCCACCCCGGGTGTGGGCTTTATAAAAATAAAAAAATAATAAATAAATACAAATTCATAAAAGACCCCCCCCCCATTACTGAGCAAGTATTTGAAATTTCTAGCCACCCCTGGTGTGGGCTTTATAAAAAAAAAAAAAAAAAAAAAAAAAATCATAACAGACCCCCCCCCCCCCCATTACTGAGCCAGGATTGGACATTTCTAGCCACCCCGGGTGTGGGCTTTATAAAAATAAAAAAATAAATAAAAATAAAAATCATAAAAGACCCCCCCCCCCCCCATTACTGAGCAAGTATTGGAAATATCTAGCCACCCCAGGTGTGGGCTTTATAAAAAAAAATAATAATAATAATAATAATAATAATAACAGACCACCCCCCCCATTACTGAGCCAGGTTTCGAAATGTCTAGCCACCACGGGTGTGGGCTTAATAATAAAAAAAAAAATTAAAAAAATCATAACAGACCCCCCCCACCCCATCACAGAGCCAGGATTGGAAATTTCTAGCCACCCCGGGGGTGGGCTTTATAAAAAAAAAAAAATTAAAAAAAAAAATAAATAAAAAAAAAAAAAATCATAACAGACCCCCACCCATTCCTGAGCCAGGATTGGACATTTCTAGCCAACCCGGGTGTGGGCTTTAAAAAAAAAAAAAAAAAAAAATGATAACAAATCCCCCCCCACCCCCATCACTGAGCCAGGATTGGAAATTTCTAGCCACCCCGGGGGTGGGCTTTATAAAAAAATAATAAAAAAAACAAATTCATAACAGACCCGCCCCATTACTGAGCCAGGATTGAAAATGTCTAGCCACCGCGGGTATGGGCTTGATAAAAAAAATAAAATAATAAAAAATCATAACAGACCCCCCCCCCCCCCCCCCCATCACAGAGCCAGGATTGGAAATTTCTAGCCACCCCGGGGGTGGGCTTTATAAAAAAATGAAAAAAATAAAAAATCACAACAGACCCCCCCCCCCCCCCCCATCACTGAGGCAGGATTGGAAATTCCTAGCCACCCCGGGGGTGGGCTTTATAAAAAAAATAATAACATTATTTTTTTAAAAAAATAAAAAAATCATAACAGACCCCCCCCCCCCATCACTGAGCCAGGATTGGAAATTTCTAGCCACCCCGGGTGTGGGCTTTATAAAAAAAAAAAAAAAAAATCATAACAGACCCCACCCCCATCACAGAGCCAGGATTGGAAAATTCTAGCCACCCCGGGGGTGGGCTTTATGAAAAAAAAAAAATAAAAAAAAATCACAACAGACCCCCCCCCCCATCACTGAGCCAGGATTTGAAATTTCTAGCCACCCCGGGGGTGGGCTTTATAAAAAAATAATAAAAAAAACAAATTCATAACAGACCCCCCCCATTACTGAGCCAGGATTGGAAATGTCTAGCCACCCCGGGTGTGGGCTTGATAAAAAAAATAAAATAATAAAAAATCATAACAGACCCAACCCCCATCACTGAGCCAGGATTGGAAATTTCTAGCCAACCCGGGTGTGGGCTTTATAAAAAAAAAAAAAAAATTATATTAAAAAAAAAAATTAAAAAATCATAACAGATCCCCCCCCCCATCACTGAGCCAGGATTGGATATTTCTAGCCACCAGGGGTGTGGGCTTTATAAAAAAAAAAAATAATAAATCATAACAGAACCCACCCTCATCACTGAGCCAGGATTGGAAATTTCTAGCCACCCGGGTGTGGGCTTTATAAAAAAAAAAAAAAAAAATCATAACAGACCCCCCCCCCCATCACTGAGCCAGGATTGGAAATTTCTAGCCACCCCGGGTGTGGGCTTTATAAAAAAAAAAAGAAAAAAAAAAAATTCATAGCAGACCCCCCCCATTACTGAGCCAGGATTGGAAATGTCTAGCCACCCCGGGTGTGGGCTTGATAAAAAAAAAAAAAAAAAAAAAATCATAACAGACCCCCCCCCCCCCCCCCATCACAGAGCCAGGATTAGAAATTTCTAGCCACCACGGGGGTGGGCTTTATAAAAAAAAAATAATAATAAATAAATCACAACAGACCCCCCCCCCATCACTGAGGCAGGATTGGACATTTCTAGCCACCCCGGGTGTGGGCTTTATACAAAAAATAATAAAATTAAAAAAAATAAAAAATAAAAAAATAAAAATTCATAACAGACCCCCACCCATCACAGAGTCAGGATTGGAAAATTCTAGCCACCCCGGGGTTGGGCTTTATAAAAAAAAATAAAATAAAATAAAATCACAACAGACCCCCCCCCCCCCCCCCATCACAGAGCCAGGATTGGAAATTTCTAGCCACCCCGGGGGTGGGCTTTATAAAAAAAAATAATAATAAAAATCATAACAGACCCCACCCCCATCACTGAGCCAGGATTGGAAATTTTTAGCCACCCCGGGTGTGGGCTTTATAAAAAATAAAAAAAATAAAAATTATAACAGACCCCACCCCCATCACTGAGCCAGGATTGGAAATTTTTAGCCACCCCGGGTGTGGGCTTTATAAAAATAAAAAAATAATAAATAAATAAAAATTCATAAAAGACCCCCCCCCCCATTACTGAGCAAGTATTGGAAATTTCTAGCCACCCCGGGTGTGGGCTTAGTAATAAAAAAAAAAATTAAAAAAAATCATAACAGACCCCCCCCCCCCCCCCCCCATAACAGAGCCAGGATTGGAAATTTCTAGCCAACCCGGGTGTGGGCTTTATAAAAAAAAAAAATTAAAAAAAATCATAACAAATCGCCCACCATCACTGAATCAGGATTGGAAATTTCTAGCCACCCCGGGTGTGGGCTTTATAAAAAAAAAAAAAAAAATCATAACACACCCCATCCCCATCACTGAGCCAGGATTGGAAATTTCTAGCCACCCGGGTGTGGGCTTTATAAAATAAAATAAAAAAATAAAAATCATAACAGACCCCACCCCCATCACAGAGCCAGGATTGGAAATTTCTAGCCACCCCGGGGGTGGGCTTTATAAAAAAAAAAAAAAAAAAAAAAAATCACAACAGACCCCCCCCCCATCACTGAGCCAGGATTGGAACTTTCTATCCATCCCGGGTGTTGGCTTTAAAAAAAAAAAAAAAAAAAAAATCATAACAGACCCCCCCCCCACCCCCATCACTGAGCCAGGATTGGAAATTTCTAGCCAGCCCGGGTGTGGGCTTTATAAAAAAAATAAAATAAAATAAATAACAGACCCCACCCCCATCACTGAGCCAGGATTGGAAATTTCTAGCCACCCGGGTGTGGGCTTTATAAAAAAAAATAAAATAAAAATCATAACAGACCCCCCCCCCTCCCCATCACTGAGCCAGGATTGGAAATTTCTAGCCACCCCGGGGGTGGGCTTTATAAAAAAAAATAAAAATAAAAATCATAACAGACCCCCCCCAACCCCCATCACTGAGCCAGGATTGGAAATTTCTAGCCACCCCGGGTGTGGGCTTTATAAAAAAATAATAAAAAAAACAAATTCATAACAGACCCCCCCCCATTACTGAGCCAGGATTGGAAATGACTAGCCATCCCGGGTGTGGGCTTGAGAAAAAAAAAAAAATAAATAAAAAATCATAACAGACCCCCCCCCCCCCCATCACAGAGCCAGGATTGGAAATTTCTAGCCATCCCGGGTGTGGGCTTTATAAAAAAAAAAAAAATAATAAAAATCATAACAGACACAACCCCCATCACTGAGCCAGGATCGGAAATTTCTAGCCACCCCGGGGGTGGGCTTTATAAAAAAAAATAAAAAAATAAAAATTCATAACAGACCCCCACCCATTACTGAGCCAGGATTGGAAATTTCTAGCCACCCCGGGTGTGGGCTTTATAAAAAAAAATAAAAAATAAAAAATCATAACACACCCCACCCCCATCACTGAGCCAGGATTGGAAATTTCTAGCCACCCCGGGTGTGGGTTTTATAAACAAATATAAAAAAATAAAAAATCATAACAGACCCCACCCCCATCACAGAGTCAGGATTGGAAATTTCTAGCCACCCCGGGGGTGGGCTTTATAAAAAAAAAAAAAATAAAAAAAAATCACAACAGACCCCCCCCCCCCATCACTGAGCCAGGATTGGAAATTTCTAGCCACCCCGGGGGTGGGCTTTATAAAAAAATAATAAAGAAAACAAATTCATAACAGACCCCCCCCATTACTGAGCCAGGATTGGAAATGTCTAGCCAACCCGGGTGTGGGCTTGATAAAAAAAATAATAAAATTATTTTTAAAAAAAATTAAAAAAATCATAACAGACCCCCTCCCATCACTGAGCCAGGATTGGAAATTTCTAGCCACCCCTGGTGTGGGCTTTATAAAAAAATAATAAAAAAAACAAATTCATAACAGACCCCACCATTACTGAGCCAGGATTGGAAATGACTAGCCACCCCGGGTGTGGGCTTGAGAAAAAAAAAAAAAAAAAAAAAATCATAACAGACCCCCCCCCCCCCCCATCACAGAGCCAGGATTGGAAATTTCTAGCCACCCGGGTGTGGGCTTTATAAAAAAAAAAGAAAAAAAAAATTCATAACAGACCCCCCCCCATTACTGAGCCAGGATTGGAAATTTCTAGCCACCCCGGCTGTGGGCTTGATAAAGAAAAAAAAAATTTAAAAAAATCATAACAGACCCCCCCCCCCCCCCCCCATCACAGAGCCAGGATTGGAAATTTCTAGCCACCCCGGGGGTGGGCTTTATAAAAAAAAATAAAAAAATAAAAATTCATAACAGACCCCCCACCCATTACTGAGCCAGGATTGGAAATTTCTAGCCACCCCGGGTGTGGGCTTTATAAAAAAAAATAAAAAATAAAAAATCATAACACACCCCACCCCCATCACTGAGCCAGGATTGGAAATTTCTAGCCACCCCGGGGGTGGGCTTTATAAAAAAAAATAAAAAAATAAAAATTCATAACAGACCCCCACCCATTACTGAGCCAGGATTGGAAATTTCTAGCCACCCCGGGTGTGGGCTTTATAAAAAAAAATAAAAAATAAAAAATCATAACACACCCCACCCCCATCACTGAGCCAGGATTGGAAATTTCTAGCCACCCCGGGTGTGGGTTTTATAAACAAATATAAAAAAATAAAAAATCATAACAGACCCCACCCCCATCACAGAGTCAGGATTGGAAATTTCTAGCCACCCCGGGGGTGGGCTTTATAAAAAAAAAAAAAATAAAAAAAAATCACAACAGACCCCCCCCCCCCATCACTGAGCCAGGATTGGAAATTTCTAGCCACCCCGGGGGTGGGCTTTATAAAAAAATAATAAAGAAAACAAATTCATAACAGACCCCCCCCATTACTGAGCCAGGATTGGAAATGTCTAGCCAACCCGGGTGTGGGCTTGATAAAAAAAATAATAAAATTATTTTTAAAAAAAATTAAAAAAATCATAACAGACCCCCTCCCATCACTGAGCCAGGATTGGAAATTTCTAGCCACCCCTGGTGTGGGCTTTATAAAAAAATAATAAAAAAAACAAATTCATAACAGACCCCACCATTACTGAGCCAGGATTGGAAATGACTAGCCACCCCGGGTGTGGGCTTGAGAAAAAAAAAAAAAAAAAAAAAATCATAACAGACCCCCCCCCCCCCCCATCACAGAGCCAGGATTGGAAATTTCTAGCCACCCGGGTGTGGGCTTTATAAAAAAAAAAGAAAAAAAAAAATTCATAACAGACCCCCCCCCATTACTGAGCCAGGATTGGAAATTTCTAGCCACCCCGGCTGTGGGCTTGATAAAGAAAAAAAAAATTTAAAAAAATCATAACAGACCCCCCCCCCCCCCCCCATCACAGAGCCAGGATTGGAAATTTCTAGCCACCCCAGGTGTGGGCTTTATACAAAAAATAATAAAATAAAAAAAAATAAAAAATAAAAAAGTAAAAATTCATAACAGACCCCCACCCATCACTGAGCCAGGATTGGAAATTTCTAGCCACCTCTGGTGTGGGCTTTATAAAAAAAAAAAAAAAAATCATAACAGACCCCCCCCCATCACTGAGTCAGGATTGGAAATTTCTAGCCAGCCCGGGTGTGGGCTTTATAAAAAAAAAAAAAAAAAAAATCATAACATAGCCCACCCCCATCACTGAGCCAGGATTGGAAATTTCTAGCCACCCCAGGTGTGGGCTTTATAAAAAAAAAATAAAAATAAAAAATCATAACAGACCCCCCCCCCCCCCATCACAGAGCCAGGATTGGAAATTTCTAGCCACCCCAGGTGTGGGCTTTATAAAAAAAATAAAATAAAATAAAAATCATAACAGACCCCACCCCATCACAGAGCCAGGTTTGGAAATTTCTAGCCACCCCGGGGGTGGGCTTTATAAAAAAAAATAAAATAAAAAAAAATCACAACAGACCCCCCCCCCCCATCACTGAGCCAGGATTGGAACTTTCTAGCCACCCCGGGTGTGGGCTTTATAAAAAAAAAAATTAAAAAATCATAACAGACCCCCCCCCCATCACTGAGCCAGGATTGGAAATTTTTAGCCACCCCGGGTGTGGGCTTTATAAAAAATAAAAAAAATAAAAATTATAACAGACCCCACCCCCATCACTGAGCCAGGATTGGACATTTTTAGCCACCCCGGGTGTGGGCTTTATAAAAATAAAAAAATAATAAATAAATAAAAATTCATAAAAGACCCCCCCCCCCATTACTGAGCAAGTATTGGAAATTTCTAGCCACCCCGGGTGTGGGCTTGGTAATAAAAAAAATAATAAAAAAAAATCATAACAGACCCACCCCCCCCCCCCCCATCACAGAGCCAGGATTGGAAATTTCTAGCCACCCCGGGTGTGGGCTTTATAAAAAAATTAAAAAAAAAATTTAATAAAAAAATAAAAATTCATAACAGACCCCACCCCCATCACTGAGTCAGGATTGGAAATTTCTAGCCACCCCGGGTGTGGGCTTTATAAAAAAAATATAAAAAAATTAAAAATCATAACAGACCCCACCCCCATCACAGAGCCAGGATTGGAAATTTCTAGCCATCCCGGGGGTGGGCTTTATAAAAAAAAAAAAAAAAAAAAAAAATCACAACAGACCCCCCCCCCCCATCACTGAGCCAGGATTGGAACTTTCTATCCACCCCGGGTGTTGGCTTTAAAAAAAAAAAAAAAAAAAAAATCATAACAGACCCCCCCCCACCCCCATCACTGAGCCAGGATTGGAAATTTCTAGCCACCCCGGCTGTGGGCTTTATAAAAAAATAATAAAAAAAACAAATTCATAACAGACCCCCCCATTACTGAGCCAGGATTGGAAATTTCTAGCCAACCCGGGTGTGGGCTTTATAAAATAAAAATAAAAATAAAAAATCATAACAGACCCCACCCCCATCACTGAGTCAGGATTGGAAATTTCTAGCCACCCCGGGTGTGGGCTTTATAAAAAAAAATAAATAAAAATAAAAATCATAACAGACCCCACCCCCATCACAGAGCCAGGATTGGAAATTTCTAGCCACCCCGGCTGTGGGCTTTATAAAAAAATAATAAAAAAAACAAATTCATAACAGACCCCCCCCATTACTGAGCCAGGATTGGAAATGTCTAGCAACCCCGGGTGTGGGCTTTATTAAAGTAAAATAATAATAAAAAATCATAACAGACCCCCCCCCCCCCCCCATCACAGAGCCAGGATTGGAAATTTCTAGCCACCCCGGGGGTGGGCTTTATAAAAAAAAATAAAAAAATAAAAAATCACAACAGACCCCCCCCCCCCCCCCCCCCCATCACTGAGCCAGGATTGGAACTTTCTAGCCACCCCGGGTGTGGGCTTTATGAGAAAAAAAAAAAAAAAAAATCATAACAGACCCCCCCCCACCCCCATCACTGAGCCAGGATTTGAAATTTCTAGCCACCCCGGGGGTGGGCTTTATAAAAAAATAATAAAAAAAACAAATTCTTAACAGACCCCCCCCCATTACTGAGCCAGGATTGGAAATGTCTAGCCACCCCGGGTGTGGGCTTGATAAAAAAAGAAAAAAAAGAAAAAATCATAACAGACCCCCCCCCCCCCCATCACAGAGCCAGGATTGGAAATTTCTAGCCACCACGGGTGTGGGTTTTATAAAAAAATAATAAAGAAAACAAATTCATAACAGACCCCCCCCCATTACTGAGCCAGGATTGGAAATGTCTAGCCAACCCGGGTGTGGGCTTGATAAAAAAAATAATAAAATTATTTAAAAATTTTTTTAAAAAAATCATAACAGACCCCCCCCCATCACTGAGCCAGGATTGGAAATTTCTAGCCACCCCGCGTGTGGGCTTTATAAAAAATAAAAAAAATTAAAATCATAACAGACCCCACCCCCATCACTGAGCCAGGATTGGAAATTTCTAGCCACCCCTGGTGTGGGCTTTATAAAAAAAAATAATAAAATTATTTTAAAAAAAAATTAAAAAAATCATAACAGACCCCCTCCCATCACTGAGCCAGGATTGGAAATTTCTAGCCACCCCTGGTGTGGGCTTTATAAAAAAATAATAAAAAAAACAAATTCATAACAGACCCCACCATTACTGAGCCAAGATTGGAAATGACTAGCCACCCCGGGTGTGGGCTTGAGAAAAAAAAAAAAAAAAAAAAAATCATAACAGACCCCCCCCCCCCACATCACAGAGCCAGGATTGGAAATTTCTAGCCACCCGGGTGTGGGCTTTATGAAAGAAAAAGAAAAAAAAAATTCATAACAGACCCCCCCCATTACTGAGCCAGGATTGGAAATGTCTAGCCACCCCGGGTGTGGGCTTGATAAAGAAAAAAAAATTAAAAAAAAATCATAACAGACCCCCCCCCCCCCCATCACAGAGCCAGGATTGGTAATTTCTAGCCACCCCAGGTGTGGGCTTTATACAAAAAATAATAAAATAAAAAAAAATAAAAAATAAAAAAGTAAAAATTCATAACAGACCCCCACCCATCACTGAGCCAGGATTGGAAATTTCTAGCCACCTCTGGTGTGGGCTTTATAAAAAATAAAAATAAAAAATCATAACATAGCCCACCCCCATCACTGAGCCAGGATTGGAAATTTCTAGCCACCCCAGGTGTGGGCTTTATAAAAAAAAATAAATAATAAAAAATCATAACAGACCCCCCCCCCCATCACAGAGCCAGGATTGGAAATTTCTAGCCACCCCAGGAGTGGGCTTTATAAAAAAAAATAAAATTAAAAAAAATCACAACAGACCCCCCCCCCCCCCCCCCATCACTGAGCCAGGATTGGAACTTTCTAGCCACCCCGGGTGTGGGCTTTATAAAAAAAACAAAAAAAAAAACATAACAGACCCCCCCCCACCCCCATCACTGAGCCAGGATTGGAAATTTCTAGCCACCCCGGGTGTGGGCTTTATAAAAAAAAAAATTAAAAAAAAATCATAACAGACCCCCCCCCCCCCCATCACTGAGACAGGATTGGAAATTTCTAGCCACCCCGGGTGTGGGCTTTATAATAAAAAAAATATATATATTTTAAAAAAAAATTAAAAAAATCATAACAGACCCCCACCCATCACTGAGCCAGGATTAGAAATTTCTAGCCACCGGGTGTAGGCTTTATAAAAAATAAAAAAAAATCATAACAGACCCCCCCCCCCCCCCCATCACTGAGCCAGGATTGGAAATTTCTAGCCACCTCGGGTGTGGGCTTTATAAAAAAATAAAAAAAATAAAAAATCATAACAGACCCAATCCCCATCACTGAGCCAGGATCGGAAATTTCTAGCCACCCCGGGTGTGGGCTTTATAAAAAAAAAAAAAAAAAAAAAATTCATAACAGACCCCCCCATTACTGAGCCAGGATTGGAAATGACTAGCCACCCCGGATGTGGGCTTGATAAAAAAAAAAAAAAAAAAAAAATCATAACAGACCCCCCCCCCCCCCCCCCATCACAGAGCCAGGATTGGAAATTTCTAGCCACCAGGGGTGTGGGCTTTATAAAAAAATAATAATAATAAATCATAACAGACCCCCACCCCCATCACTGAGCCAGGATTGGAAATTTCTAGCCACCCGGGTGTGGGCTTTATAAAAAAAAAAAAAAAAAATCATAACAGACCCCCCCCCCCCCCATCACTGAGCCAGGATTGGAAATTTCTAGCCACCCCTGGTGTGGGCTTTATAAAAAAAAAATGAAAAAAAAAAAAATCATAGCAGACCCCCCCATTACTGAGCCAGGATTGGAAATGTCTAGCCACCCCGGGTGTGGGCTTGATAAAAAAAAAAAAATTAAAAAAAATCATAACAGACCCCCCCCCGACCCCCATCACTGAGCCAGGATTGGAAATTTCTAGCCACCCCGGGTGTGGCCTTTATAAAAAAATAATAAAAAAAACAAATTCATAAAAGACCCCCCCATTACTGAGCCAGGATTGGAAATGACTAGCCACCCCGGGTGTGGGCTTGATAAAAAAAAAAATAATAATAAAAAATCATAACAGACCCCCCCCCCCCCCCCCCATCACAGAGCCAGGATTGGAAATTTCTAGCCACCCCGGGGGTGGGCTTTATAAAAAAATAAAAAAAATAAAAAATCACAACAGACCCCCCCCCCCCATCACTGAGGCAGGATTGGAAATTTCTAGCCACGCCGGGTGTGGGCTTTATAAAAAAAATAATAAAATTATATTAAAAAAAAATTAAAAAAATCATAACAGACCCCCCCCCCCATCACTGAGCCAGGATTGGAAATTTCTA
The DNA here is from genome assembly GCA_036785325.1 of Urophycis tenuis. Lineage (NCBI taxonomy): Eukaryota > Metazoa > Chordata > Actinopteri > Gadiformes > Phycidae > Urophycis > Urophycis tenuis. The sequence continues at coordinate 84,719 of JAXIVH010000271.1, forward strand.
GCCAGCCCGGGTGTGGGCTTTATAAAAAAAAAAAAAAAAATCATAACAGACCCCACCCCCATCACTGAGCCAGGATTGTAAATTTCTAGCCACCCGGGTGTGGGCTTTATAAAAAATAAAAAAAAATCATAACAGACCCCCCCCCCCCAATCACTGAGCCAGGATTGGAAATTTCTAGCCACCCCGGGTGTGGGCTTTATAAAAAAAATAAAAAAATAAAAAATCATAATAGACCCGACCCCCATCACAGAGTCAGGATTGGAAATTTCTAGCCACCCCGGGTGTGGGCTTTATAAAAAAAAAAAAAAAAAAAATCATAACAGACCCCACCCCCATCACTGAGCCAGGATTGGAAATTTCTAGCCACCTGGGTGTGGGCTTTATAAAAAATAAAAATAAAAAAATCATAACAGACCCCCCCACCCCCCTTCGCTGAGCCAGGATTGGAAATTTCTAGCCACCCCGGTTGTGGGCTTTATAAAAAAAAAAAAAAAAAAAAAAAAATCATAACAGACCCCACCCCCATCACTGAGCCAGGATCGGAAATTTCTAGCCACCCCGGGTCTGGGCTTTATAAAAAAATAAATAAAAAATTAAAAATCGTAACAGACCCCACCCCCATCACAGAGCCAGGATTGGAAATTTCTAGCCACCCCGGGGGTGGGCTTTATAAAAAAAAATAAAATAAAAAAAAATCACAACAGACCCCCCCCCCCATCACAGAGCCAGGATTGGAAATTTCTAGCCACCCCGGGGGTGGGCTTTATAAAAAAAAATAAATAAAAATCATAACAGACCCCACCCCCATCACTGAGCCAGGATTGGAAATTTTTAGCCACCCCGGGTGTGGGCTTTATAAAAATAAAAAAATAATAAATAAATAAAAATTCATAAAAGACCCCCCCCCCCCATTACTGAGCAAGTATTGGACATTTCTAGCCACCCCGGGTGTGGGCTTAGTAATAAAAAAAAAAATTAAAAAAAATCATAACAGACCCCCCCCCCCCCCCCCATCACAGAGCCAGGATTGGAAATTTCTAGCCACCCCGGGGGTGGGCTTTATAAAAATAAAAAAAATTTAAAAAAAAATTAAATAAAAAAATAAAAATTCATAACAGACCCCCACCCATTACTGAGCCAGGATTGGAAATTTCTAGCCACCCCGGGTATGGGCTTTATAAAATAAAAAAAAAATAAAAAAAATCATAACAGACCCCACCCCCATCACTGAGTCAGGATTGGAAATTTCTAGCCACCCCGGGTGTGGGCTTTATAAAAAAAAAATAAAAGAATTAAAAATCAAAACAGACCCCACCCCCATCACAGAGCCAGGATTGGAAATTTCTAGCCACCCCGGGGGTGGGCTTTATAAAAAAAAAAAAAAAAAAAAATCATAACAGACCCCCCCCCCACCCCCATCACTGAGCCAGGATTGGAAATTTCTAGCCACCCCGGCTGTGGGCTTTATAAAAAAATAATAAAAAAAACAAATTCATAACAGACCCCCCCATTACTGAGCCAGGATTGGAAATTTCTAGCCAACCCGGGTGTGGGCTTTATAAAATAAAAATAAAAATAAAAAATCATAACAGACCCCACCCCCATCACTGAGTCAGGATTGGAAATTTCTAGCCACCCCGGGTGTGGGCTTTATAAAAAAAAAAAAAAAAAATTAAAAATCATAACAGACCCCACCCCCATCACAGAGCCAGGATTGGAAATTTCTAGCCACCCCGGCTGTGGGCTTTATAAAAAAATAATAAAAAAAACAAATTCATAACAGACCCCCCCCATTACTGAGCCAGGATTGGAAATGTCTAGCAACCCCGGGTGTGGGCTTTATTAAAGTAAAATAATAATAAAAAATCATAACAGACCCCCCCCCCCCCCCCCCATCACAGAGCCAGGATTGGAAATTTCTAGCCACCCCGGGGGTGGGCTTTATAAAAAAATTAAAAAAAAATAAAAATCACAACAGACCCCCCCCCCCATCACTGAGGCAGGATTGGAAATTTCTAGCCACAGCGGGTGTGGGCTTTATAAAAAAAATAATAAAATTATTATTATTATTTTTTTTTTTAAATCATAACAGACCCCCCCCCCATCACTGAGCCAGGATTGGAAATTTCTAGCCACCCCGGGGGTGGGCTTTATAAAAAAAAAAAAAATAATAAAAAATCACAACAGACCCCCCCCCCCCCCATCACTGAGCCAGGATTGGAACTTTCTAGCCACCCCGGGTGTGGGCTTTATGAAAAAAAAAAAAAAAAAAAAATCATAACAGACCCCCTCCACCCCCATCACTGAGCCAGGATTTGAAATTTCTAGCCACCCCGGGGGTGGGCTTTATAAAAAAATAATAAAAAAACAAATTCTTAACAGACCCCCCCCCCCATTACTGAGCCAGGATTGGAAATGTCTAGCCACCCCGGGTGTGGGCTTGATAAAAAAAGAAAAAAAAGAAAAAATCATAACAGACCCCCCCCCCCATCACAGAGCCAGGATTGGAAATTTCTAGCCACCCCGGGGGTGGGCTTTATAAAAAATAAAAATAAAATAAAATCACAACAGACCCCCCCCCATCACTGAGGCAGGATTGGAAATTTCTAGCCACCCCGGGTGTGGGCTTTATAAAAAAAAAAATTAAAAAAAATCATAACAGACCCCACCCCCATCACTGAGCCAGGATTGGAAATTTCTAGCCACCCGGGTGTGGGCTTTATAAAAAAAAAAAAAAAAAATCATAACAGACCCCCCCCCCCCATCACTGAGCCAGGATTGGAAATTTCTAGCCAACCCGGGTGTGAGCTTTATAAAATAAAAATAAAAATAAAAAATCATAACAGACCCCACCCCCATCACTGAGTCAGGATTGGAAATTTCTAGCCACCCCGGGGGTGGGCTTTATAAAAAAATAAAAAAAATAAAAAATCACAACAGACCCCCCCACCCCATCACTGAGGCAGGATTGGAAATTTCTAGCCACCCCGGGTGTGGGCTTTATAAAGAAAAAAAAAAAATTATATTAAAAAAAAAATTAAAAAAATCATAACAGATCCCCCCCCCATCACTGAGCCAGGATTGGAAATTTCTAGCCACCAGGGGTGTGGGCTTTATAAAAAAAAAAAATAATAAATCATAACAGAACCCACCCTCATCACTGAGCCAGGATTGGAAATTTCTAGCCACCCCGGGTGTGGGCTTTATAAAAAAAAAATGAAAAAAAAAAAATTCATAGCAGACCCCCCCCATTACTGAGCCAGGATTGGAAATGTCTAGCCACCCCGGGTTTGGGCTTGATAAAAAAAAAAATTAAAAAAAATCATAACAGACCCCCCCCCCCCATCACAGAGCCAGGATTAGAAATTTCTAGCCACCACGGGGGTGGGCTTTATAAAAAAAAAATAATAATAAATAAATCACAACAGACCCCCCCCCCATCACTGAGGCAGGATTGGAAATTTCTAGCCACCCCGGGTGTGGGCTTTATACAAAAAATAATAAAATTAAAAAAAATAAAAAATAAAAAAATAAAAATTCATAACAGACCCCCACCCATCACAGAGTCAGGATTGGAAATTTCTAGCCACCCCGGGGGTGGGCTTTTTAAAAAAAAATAAAATAAAATAAAATCACAACAGACCCCCCCCCCCCATCACAGAGCCAGGATTGGAAATTTCTAGCCACCCCGGGGGTGGGCTTTATAAAAAAAAAAAAAATAAAAATCATAACAGACCCCACCCCCATCACTGAGCCAGGATTGGAAATTTTTAGCCACCCCGGGTGTGGGCTTTATAAAAAATAAAAAAAATAAAAATTATAACAGACCCCACCCCCATCACTGAGCCAGGATTGGAAATTTTTAGCCACCCCGGGTGTGGACTTTATAAAAATAAAAAAATAATAAATAAATAAAAATTCATAAAAGACCCCCCCCCCCCCCATTACTGAGCAAGTATTTGAAATTTCTAGCCACCCCGGGTGTGGGCTTAGTAATAAAAAAAAAAATTAAAAAAAATCATAACAGACCCCCCCCCCCCCATCACAGATCCAGGATTGGAAATTTCTAGCCACCCCGGGGGTGGGCTTTATAAAAAAATTAAAAAAAAATAAAAATCACAACAGACCCCCCCCCCCATTACTGAGCCAGGATTGGAAATGTCTAGCCACCCCGGGTGTGGGCTTTATAAAAAAAAAAAATAAAAAAAATCATAACACACCCCACCCCCATCACTGAGCCAGGATTGGAAATTTCTAGCCACCCGGGTGTGGGCTTTATAAAAAAAAAAAAAAAAAAAATCATAACAGACCCCCCCCCCCCATCACAGAGTCAGGATTGGAAATTTCTAGCCACCCCGGGGTGGGCTTTATAAATAAAAAAATAAATAAAAAAATCATAACAGACCCCACCCCCATCACTGAGCCAGGATTGGAAATTTCTAGCCACCCCGGGGGTGGGCTTTATAAAAAATAAAAATAAAATAAAATCACAACAGACCCCCCCCCATCACTGAGGCAGGATTGGAAATTTCTAGCCACCCCGGGTGTGGGCTTTATAAAAAAAAAAATTAAAAAAAATCATAACAGACCCCACCCCCATCACTGAGCCAGGATTGGAAATTTCTAGCCACCCGGGTGTGGGCTTTATAAAAAAAAAAAAAAAAAATCATAACAGACCCCCCCCCCCCATCACTGAGCCAGGATTGGAAATTTCTAGCCAACCCGGGTGTGAGCTTTATAAAATAAAAATAAAAATAAAAAATCATAACAGACCCCACCCCCATCACTGAGTCAGGATTGGAAATTTCTAGCCACCCCGGGGGTGGGCTTTATAAAAAAATAAAAAAAATAAAAAATCACAACAGACCCCCCCACCCCATCACTGAGGCAGGATTGGAAATTTCTAGCCACCCCGGGTGTGGGCTTTATAAAGAAAAAAAAAAAATTATATTAAAAAAAAAATTAAAAAAATCATAACAGATCCCCCCCCCATCACTGAGCCAGGATTGGAAATTTCTAGCCACCAGGGGTGTGGGCTTTATAAAAAAAAAAAATAATAAATCATAACAGAACCCACCCTCATCACTGAGCCAGGATTGGAAATTTCTAGCCACCCCGGGTGTGGGCTTTATAAAAAAAAAATGAAAAAAAAAAAATTCATAGCAGACCCCCCCCATTACTGAGCCAGGATTGGAAATGTCTAGCCACCCCGGGTTTGGGCTTGATAAAAAAAAAAATTAAAAAAAATCATAACAGACCCCCCCCCCCATCACAGAGCCAGGATTAGAAATTTCTAGCCACCACGGGGGTGGGCTTTATAAAAAAAAAATAATAATAAATAAATCACAACAGACCCCCCCCCCATCACTGAGGCAGGATTGGAAATTTCTAGCCACCCCGGGTGTGGGCTTTATACAAAAAATAATAAAATTAAAAAAAATAAAAAATAAAAAAATAAAAATTCATAACAGACCCCCACCCATCACAGAGTCAGGATTGGAAATTTCTAGCCACCCCGGGGGTGGGCTTTTTAAAAAAAAATAAAATAAAATAAAATCACAACAGACCCCCCCCCCCCATCACAGAGCCAGGATTGGAAATTTCTAGCCACCCCGGGGGTGGGCTTTATAAAAAAAAAAAAAATAAAAATCATAACAGACCCCACCCCCATCACTGAGCCAGGATTGGAAATTTTTAGCCACCCCGGGTGTGGGCTTTATAAAAAATAAAAAAAATAAAAATTATAACAGACCCCACCCCCATCACTGAGCCAGGATTGGAAATTTTTAGCCACCCCGGGTGTGGACTTTATAAAAATAAAAAAATAATAAATAAATAAAAATTCATAAAAGACCCCCCCCCCCCCATTACTGAGCAAGTATTTGAAATTTCTAGCCACCCCGGGTGTGGGCTTAGTAATAAAAAAAAAAATTAAAAAAAATCATAACAGACCCCCCCCCCCCCATCACAGATCCAGGATTGGAAATTTCTAGCCACCCCGGGGGTGGGCTTTATAAAAAAATTAAAAAAAAATAAAAATCACAACAGACCCCCCCCCCCATTACTGAGCCAGGATTGGAAATGTCTAGCCACCCCGGGTGTGGGCTTTATAAAAAAAATAAATAAAAAAAATCATAACACACCCCACCCCCATCACTGAGCCAGGATTGGAAATTTCTAGCCACCCGGGTGTGGGCTTTATAAAAAAAAAAAAAAAAAAAATCATAACAGACCCCCCCCCCCATCACAGAGTCAGGATTGGAAATTTCTAGCCACCCCGGGGTGGGCTTTATAAATAAAAAAATAAATAAAAAAATCATAACAGACCCCACCCCCATCACTGAGCCAGGATTGGAAATTTCTAGCCACCCGGGTGTGGGCTTTATGTAAAAAAAAAAAAAAAAAATCATAACAGACCCCCCCCCCCCCCATCACTGAGCCAGGATTGGAAATTTCTAGCCAACCCGGTTGTGGGCTTTATAAAATAAAAATAAAAATAAAAAATCATAACAGACCCCACCCCCATCACAGAGCCAGGATTGGAAATTTCTAGCCACCCCGGGGGTGGTCTTTATAAAAAAAAATAAAATAAAAAAAAATCACAACAGACCCCCCCCCCCATCACTGAGCCAGGATTGGAATTTCTAGCCACCCGGGTGTGGGCTTTATAAAAAAAAAAAAAAAAAAATCATAACAGACCCCCCCTCCCCCCATCACTGAGCCAGGATTGGAAATTTCTAGCCACCCCGGGTGTGGGCTTTATAAAAAAAAAAAAAAAACTAAAAAATCATAACAGACCCCACCCCCATCACTGAGCCAGGATTGGAAATTTCTAGCCACCCCGGGGATGGGCTTTATAAAAAAAATAAATAAAAATAAAAAAATCACAACAGACCCCCCCCCATCACTGAGCCAGGATTGGAACTTTCTAGCCACCCCAGGTGTGGGCTTTATAAAAAAAAAAAAAAAAAAAATCATAACAGACCCCCCCCGACCCCCATCACTGAGCCTGGATTGGAAATTTCTAGCCACCCCGGGTGTGGGCTTTATAAAAAAAATAATAAAATTATATTAAAAAAAAATTTAAAAAATCAAAATAGACCCCCCCCCCATCACTGAGCCAGGATTGGAAATTTCTAGCCACCCGGGTGTGGGCTTTATAAAAAAAAAAAAAAAAATCATAAAAGACCCCCCCCCCCCCAATCACTGAGCCAGGATTGGAAATTTCTAGCCACCCCAGGTGTGGGCTTTATAAAAAAAATAAAAAAATAAACAATCATAACAGACCCCACCCCCATCACAGAGTCAGGATTGGAAATTTCTAGCCACCCCGGGGGTGGGCTTTATAAAAAAAAATAAAATGAAAAAAAATCACAACAGACCCCACCCCCATCACTGAGCCAGGATTGGAAATTTTTAGCCACCCGGGTGTGGGCTTTATAAAAAAAATAAAAAAATAAAAAATCATAACAGACCCCCCCCCCCCATCACTGAGCCAGGATTGGAAATTTCTAGCCAACCCGGGTGTGGGCTTTAGAAAATAAAAATAAAAATAAAAAATCATAACAGACCCCACCCCCATCACTGAGTCAGAATTGGAAATTTCTAGCCACCCCGGGTGTTGGCTTTATAAAAAAAATATTAAAAAAATTAAAAATCATAACAGACCCCACCCCCATCACAGAGCCAGGATTGGAAATTTCTAGCCACCCCGGGGGTGGTCTTTATAAAAAAAAATAAAAAAAATAAAAATCACAACAGACCCCCCCCCCCCCATCACTGAGCCAGGATTGGAAATTTCTAGCCACCCGGGTGTGGGCTTTATAAAAAAAAAAAAAAAAAATCATAACAGACCCCCCCCTCCCCCCATCACTGAGCCAGGATTGGAAATTATCTAGCCACCCCGGGTGTGGGCTTTATGAAAAAAAAAAAAAACTAAAAAATCATAACAGACCCCACCCCCATCACTGAGCCAGGATCGGAAATTTCTAGCCACCCCGGGTGTGGGCTTTATAAAAAAAAAATAAAAAAATTAAAAATCATAACAGACCCCACCCCCATCACTGAGCCAGGATCGGAAATTTCTAGCCACCCCGGGTGTGGGCTTTATAAAAAAAAAATAAAAAAATTAAAAATCATAACAGACCCCACCCCCATCACAGAGCCAGGATCGGAAATTTCTAGCCACCCCGGGTGTGGGCTTTATAAAAAAAAAAAAAAAAAATCATAACAGACCCCCCCCCCCCCATCACTGAGCCAGGATTGGAACTTTCTAGCCACCCCAGGTGTGGGCTTTATAAAAAAAAAAAAAAAAAAATCATAACAGACCCCCCCCGACCCCCATCACTGAGCCAGGATTGGAAATTTCTAGCCACCCCGGGTGTGGGCTTTATAAAAAAATAATTAAAAAAACAAATTCATAACAGACCCCCCCCCATTACTGAGCCAGGATTGGAAATGACTAGACACCCCGGGTGTGGGCTTGATAAAAAAAAATAAATAATAAAAAATCATAACAGACCCCCCCCCCCCCATCACAGAGCCAGGATCACAGAGCCAGGATTGGAAATTTCTAGCCACCCCGGGGGTGGGCTTTATAAAAAAAAAAAAATAAAAAAAAATCACAACAGACCCCCCACCCCATCACTGAGGCAGGATTGGAAATTTCTAGCCACCCCGGGTGTGGGCTTTATAAAAAAAATAATAAAATTATATTAAAAAAAAAATAAAAAAATCATAATAGACCCCCCCCCCATCACTGAGCCAGGATTGGAAATTTCTAGCCAACAGGGGTGTGGGCTTTATAAAAAAAAATAATAATAAATCATAACAGAACCCACCCCCATCACTGAGCCAGGATTGGAAATTTCTAGCCACCCGGGTGTGGGCTTTATAAAAAAAAAAAAAAAAAATCATAACAGACCCCCCCCCCTTAATCACTGAGCCAGGATTGGAAATTTCTAGCCACCCCGGGTGTGGGCTTTATAAAAAAAATAAAAAAATTAAAAATCATAACAGACCCCACCCCCATCACAGAGTCAGGATTGGAAATTTCTAGCCACCCCGGGGGTGGGCTTTATAAAAAATAAAAAAAATAAAAATTATAACAGACCCCACCCATTACTGAGCCAGGATTGGAAATTTCTAGCCACCCCGGGTGTGGGCTTTATAAAAAAAAAAATTAAAAAAATAAAAATCATAACAGACCCCACCCCCATCACAGAGCCAGGATTGGAAATTTCTATCCACCCCGCGTGTTGGCTTTAAAAAAAAAAAAAAAAAAAAATCAAAACAGACCCCCCCCCACCCCCATCACTGAGCCAGGATTGGAAATTTCTAGCCACCCCGGCTGTGGGCTTTATAAAAAAAATAATAAAAAAAACAAATTCATAAAATACCCCCCCCATTACTGAGCCAGGATTGGAAATGTCTAGCAACCCCGGGTGTGGGCTTTATTAAAATAAAATAATAATAAAAAATCATAACAGACCCCCCCCCCCCCCCCCATCACAGAGCCAGGATTGGAAATTTCTAGCCACCCCGGGGGTGGGCTTTATAAAAAAATTTTAAAAAAATAAAAATCACAACAGACCCCCCCCCCCCATCACTGAGGCAGGATTGGAAATTTCTAGCCACCCCGGGTGTGGGCTTTACAAAAAAAATAATAAAATTATTTAAAAAAAAAATTTAAACAATCATAAGAGACCCCCCCCCCCCATCACTGAGCCAGGATTGGAAATTTCTAGCCACCCCGGGGGTGGGCTTTATAAAAAAAAATAAAAAAATAAAAAATCACAACAGACCCCCCCCCCATCACTGAGCCAGGATTGGAACTTTCTAGCCACCCCGGGTGTGGGCTTTATAAAAAAAATAAAATAAAAAAAATCATAACAGACCCCCCCCACCCCCATCACTGAGCCAGGATTGGAAATTTCTAGCCACCCCGGGGGTGGGCTTTATAAAAAAATAATAAAAAAATCAAATTCTTAACAGACCCCCCCCCCATTACTGAGCCAGGATTGGAAATGTCTAGCCACCCCGGGTGTGGACTTGATAAAAAAAATAAAATAATAAAAAATCATAACAGACCCCCCCCCCATCACAGAGCCAGGATTGGAAATTTCTAGCCACCCTGGGGGTGGGCTTTATAAAAAAATAAAAATAAAATAAAATCACAACAGACCCCACCCCCATCACTGAGCCAGGATTAGAAATTTCTAGCCACCCCGGGTGTGGGCTTTATAAAAAAAATAATAAAATTATTTTAATTTTTTTTTTTTTTTAATTATAACAGACCCCCCCCCCCATCACTGAGCCAGGATTGGAAATTTCTAGCCAACCCGGGGGTGGGCTTTATAAAAAAAAATAAAAAAATAAAAAATCACAACAGACCCCCCCCCCCCCCCCCATCACTGAGCCAGGATTTGAAATTTCTAGCCACCCCGGGGGTGGGCTTTATAAAAAAATAATAAAAAAAACAAATTCTTAACAGACCCCCCCCCCCCATTACTGAGCCAGGATTGGAAATGTCTAGCCACCCCGGGTGTGGGCTTTATAAAAAAAAAAAAAAAAAAAAATCATAACACACCCCACCCCCATCACTGAGCCAGGATTGGAAATTTCTAGCCACCCGGGTGTGGGCTTTATAAAAAAAAAAATAAAAAAATCATAACAGACCCCCCCCCCATCACTGAGCCAGGATTGGAAATTTCTAGCCAACCTGGGTGTGGGCTTTATAAAATAAAAATAAAAATAAAAAATCATAACAGACCCCACCCCCATCACAGAGCCAGGATTGGAAATTTCTAGCCAACCCGGGGGTGGTCTTTATAAAAAAAAATAAAATAAAAAAAAATCACAACAGACCCCCCCCCCCCATCACTGAGCCAGGATTGGAAATTTCTAGCCACCCGGGTGTGGGCTTTAAAAAAAAATAATAAAAAAAATAAAAATCATAACAGACCCCACCCCCATCACAGAGCCAGGATTGGAACTTTCTATCCACCCCGGGTGTTGGCTTTAAAAAAAAAAAAAAAAAAAAAAATCAAAACAGACCCCCCCACCCCCATCACTGAGCCAGGATTGGAAATTTCTAGCCACCCCGGCTGTGGGCTTTATAAAAAAATAATAAAAAAAACAAATTCATAACATACCCCCCCCATTACTGAGCCAGGATTGGAAATGTCTAGCAACCCCGGGTGTGGGCTTTATTAAAATAAAATAATAATAAAAAATCATAACAGACCCCCCCCCCATCACAGAGCCAGGATTGGAAATTTCTAGCCACCCCGGGGGTGGGCTTTATAAAAAAATAAAAAAAAAATAAAAATCACAACAGACCCCCCCCCCCATCACTGAGGCAGGATTGGAAATTTCTAGCCAACCCGGGGGTGGTCTTTATAAAAAAAAATAAAATAAAAAAAAATCACAACAGACCCCCCCCCCCCATCACTGAGCCAGGATTGGAAATTTCTAGCCACCCGGGTGTGGGCTTTAAAAAAAAATAATAAAAAAAATAAAAATCATAACAGACCCCACCCCCATCACAGAGCCAGGATTGGAACTTTCTATCCACCCCGGGTGTTGGCTTTAAAAAAAAAAAAAAAAAAAAAAATCAAAACAGACCCCCCCACCCCCATCACTGAGCCAGGATTGGAAATTTCTAGCCACCCCGGCTGTGGGCTTTATAAAAAAATAATAAAAAAAACAAATTCATAACATACCCCCCCCATTACTGAGCCAGGATTGGAAATGTCTAGCAACCCCGGGTGTGGGCTTTATTAAAATAAAATAATAATAAAAAATCATAACAGACCCCCCCCCCATCACAGAGCCAGGATTGGAAATTTCTAGCCACCCCGGGGGTGGGCTTTATAAAAAAATAAAAAAAAAATAAAAATCACAACAGACCCCCCCCCCCATCACTGAGGCAGGATTGGAAATTTCTAGCCACCCCGGGGGTGGGCTTTATAAAAAAATAAAAATAAAATAAAATCACAACAGACCCCCCCCCCCCCCATCACTGAGGCTGGATTGGAAATTTCTAGCCACCCCGGGTGTGGGCTTTATAAAAAAAAAAAAAAAAAAAAATCATAACAGACCCCACCCCCATCACTGAGCCAGGATTGGAAATTTCTAGCCACCCGGGTGTGGGCTTTATAAAAAAAAAAAAAAAAAAAATTATAACAGACCCCCCCCCCATCACTGAGCCAGTATTGGAAATTTCTAGCCACCCCTGGTGTGGGCTTTATAAAAAAAAAAAAAAAAAAAAAAAAATCATAACAGACCCCACCCCCATCACTGAGCCAGGATTGGAAATTTCTAGCCACCCGGGTGTGGGCTTTATATAAAAAAATTTAAAAAAAATCATAACAGACCCCCCCCCCCATCACTGAGCCAGGATCGGAAATTTCTAGCCACCCCGGGGGTGGGCTTTATAAAAAAAAAAAAAAAAAAAATCATAACAGACCCCCCCCCCCCCCATCACTGAGCCAGGATTGGAAATTTCTAGCCAGCCCGGGGGTGGGCTTTATAAAAAAAAAATAAAAATAAAAAATCATAACAGACCCCACCCCCATCACTGAGCCAGGATCGGAAATTTCTAGCCACCACGGGTGTGGGCTTTATAAAAAAAAAAAAAAAAAATCATGACTGACCCCCCCCCCCCATCACTGAGCCAGGATTGGAAATTTCTAGCCACCCCGGGGTTGGGCTTTATAAAAAAATATAAAAAATAAAAAATCACAAGAGACCCCCCCCCCATCACGGAGGCAGGATTGGAAATTTCTAGCCACCCCGGGTGTGGGCTTTATAAAAAAAATAATAAAATTATACTAAAAAAAAATTAAAAAAATCATAACAGACCCCCCCCCATCACTGAGCCAGGATTGGAAATTTCTAGCCACCACGGGTGTGGGCTTTATAAAAAAAAAAAAAAAAATTCATAACAGACCCCCCCCCCCCATCACTGAGCCAGGATTGGAAATTTCTAGCCACCTCTGGTGTGGGCTTTATAAAAATAAAAAAAATAAAAAATCATAACAGACCCCCCCCCCCCCCCCCCATCACTGAGCCAGGATTGGAAATTTCTAGCCACCCCGGGGGTGGTCTTTATAAAAAAAAAATAAAAAAAAATCATAACAGACCCCCCCCCCCCCCCCCATCACTGAGCCAGGATTGGAAATTTCTAGCCACCCCGGGTGTGGGCTTTATAAAAAAAAAATCATAACAGACCCCACCCCCATCACTGAGCCAGGATCGGAAATTTCTAGCCACCCCGGGTCTGGGCTTTATAAAAAAAAAATAAAAAAATAAAAAATCATAACAGACCCCCCCCCCCCCATCACTGAGCCAGGATTGGAAATTTCTAGCCACCCCGGGGGTGGGCTTTATAAAAAAATATAAAAAATAAAAAATCACAAGAGACCCCCCCCCCCATCACTGAGGCAGGATTGGAAATTTCTAGCCACCACGGGTGTGGGCTTTATAAAAAAAATAATAAAATTATACAAAAAAAAAATTAAAAAAATCATAACAGACCCCCCCCCCATCACTGAGCCAGGATTGGAAATTTCTAGCCACCACGGGTGTGGGCTTTATAAAAAAATAAAAAAAAATTCATAACAGACCCCCCCCCCCATCACTGAGCCAGGATTGGAAATTTCTAGCCACCTCTGGTGTGGGCTTTATAAAAATAAAAAAAATAAAAAATCATAACAGACCCCCCCCCCCCCCCATCACTGAGCCAGGATTGGAAATTTCTAGCCACCCCGGGGGTGGGCTTTATAAAAAAAAAAAAAAAAAAAATCATAACAGACCCCCCCCCCCCCCCCCATCACTGAGCCAGGATTGGAAATTTCTAGCCACCCCGGGTGTGGGCTTTATAAAAAAAAAATCATAACAGACCCCACCCCCATCACTGAGCCAGGATCGGAAATTTCTAGCCACCCCGGGTCTGGGCTTTATAAAAAAAAAATAAAAAAATAAAAAATCATAACAGACCCCACCCCCATCACAGAGCCAGGATTGGAAATTTCTAGCCACCCCGGGGGTGGGCTTTATAAAAAAAAAAAAAAAAAAAATCATAACAGACCCCCCCCCCCCCCCCCATCACTGAGTCAGGATTGGAAATTTCTAGCCACCCCGGGTGTGGGCTTTATAAAAAAAAAATCATAACAGACCCCACCCCCATCACTGAGCCAGGATCGGAAATTTCTAGCCACCCCGGGTCTGGGCTTTATAAAGAAAAAATAAAAAAATAAAAAATCATAACAGACCCCACCCCCATCACAGAGCCAGGATTGGAAATTTCTAGCCACCCCGGGGGTGGGCTTTATAAAAAAAAAAAAAATAAAATAAAATCATAACAGATCCCCCCCCCCCATCACTAAGCCAGGATTGGAACTTTCTAGCCATCCCGGGTGTGGGCTTTATAAAAAAAAAATTAAAAAAAAATCATAACAGACCCCCCCCCCACCCCCATCACTGAGCCAGGATTGGAACTTTCTAGCCACCCCGGATGTGGGCTTTATAAAAAAATAATTAAAAAAAAAAATTCATAACAGACCCCCCCCATTACTGAGCCAGGATTGGAAATGACTAGCCACCCCGGATGTGGGCTTGATAAAAAAAAAATAATAATAAAATATCATAACAGACCCCCCCCATCACAGAGCCAGGATTGGAAATTTCTCGGGGCAGGGCTTTATAAAAAAATAAAAAAAATTAAAAATCACAAAAGACCCCCCCCCCCCCCCGTCACTGAGGCAGGATTGGAAATTTCTAGCCACCCCGGGTGTGGGCTTTATAAAAAAAATAATAAAATTATAATAAAAAAAAATTAAAAAAATCATAACAGACCCCCCCCCCCATCACTGAGCCAGGATTGGACATTTCTAGCCACCCCGGGTGTGGGCTTTATAAAAAATAAAAAAAATTAAAATCATAACAGACCCCACCCCCATCACTGAGCCAGGATTGGAAATTTCTAGCCACCCGGGTGTGGGCTTGATAAAAAAAAAATAATAAAAAAAAATCATAACAGCCCCCCCCCCCCCCCCATCACAGAGCCAGGATTGGAAATTTCTAGCCACCCCGGGGGTGGGCTTTATAAAAAAAAAAAAAAAAAAAAAAAATCACAACAGACCCCCCCCCCCCCCCCATCACTGAGGCAGGATTGGAAATTTCTAGCCACCTCGGGTGTGGGCTTTATACAAAAAATAATAAAATTAAAAAAAATAAAAAATAAAAAAATAAAAATTCATAACAGACCCCCACCCATCACTGAGCCAGGATTGGAAATTTCTAGCCACCTCTGGTGTGGGCTTTATAAAAAAAAAAAAAAAAAAAATCATAACAGACCCCCCCCCCATCACTGAGCCAGGATTGGAAATTTCTAGCCACCTCTGGTGTGGGCTTCATAAAAAAAAATAAAAAAAAATCATAACAGACCCCACCCCCATCACTGAGCCAGGATTGGACATTTCTAGCCACCCGGGTGTGGGCCTTATATAAAAAAATTAAAAAAAAATCATAACAGACCCCCCCCCCCCATCACTGAGCCAGGATTGGAAATTTCTAGCCACCCCGGGGGTGGGCTTTATAAAAAAAAAAAAATAAAATAAAATCATAACAGATCCCCCCCCCCCATCACTGAGCCAGGATTGGAACTTTCTAGCCACCCCGGGGTTGGGCTTTATAAAAAAAAAAAAAAAAAAAATCATAACAGACCCCCCCCCATCACTGAGCCAGGATTGGAACTTTCTATCCACCCCGGGTGTTGGCTTTATAAAAAAAAAAAAAAAAAAAAATCATAACAGCCCCCCCCCCACCCCCATCACTGAGCCAGGATTGGAAATTTCTAGCCACCCCGGGTTTGGGCTTTATAAAAAAATAATAAAAAAAACAAATTCATAACAGACCCCCCCATTACTGAGCCAGGATTGGAAATGTCTAGCAACCCCGGGTGTGGGCTTTATTAAAATAAAATAATAATAAAAAATCATAATAGACCCCCCCCCCCATCACAGAGCCAGGATTGGAAATTTCTAGCCACCCCGGGGGTGGGCTTTATAAAAAAAAATATATATATATTTTAAAAAAAAAAGTAAAAAATCATAACAGACCCCCCCCATCACTGAGCCAGGATTGGAAATGTCTAGCCACCCGGGTGTGGGCTTTATAAAAAAAAATTAAAAAAAATCATAACAGACCCCCCCCCCCCCCCCATCACTGAGCCAGGATTGGAAATTTCTAGCCACCCCGGGTGTGGGCTTTATAAAAAAATAAAAAAATAAAAATCATAACAGACCCCACCCCCATCACTGAGCCAGGATTGGAAATTTCTAGCCACCCGGGTGTGGGCTTTATAAAAAAAAATAAAAAAAATCATAACAGACCCCCCCCCCCCCATCACTGAGCCAGGATTGGAAATTTCTAGCCACCCCGGGTGTGGGCTTTATAAAAAAAAAATGAAAAAAATCATAACAGACCCCCCCCATCACTGAGCCAGGATTGGAAATTTCTAGCCACCCGGGTGTGGGCTTTATAAAAAAAAATTAAAAAAAATCATAACAGACCCCCCCCCCCCCCATCACTGAGCCAGGATTGGAAATTTCTAGCCACCCCGGGTGTGGGCTTTATAAAAAAATAAAAAAATAAAAATCATAACAGACCCCACCCCCATCACTGAGCCAGGATTGGAAATTTCTAGCCACCCCGGGGGTGGGCTTTATAAAAAAAAAAAAAATAAAAAAAAAATCACAACAGACCCCCCCCCCCATCACTGAGCCAGGATTGGAACTTTCTAGCCACCCCGGGTGTGGGCTTTATAAAAAAATAATGAAAAAAACAAATTCATAACAGACCCCCCCCTTTACTGAGCCAGGATCGAAAATGACTAGCCACCCCGGGGGTGGGCTTTATAAAAAAAAAAAAAAAAAAAAAATCACAGCAGACCCCCCCCCCCCCCATCACTGAGCCAGGATTGGAACTTTCTAGCCACCCCGGGTGTGGGCTTTATAAAAAAATAATTAAAAAAACAAATTCATAACAGACCCCCCCCATTACTGAGCCAGGATTGGAAATGACTAGCCACCCCGGGTGTGGGCTTGATAAAAAAAAATAATAATAAAAAATCATAACAGACCCCCCCCCCCCCCCCCCCCCCATCACATAGACAGGATTGGACATTTCTAGCCACCCCGGGGGTCGGCTTTATAAAAAAAAATAAAAAAAAAATCACAACAGACCCCCCCCCCCCCAACACTGAGACAGGATTGGAAATTTCTAGCCACCCCGGGTGTGGGCTTTATAAAAAAAATAATAAAATTATTAAAAAAAAAAAAAAAAAAAATCATTACAGACCCCCCCCATCACTGAGCCAGGATTGGAAATTTCTAGCCACCCCGAGTGTGGGCTTTATAAAAATAAAATAAAAATAAAAAATCATAACAGACCCAACCCCCATCACTGAGCCAGGATAGGAAATTTCTAGCCACCCCGGGTGTGGGCTTTATAAAAAATAAAAAATAAAAATTAAAAATCATAAAAGACCCCGCCCCCATCACAGAGCCAGGATTGGAAATTTCTAGCCACCCCGGGGGTGGGCTTTATAAAAAAAAAAAAATTAAAAAAAATCACAGCAGACCCCCCCCCCCCCCCCCATCACTGAGCCAGGATTGGAACTTTCTAGCCACCCTGGGTGTGGGCTTTATAAAAAAATAATAAAAAAGACAAATTCATAACAGACCCCCCCCATTACTGAGCCAGGATTGGAAATGACTAGCCACCCCGGGTGTGGGCTTGATAAAAAAAAAATAATAATAAAAAATCATAACAGACCCCCCCCCCCCCCCCCCCCATCACAGAGCCAGGATTGGACATTTCTAGCCACCCCGGGGGTGGGCTTTATAAAAAAAATAAATAATAATAAATCACAACAGAGCCCCCCCCCATCACTGAGGCAGGATTGGAAATTTCTAGCCACCCCGGGGGTGGGCTTTATAAAAAAAAAAAAAAAAAAAAAAAATCACAACAGACCCCCCCCCCCATCACTGAGCCAGGATTGGAACTTTCTAGCCACCCCGGGTGTGGGCTTTATAAGAAAAAAAAAAAAAAAAATCATAACAGACCCCCCCCACCCCATCACTGAGGCAGGATTGGAAATTTCTAGCCACCTCTGGTGTGGGCTTTATAAAAAAAAAAATTTAAAAAAAAATCATAACAGACCCCCCCCCCCCCCCCCATCACTGAGCCAGGATTGGAAATTTCTAGCGACCCCGGGTGTGGGCTTTATAAAAAAAATAAAAATAAAAATCATAACAGACCCCTACCCCATCACTGAGCCAGGATTGGAAATTTTTAGCCACCCCGGGTGTGGGCTTTATAAAAATAAAAAATTAATAAATAAAAATTCATAAAAGACCCCCCCCCATTACTGAGCAAGTATTGGAAATTTCTAGCCACCCCTGGTGTGGGCTTTATAAAAAAAATAAAAAAAAATAAAAAATTCATAACAGACCCCCCCCATTACTGAGCCAGGATTGGAAATGTCTAGCCACCCGGGATGTGGGCTTTATAAAAAATAAAAAAAAATAAAAATCATTACAGACCCCCCCATCAAAGAGCCAGGATTGGAAATTTCTAGCCACCCCAGGTGTGGGCTTTATAAAAAAATAAATACAATTATAAAAAAATTTAAAAAAAAAAAAAAAAAATTCATAACAGACCCCCCCCCCATTACTGAGCCAGGATTGGACATTTCTAGCCACCCCGGGTGTCGGCTTTATAAAAAAAAAAATAATAATAATAATAATAATAATAACAGACCCCCCCCCCATTACTGAGCCAGGATTGGACATTTCTGGCCACCCCGGGTGTCGGCTTTATAAAAAAATAAATAAAATTATAAAAAAATAAAAAATAAAAAAATAAAAATTCATAACAGACTCCCCCCATTGCTGAGCCAGGATTGGAAATTTCTAGCCAACCCGGATGTGGGCTTAATAAAAAAAAAAAAAAAAATCATAACAGACCCCACCCCCATCACTGAGCCAGGATTGGAAATTTCTATTCACCGCGGGTGTGGGCTTTATAAAAAAAATAATAAAATAAAAAAAAATTAAAAATAAAAAAATAAAAATTCATAACAGACCCCCACCCATTACTGAGCCAGGATTGGAAATTTCTAGCCACCCCGGGTGTGGCCTTTATAAAAAAATATAAATAAATAAAAAAAATTCATAACAGACCCCCCCCCCCCCCCCCCATCACTGAGCCAGGATTGGAAATTTCTAGCCACCCCGGGTGTGGGCTTTATAAAAAAAAAAAAAAAAAAAAAAAATCATAACAGAACCCCCCCCCCCCCCCCCCCCATCACAGAGACAGGATTGGAAATTTCTAGCCAACCCGGGGGTGGGCTTTATAAAAATAAAAAAATAATAAATAAATACAAATTCATAAAAGACCCCCCCCCCATTACTGAGCAAGTATTTGAAATTTCTAGCCACCCCTGGTGTGGGCTTTATAAAAAAAAAAAAAAAAAAAAAAAAAATCATAACAGACCCCCCCCCCCCCCATTACTGAGCCAGGATTGGACATTTCTAGCCACCCCGGGTGCGGGCTTTATAAAAAAAAAAAATAAATAAAAATAAAAATCATAAAAGACCCCCCCCCCCCCATTACTGAGCAAGTATTGGAAATATCTAGCCACCCCAGGTGTGGGCTTTATAAAAAAAAAAAATAATAATAATAATAATAATAATAACAGACCACCCCCCCCATTACTGAGCCAGGTTTCGAAATGTCTAGCCACCACGGGTGTGGGCTTAATAATAAAAAAAAAAATTAAAAAAATCATAACAGACCCCCCCCACCCCATCACAGAGCCAGGATTGGAAATTTCTAGCCACCCCGGGGGTGGGCTTTATAAAAAAAAAAAAATTAAAAAAAAAAATAAATAAAAAAAAAAAAAATCATAACAGACCCCCACCCATTCCTGAGCCAGGATTGGAAATTTCTAGCCAACCCGGGTGTGGGCTTTATAAAAAAAAAAAAAAAAAAATGATAACAAATCCCCCCCCCACCCCCATCACTGAGCCAGGATTGGAAATTTCTAGCCACCCCGGGGGTGGGCTTTATAAAAAAAAAATAAAAAAAACAAATTCATAACAGACCCGCCCCATTACTGAGCCAGGATTGAAAATGTCTAGCCACCGCGGGTATGGGCTTGATAAAAAAAATAAAATAATAAAAAATCATAACAGACCCCCCCCCCCCCCCCATCACAGAGCCAGGATTGGAAATTTCTAGCCACCCCGGGGGTGGGCTTTATAAAAAAATGAAAAAAATAAAAAATCACAACAGACCCCCCCCCCCCCCATCACTGAGGCAGGATTGGAAATTCCTAGCCACCCCGGGGGTGGGCTTTATAAAAAAAATAATAACATTATTTTAAAAAAAAAATAAAAAAATCATAACAGACCCCCCCCCCATCACTGAGCCAGGATTGGAAATTTCTAGCCACCCCGGGTGTGGGCTTTATAAAAAAAAAAAAAAAAAATCATAACAGACCCCACCCCCATCACAGAGCCAGGATTGGAAAATTCTAGCCACCCCGGTTGTGGGCTTTATAAAAAAATAAATAAATAAAAAAATCATAACAGACCCCACCCCCATCACAGAGCCAGGATTGGAAATTTCTAGTCACCCCGGGGGTGGGCTTTATAAAAAAAAATAAAATAAAAAAAAAATCACAGCAGACCCCCTCCCCCCCCATCACTGAGCCAGGATTGGAACTTTCTAGCCACCCCGGGGGTGGGCTTTATAAAAAAAAAAGAAAAAAAAAAAATTCATAACAGACCCCCTCGATTACTGAGCCAGGATTGGAAATGTCTAGCCACCACGGGTGTGGGCTTGATAAAATTTTTTTTTTTTTTTTTAAATCATAACAGACCCCCCCCCCCCCCCCCATCACAGAGCCAGGATTGGAAATTTCTAGCCAACCCGGGGGTGGGCTTTATAAAAAAAAAAAAAAAAAAAATCATAACAGACCCCACCCCCATCACAGAGCCAGGATTGGAAAATTCTAGCCACCCCGGTTGTGGGCTTTATAAAAAAATAAAAAAATAAAAATCATAACAGACCCCACCCCCATCACTGAGCCAGGATTGGAAATTTCTAGCCACCCCGGGGGTGGGCTTTATAAAAAAAAATAAATAAAAAAAAAATCACAACAGACCCCCCCCCCCCATCACTGAGCCAGGATTGGAACTTTCTAGCCACCCCGGGTGTGGGCTTTATAAAAAAATAATAAAAAAAACAAATTCATAACAGACCCCCCCCATTACTGAGCCAGGATCGGAAATGACTAGCCACCCCGGGGGTGGGCTTTATAAAAAAAAAAAAAAAAAAAAAAATCACAGCAGACCCCCCCCCCCCCATCACTGAGCCAGGATTGGAACTTTCTAGCCACCCCGGGTGTGGGCTTTATAAAAAAATAATTAAAAAAACAAATTCATAACAGACCCCCCCCATTACTGAGCCAGGATTGGAAATGACTAGCCACCCCGGGTGTGGGCTTGATAAAAAAAAATAATAATAAAAAATCATAACAGACCCCCCCCCCCCCCCCCCCCCCCCCCCCCCCCATCACATAGACAGGATTGGACATTTCTAGCCACCCCGGGGGTCGGCTTTATAAAAAAAAAAAAAAAAAAATCACAACAGACCCCCCCCCCCCCATCACTGAGCCAGGATTGGAAATTTCTAGCCACCCCGGGTGTGGGCTTTATAAAAAAAAAAAAAAAAAAATCATAACAGACCCCCCCCCATCACTGAGCCAGGATTGGAAATTTCTAGCCACCCCGAGTGTGGGCTTTATAAAAATAAAATAAAAATAAAAAATCATAACAGACCCAACCCCCATCACTGAGCCAGGATAGGAAATTTCTAGCCACCCCGGGTGTGGGCTTTATAAAAAATAAAAAATAAAAATTAAAAATCATAACAGACCCCGCCCCCATCACAGAGCCAGGATTGGAAATTTCTAGCCACCCCGGGGGTGGGCTTTATAAAAAAAAAAAAATTAAAAAAAATCACAGCAGGCCCCCCCCCCCCCCCCCCCATCACTGAGCCAGGATTGGAACTTTCTAGCCACCCTGGGTGTGGGCTTTATAAAAAAATAATAAAAAAAACAAATTCATAACAGACCCCCCCCATTACTGAGCCAGGATTGGAAATGACTAGCCACCCCGGGTGTGGGCTTGATAAAAAAAAAAAAATAATAAAAAATCATAACAGACCCCCCCCCCCCCCCCCCCCATCACAGAGCCAGGATTGGACATTTCTAGCCACCCCGGGGGTGGGCTTTATAAAAAAAATAAATAATAATAAATCACAACAGACCCCCCCCCCATCACTGAGGCAGGATTGGAAATTTCTAGCCACCCCGGGTGTGGGCTTTATAAAAAAAATAATAAAATTATTTTAAAAAAAAATTAAAAAAATCATAACAGACCCCCCCCCCCCTCATCACTGAGCCGGGATTGGAAATTTCTAGCCACCCCGGGTGTGGGCTTTATAAAAAAAAAAAAGAAAAAAAAAAATCCTAACAGACCCCACCCCCATCAATGAGCCAGGATCGGAAATTTCTAGCCACCCCGGTCGTGGGCTTTATAAAAAAAAAATTAAAAAATTAAAAATCATCACAGACCCCACCCCCATCAAAGAGCCAGGATTGGAAATTTCTAGCCACCCCGGGGGTGGGCTTTATAAAAAAAAAAAAAAAAAAAAAAAATCACAACAGACCCCCCCCCCATCACTGAGCCAGGATTGGAACTTTCTAGCCACCCCGGGTGTGGGCTTTATAAGAAAAAAAAAAAAAAAATCATAACAGACCCCCCCCACCCCATCACTGAGGCAGGATTGGAAATTTCTAGCCACCTCTGGTGTGGGCTTTATAAAAAAAAAAATTAAAAAAAAAATCATAACAGACCCCCCCCCCCCCCCATCACTGAGCCAGGATTGGAAATTTCTAGCGACCCCGGGTGTGGGCTTTATAAAAAAAAAAAAAATAAAAATCATAACAGACCCCTACCCCATCACTGAGCCAGGATTGGAAATTTTTAGCCACCCCTGGTGTGGGCTTTATAAAAATAAAAAATTAATAAATAAAAATTCATAAAAGACCCCCCCCCATTACTGAGCAAGTATTGGAAATTTCTAGCCACCCCTGGTGTGGGCTTTATAAAAAAAATAAAAAAAAATAAAAAATTCATAACAGACCCCCCCATTACTGAGCCAGGATTGGAAATGTCTAGCCACCCGGGATGTGGGCTTTATAAAAAATAAAAAAAAATAAAAATCATTACAGACCCCCCCATCAAAGAGCCAGGATTGGAAATTTCTAGCCACCCCAGGTGTGGGCTTTATTAAAAAAATAAATACAATTATAAAAAAATTAAAAAAAAAAAAAAAAAAATTCATAACAGACCCCCCCCCCATTACTGAGCCAGGATTGGACATTTCTAGCCACCCCTGGTGTGGGCTTTATAAAAAAAATAATAATAATAATAATAATAATAATAACAGACCCCCCCCCCATTACTGAGCCAGGATTGGACATTTCTGGCCACCCCGGGTGTCGGCTTTATAAAAAAATAAATAAAATTATAAAAAAATAAAAAATAAAAAAATAAAAATTCATAACAGACCCCCCCCATTGCTGAGCCAGGATTGGAAATTTCTAGCCAACCCGGATGTGGGCTTAATAAAAAAAAAAAAAAAAATCATAACAGACCCCACCCCCATCACTGAGCCAGGATTGGAAATTTCTATTCACCGCGGGTGTGGGCTTTATAAAAAAAATAATAAAATAAAAAAAAATTAAAAATAAAAAAATAAAAATTCATAACAGACCCCCACCCATTACTGAGCCAGGATTGGAAATTTCTAGCCACCCCGGGTGTGGCCTTTATAAAAAAAAAAAAAATAAATAAAAAAAATTCATAACAGACCCCCCCCCCCCCCCCCCCATCACTGAGCCAGGATTGGAAATTTCTAGCCACCCCGGGTGTGGGCTTTATAAAAAAAAAAAAAAAAAAAAAAATCATAACAGAGCCCCCCCCCCCCCCCATCACAGAGACAGGATTGGAAATTTCTAGCCAACCCGGGGGTGGGCTTTATAAAAAAAAATTAATTAATTAATAAATAAAAATTCATAAAAGACCCCCCCCCCCCATCACTGAGGCAGGATTGGAAATATCTAGCCACCCCGGGTGTGGGCTTTATAAAAATAAAAAAATAATAAATAAATACAAATTCATAAAAGACCCCCCCCCCCCATTACTGAGCAAGTATTTGAAATTTCTAGCCACCCCTGGTGTGGGCTTTATAAAAAAAAAAAATAAATAAATAAAAAATCATAACAGACCCCCCCCCCCCCCCCATTACTGAGCCAGGATTGGACATTTCTAGCCACCCCGGGTGTGGGCTTTATAAAAAAAAAAATAATAATAAAAATAAAAATCATAAAAGACCCCCCCCCCCCCCATTACTGAGCAAGTATTGGAAATATCTAGCCACCCCAGGTGTGGGCTTTATAAAAAAAAATAATAATAATAATAATAATAATAATAACAGACCACCCCCCCCATTACTGAGCCAGGTTTCGAAATGTCTAGCCACCACGGGTGTGGGCTTAATAATAAAAAAAAAAATTTAAAAAATCATAACAGACCCCCCCCCACCCCATCACAGAGCCAGGATTGGAAATTTCTAGCCACCCCGGGGGTGGGCTTTATAAAAAAAAAAAAATTAAAAAAAAAAATAAATAAAAAAAAAAAAAATCATAACAGACCCCCACCCATTCCTGAGCCAGGATTGGAAATTTCTAGCCAACCCGGGTGTGGGCTTTATAAAAAAAAAAAAAAAAAATGATAACAAATCCCCCCCCCACCCCCATCACTGAGCCAGGATTGGAAATTTCTAGCCACCCCGGGGGTGGGCTTTATAAAAAAATAATAAAAAAAACAAATTCATAACAGACCCGCCCCATTACTGAGCCAGGATTGAAAATGTCTAGCCACCGCGGGTATGGGCTTGATAAAAAAAATAAAATAATAAAAAATCATAACAGACCCCCCCCCCCCCCCATCACAGAGCCAGGATTGGAAATTTCTAGCCACCCCGGGGGTGGGCTTTATAAAAAAATAATAACATTATTTAAAAAAAAAAATAAAAAAATCATAACAGACCCCCCCCCATCACTGAGCCAGGATTGGAAATTTCTAGCCACCCCGGGTGTGGGCTTTATAAAAAAAAAAAAAAAAAATCATAACAGACCCCACCCCCATCACAGAGCCAGGATTGGAAAATTCTAGCCACCCCGGTTGTGGGCTTTATAAAAAAATAAATAAATAAAAAAATCATAACAGACCCCACCCCCATCACAGAGCCAGGATTGGAAATTTCTAGTCACCCCGGGGGTGGGCTTTATAAAAAAAAATAAAATAAAAAAAAAATCACAGCAGACCCCCCCCCCCCCCCATCACTGAGCCAGGATTGGAACTTTCTAGCCACCCCGGGGGTGGGCTTTATAAAAAAAAATGAAAAAAAAAAAATTCATAACAGACCCCCTCGATTACTGAGCCAGGATTGGAAATGTCTAGCCACCACGGGTGTGGGCTTGATAAAATTTTTTTTTTTTTTTTTAAATCATAACAGACCCCCCCCCCCCCCCCCCATCACAGAGCCAGGATTGGAAATTTCTAGCCAACCCGGGGGTGGGCTTTATAAAAAAAAAAAAAAAAAAATCATAACAGACCCCCCCCCCCCCCCATCACAGAGCCAGGATTGAACATTTCTAGCCACCCCGGGGGTGGGCTTTATAAAAATAAAAAAATAAAAATATTTAAAAAAAAATAAAAAAAATCACAACAGACCCCCCCCCCCCCCCCATCACTGAGCCAGGATTGGAAATTTCTAGCCACCCCGGGGTTGGGCTTTATAAAAAAATAATAAAAAAAACAAATTCATAACAGACCCCCCCCCATTACTGAGCCAGAATTGGAAATGTCTAGCCACCCCGGGTGTGGGCTTGATAAAAAAAAAAAAATAATAAATAAATAAAAATTCATAAAAGACCCCCCCCCCCCCATTACTGAGCAAGAATAGGAAATTTCTAGCAACCCCTGGTGTGGGCTAGAATTTTTTTTTTTTTTAATAAATAAAATAAAAAAAATCATAACAGACCCCCCCCCCCCCCCCCCCATTACTAAGCCAGGATTGGAAATGTCTAGCCACCCGGGGTGTGGGCTTTATAAAAAAAAAAATAAAAAAAATCATAACAGACCCCACCCCCCCCCCAATCACTGAGCCAGGATTGGAAATTTCTAGCCACCCCGGGTGTGGGCTTTATACAAAAAATAATAAAATAAAAAAATAAAAAAAATAAAAAAATAAAAATTCATAACAGAGCCCACCCATCACTGAGCCAGGATTGGAAATTTCTAGCCACCCCAGGTGTGGGCTTTATATAAAAAAAATAATAATAATAATAATAATCATAAGAGACCCCCCCCCCCCCCATTACTCAGCCAGGATTGGACATTTCTAGCCACCCCGGGTGTGGGCTTAATAAAAAAAAGTGTGGGCTTTATAAAAATAAAAAAAAAATCAATAAAAAAAAAATCATAAAAGACCCCCCCCCCCCCCCCCATTACTGAGCAAGTATTGGAAATTTCTAGCCACCCCGGGTGTGGGCTTAATAAAAAAAAATAAAAAAAATAAAAATAAATCATAACAGACCCCACCCCCATCACTGAGCCAGGATTGGAAATTTCTAGCCACCCCCGGTGTGGGCTTTATAAAAAAAAAAAAAATAATAATTAAATAAAAATTCATAACAGACCCCACCCTGATCACTGCGCCAGGATTGGAAATTTCTAGCCACCCGGGGTGTGGGCTTTATAAAAAAAAAAAAACACATAAAAATTCATAACAGACCCCCCCCCCCCATTACTGAGCCAGGATTGGAAATTTATAGCCACCCCGGGTGTGGGCTTGATAAAAAAAATAAATAAATAAATCATAACAGACCCCCCATCACAGAGCCATGATTGGAAATTTCTAGCCATCCCGGGGGTGGGCTTTATAAAAAAAAAAAAAAAAAAAAAATCACAACAGACCCCCCCACATCACAGAGCCAGGATTGGACATTTCTGGCCACCCCGGGGGTGGGCTTTATAAAAAATAAAAAAATAAAAATTCATAACAGACCCCCACCCATTACTGAGCCAGGAATGGAAATTTCTAGCCACCCCGGGTGTGGGCTTTATAAAAAAAATAATAATAATAAATCATAACAGACCCCCCCCCCCCCATCACTGAGCCAGGATTGGAAATTTCTAGCCAACCCGGGTGTGGCCTTTATAAAAAAAATAATAAAATAAAAAAAAATAAAAAAATAAAAAAATAACAATTCATAACAGACCCCCACCCATTACTGAGCCAGGATTGGAAATTTCTAGCCACCACGGGTGTGGGCTTTATAAAAAAAAAAATAATAAAAAAAAATAAAAATCATAACAGACCCCCCCCCCCATTACTGAGCCAGGATTGGAAATTTCTAGCCACCCCGGGTGTGGGCTTTATAAAGAAAAAATAAAAAAAATATATCATAAAAGACCCCGCCCCCCCCATTACTGAGCCAGGATTGGAAATTTCTAGCCAACCCGGGTGTGGCCTTTATAAAAAAAATAATAAAATAAAAAAAAAAATAAAAAAAGAAAAAAAAAATCATTACAGCCCCCCCCCCCCCATTACTGAGCCAGGATTGGAAATTTCTAGCCACCCCGTGGGTGGGCTTTATAAAAAAAAATAATAAATAAAAAAATAACAACAGACCCCCCCCCCCCCCCATCACTGAGCCAGGATTGGAACTTTCTAGCCACCCCGGGGGTGGGCTTTATAAAAAAAATAATACAATTATTTAAAAAAAAAATTAAAAAAATCATAACAGACCCCCCCCCCATCACTGAGCCAGGATTGGAAATTTCTAGCCACCCTGGGTGTGGGCTTTATAAAAAAAAAAAAAAAAAAAATCATAACAGACCCCACCCCCATCACTGAGCCAGGATTGGAAATTTCTAGCCACCCCGGGTGTGGGCTTTATACAAAAAATAATAAAATAAAAAAATAAAAAAAATAAAAAAATAAAAATTCATAACAGAGCCCACCCATCACTGAGCCAGGATTGGAAATTTCTAGCCACCCCAGGTGTGGGCTTTATATAAAAAAAATAATAATAATAATAATAATCATAAGAGACCCCCCCCCCCCCCATTACTCAGCCAGGATTGGAAATTTCTAGCCACCCCGGGTGTGGGCTTAATAAAAAAAAGTGTGGGCTTTATAAAAATTAAAAAAAAATCAATAAAAAAAAAATCATAAAAGTATATATATTTAAAAAAAAAATTAAAAAAAATCATAACAGACCCCCCCCCATCACTGAGCCAGGATTGGAAATTTCTAGCCACCCCAGGTTTGGGCTTTATAAAAAATAAATAAAATAAAAAAATCATAAGAGACCCAACCCCCATCACTGAGCCAGGATTGGAAATTTCTAGCCACCCGGGTGTGGGCTTTATAAAAAAAAAAAAAAAAAATCATAACAGACCCCCCCCCCCCCCCATCACTGAGCCAGGATTGGAAATTTCTAGCCACCCCGGGTGTGGGCTTTATAAAAAAAAAAAAAAAAAAAAAAATCATAAGAGACCCAACCCCCATCACTGAGCCAGGATTGGAAATTTCTAGCCACCCTGGTGTGGGCTTTATAAAAAAAAAAATATTAAAAAAATCATAACAGACCCCCCCCCCCACCCCCATCATCGAGCCACGATTGGAAATTTCTAGCCACCCCGGGTGTGGGCTTAATAAAAAAATAATAAAAAAAAAAAATTCTTAACAGACCCCCCCCATTACTGAGCCAGGATTGGAAATGTCTAGCCACCCCGGGTGTGGGCTTGATAAAAAAAATAAAATAATAAAAAATCATAACAGACCCCCCCCCCCCATCACAGAGCCAGGATTGGAAATTTCTAGCCACCCCGGGGGTGGGCTTTATAAAAAAATAAAAATAAAATCAAAACAGACCCCCCCCCCCCCCCCCCCATCACTGAGGCAGGATTGGAAATTTCTAGCCACCCCGGGTGTGGGCTTTATAAAAAAAAAAAAAAAAAAATCATAACAGACCCCACCCCCATCACTGAGCCAGGATTGGAAATTTCTAGCCACCCGGGTGTGGGCTTTATAAAAAAAAATAAAAAAAAATCATAACAGACCCCCCCCCCATCACTGAGCCAGTATTGGAAATTTCTAGCCACCCCTGGTGTGGGCTTTATAAAAAATAAAAAAATAAAAAAAAATCATAACAGACCCCACCCCCATCACAGAGCCAGGATTGGAAATTTCTAGCCACCCCGGGGGTGGGCTTTATAAAAATAAAAAAAAAATTATTAAAAAAAAAAATTAAAAAAAATCATAACAGACCCCCCCCATCACTGAGCCAGGATTGGAAATTTCTAGCCACCCCAGGTGTGGGCTTTATAAAAAAAATAATAAAATTATACTAAAAAAAAAATAAAAAAATCATAACAGACCCCCCCCCATCACTGAGCCAGGATTGGAAATTTCTAGCCACCACGGGTGTGGGCTTTATAAAAAAAAAAAAAAAAATTCATAACAGACCCCCCCCCCCATCACTGAGCCAGGATTGGAAATTTCTAGCCACCCCGGGTGTGGGCTTTATAAAAAAAAAATCATAACAGACCCCACCCCCATCACTGAGCCAGGATTGGAAATTTCTAGCCACCCCGGGTCTGGGCTTTATAAAAAAAAAATAAAAAAATAAAAAATCATAACAGACCCCCCCCCCCCCATCACTGAGCCAGGATTGGAAATTTCTAGCCACCCCGGGGGTGGGCTTTATAAAAAAATATAAAAAATAAAAAATCACAAGAGACCCCCCCCCATCACTGAGGCAGGATTGGAAATTTCTAGCCACCACGGGTGTGGGCTTTATAAAAAAAATAATAAAATTATACTAAAAAAAAATTAAAAAAATCATAACAGACCCCCCCCCATCACTGAGCCAGGATTGGAAATTTCTAGCCACCACGGGTGTGGGCTTTATAAAAAAAAAAAAAAAAATTCATAACAGACCCCCCCCCCCATCACTGAGCCAGGATTGGAAATTTCTAGCCACCTCTGGTGTGGGCTTTATAAAAATAAAAAAAATAAAAAATCATAACAGACCCCCCCCCCCCCCCCCCCATCACTGAGCCAGGATTGGAAATTTCTAGCCACCCCGGGTGTGGGCTTTATAAAAAAAAAATCATAACAGACCCCACCCCCATCACTGAGCCAGGATCGGAAATTTCTAGCCACCCCGGGGGTGGGCTTTATAAAAAAAAATAAAAAAAAAATCATAACAGACCCCCCCCCCCCCCCCCCATCACTGAGGCAGGATTGGAAATTTCTAGCCACCACGGGTGTGGGCTTTATAAAAAAAATAATAAAATTATACTAAAAAAAAATTAAAAAAATCATAACAGACCCCCCCCCATCACTGAGCCAGGATTGGAAATTTCTAGCCACCACGGGTGTGGGCTTTATAAAAAAAAAAAAAAAAATTCATAACAGACCCCCCCCCCCCATCACTGAGCCAGGATTGGAAATTTCTAGCCACCTCTGGTGTGGGCTTTATAAAAATAAAAAAAATAAAAAATCATAACAGACCCCCCCCCCCCCCCCCCATCACTGAGCCAGGATTGGAAATTTCTAGCCACCCCGGGTGTGGGCTTTATAAAAAAAAAATCATAACAGACCCCACCCCCATCACTGAGCCAGGATCGGAAATTTCTAGCCACCCCGGGGGTGGGCTTTATAAAAAAAAAAAAAAAAAAAATCATAACAGACCCCCCCCCCCCCCCCCCATCACTGAGCCAGGATTGGAAATTTCTAGCCACCCCGGGTGTGGGCTTTATAAAAAAAAAATCATAACAGACCCCACCCCCATCACTGAGCCAGGATCGGAAATTTCTAGCCACCCCGGGTTTGGGCTTTATAAAGAAAAAATAAAAAAATAAAAAATCATAACAGACCCCACCCCCATCACAGAGCCAGGATTGGAAATTTCTAGCCACCCCGGGGGTGGGCTTTATAAAAAAAAATAAAATAAAATAAAATCATAACAGATCCCCCCCCCCCCATCACTAAGCCAGGATTGGAACTTTCTAGCCATCCCGGGTGTGGGCTTTATAAAAAAAAAATTTAAAAAAAATCATAACAGACCCCCCCCCCACCCCCATCACTGAGCCAGGATTGGAACTTTCTAGCCACCCCGGATGTGGGCTTTATAAAAAAATAATAAAAAAAAAAAATTCATAACAGACCCCCCCCATTACTGAGCCAGGATTGGAAATGACTAGCCACCCCGGATGTGGGCTTGATAAAAAAAAAATAATAATAAAATATCATAACAGACCCCCCCCCCATCACTGAGCCAGGATTGGAACTTTCTATCCACCCCGGGTGTTGGCTTTATAAAAAAAAAAAAAAAAAAAAAATCATAACAGCCCCCCCCCCACCCCCATCACTGAGCCAGGATTGGAAATTTCTAGCCACCCCGGGTTTGGGCTTTATAAAAAAATAATAAAAAAAACAAATTCATAACAGACCCCCCCATTACTGAGCCAGGATTGGAAATGTCTAGCAACCCCGGGTGTGGGCTTTATTAAAATAAAATAATAATAAAAAATCATAATAGACCCCCCCCCCATCACAGAGCCAGGATTGGAAATTTCTAGCCACCCCGGGGGTGGGCTTTATAAAAAAAAATATATATATATTTAAAAAAAAAATGAAAAAAATCATAACAGACCCCCCCCATCACTGAGCCAGGATTGGAAATTTCTAGCCACCCGGGTGTGGGCTTTATAAAAAAAAATTAAAAAAAATCATAACAGACCCCCCCCCCCCCATCACTGAGCCAGGATTGGAAATTTCTAGCCACCCCGGGTGTGGGCTTTATAAAAAAATAAAAAAATAAAAATCATAACAGACCCCACCCCCATCACTGAGCCAGGATTGGAAATTTCTAGCCACCCGGGTGTGGGCTTTATAAAAAAAAATAAAAAAAATCATAACAGACCCCCCCCCCCCCATCACTGAGCCAGGATTGGAAATTTCTAGCCACCCCGGGTGTGGGCTTTATAAAAAAAAAATGAAAAAAATCATAACAGACCCCCCCCCATCACTGAGCCAGGATTGGAAATTTCTAGCCACCCGGGTGTGGGCTTTATAAAAAAAAATTTAAAAAAATCATAACAGACCCCCCCCCCCCCCATCACTGAGCCAGGATTGGAAATTTCTAGCCACCCCGGGGGTGGGCTTTATAAAAAAAAAAATAATAAAAAAAAAATCACAACAGACCCCCCCCCCCATCACTGAGCCAGGATTGGAACTTTCTAGCCACCCCGGGTGTGGGCTTTATAAAAAAATAATAAAAAAAACAAATTCATAACAGACCCCCCCCATTACTGAGCCAGGATCGGAAATGACTAGCCACCCCGGGGGTGGGCTTTATAAAAAAAAAAAAAAAAAAAAAATCACAGCAGACCCCCCCCCCCCCCCATCACTGAGCCAGGATTGGAACTTTCTAGCCACCCCGGGTGTGGGCTTTATAAAAAAATAATTAAAAAAACAAATTCATAACAGACCCCCCCCATTACTGAGCCAGGATTGGAAATGACTAGCCACCCCGGGTGTGGGCTTGATAAAAAAAAATAATAATAAAAAATCATAACAGACCCCCCCCCCCCCCCCCCCCATCACATAGACAGGATTGGACATTTCTAGCCACCCCGGGGGTCGGCTTTATAAAAAAAAATAAAAAAAAAATCACAACAGACCCCCCCCCCCCCATCACTGAGACAGGATTGGAAATTTCTAGCCACCCCGGGTGTGGGCTTTATAAAAAAAATAATAAAATTATTAAAAAAAAAATAAAAAAAAATCATTACAGACCCCCCCCCATCACTGAGCCAGGATTGGAAATTTCTAGCCACCCCGGGTGTGGGCTTTATAAAAAAAATAAAAAAAAAATCATAACAGACCCCCCCCATCACTGAGCCAGGATTGGAAATTTCTAGCCACCCCGGGTGTGGGCTTTATAAAAAAAATAATAAAATTATTTTTAAAAAAAATTAAAAAAATCATAACAGACCCCCCCCCCCCTCATCACTGAGCCGGGATTGGAAATTTCTAGCCACCCCGGGTGTGGGCTTTATAAAAAAAAAAAAGAAAAAAAAAAATCCTAACAGACCCCACCCCCATCAATGAGCCAGGATCGGAAATTTCTAGCCACCCCGGGTGTGGGCTTTATAAAAAAAAAATTAAAAAATTAAAAATCATCACAGACCCCACCCCCATCACAGAGCCAGGATTGGAAATTTCTAGCCACCCCGGGGGTGGGCTTTATGAAAAAAAAAAAAAAAAAAAAAAATCACAACAGACCCCCCCCCCATCACTGAGCCAGGATTGGAACTTTCTAGCCACCCCGGGTGTGGGCTTTATAAGAAAAAAAAAAAAAAAAATCATAACAGACCCCCCCCCACCCCATCACTGAGGCAGGATTGGAAATTTCTAGCCACCTCTGGTGTGGGCTTTATAAAAAAAATAATTAAAAAAAAAATCATAACAGACCCCCCCCCCCCCCCATCACTGAGCCAGGATTGGAAATTTCTAGCGACCCCGGGTGTGGGCTTTATAAAAAAAAAAAAAAAAAAAATCATAACAGACCCCTACCCCATCACTGAGCCAGGATTGGAAATTTTTAGCCACCCCGGGTGTGGGTTTTATAAAAATAAAAAATTAATAAATAAAAATTCATAAAAGACCCCCCCCCATTACTGAGCAAGTATTGGAAATTTCTAGCCACCCCTGGTGTGGGCTTTATAAAAAAAATAAAAAAAAATAAAAAATTCATAACAGACCCCCCCCCCATTACTGAGCCAGGATTGGAAATGTCTAGCCACCCGGGATGTGGGCTTTATAAAAAATAAAAAAAAAATAAAAATCATTACAGACCCCCCCATCAAAGAGCCAGGATTGGAAATTTCTAGCCACCCCAGGTGTGGGCTTTATAAAAAAATAAATACAATTATAAAAAAATTAAAAAAAAAAAAAAAAAAAAATCATAACAGACCCCCCCCCCATTACTGAGCCAGGATTGGACATTTCTAGCCACCCCTGGTGTGGGCTTTATAAAAAAAATAATAATAATAATAATAATAATAATAACAGACCCCCCCCCCCATTACTGAGCCAGGATTGGACATTTCTGGCCACCCCGGGTGTCGGCTTTATAAAAAAATAAATAAAATTATAAAAAAATAAAAAATAAAAAAATAAAAATTCATAACAGACCCCCCCCATTGCTGAGCCAGGATTGGAAATTTCTAGCCAACCCGGATGTGGGCTTAATAAAAAAAAAAAAAAAAATCATAACAGACCCCACCCCCATCACTGAGCCAGGATTGGAAATTTCTATTCACCGCGGGTGTGGGCTTTATAAAAAAAATAATAAAATTAAAAAAAATTAAAAATAAAAAAATAAAAATTCATAACAGACCCCCACCCATTACTGAGCCAGGATTGGAAATTTCTAGCCACCCCAGGTGTGGCCTTTATAAAAAAAAAATAAATAAACAAAAAAAATTCATAACAGACCCCCCCCCCCCCCCCCCATCACTGAGCCAGGATTGGAAATTTCTAGCCACCCCGGGTGTGGGCTTTATAAAAAAAAAAAAAAAAAAAAAAAAAATCATAACAGAACCCCCCCCCCCCCCCCCCCATCACAGAGACAGGATTGGAAATTTCTAGCCAACCCGGGGGTGGGCTTTATAAAAAAAAAAAAATTAATTAATAAATAAAAATTCATAAAAGACCCCCCCCCATCACTGAGGCAGGATTGGAAATATCTAGCCACCCCGGGTGTGGGCTTTATAAAAATAAAAAAATAATAAATAAATACAAATTCATAAAAGACCCCCCCCCCATTACTGAGCAAGTATTTGAAATTTCTAGCCACCCCTGGTGTGGGCTTTATAAAAAAAAAAAAAAAAAAAAAAAAAAATCATAACAGACCCCCCCCCCCCCCATTACTGAGCCAGGATTGGACATTTCTAGCCACCCCGGGTGTGGGCTTTATAAAAATAAAAAAATAAATAAAAATAAAAATCATAAAAGACCCCCCCCCCCCCCCATTACTGAGCAAGTATTGGAAATATCTAGCCACCCCAGGTGTGGGCTTTATAAAAAAAAATAATAATAATAATAATAATAATAATAACAGACCACCCCCCCCATTACTGAGCCAGGTTTCGAAATGTCTAGCCACCACGGGTGTGGGCTTAATAATAAAAAAAAAAATTAAAAAAATCATAACAGACCCCCCCCACCCCATCACAGAGCCAGGATTGGAAATTTCTAGCCACCCCGGGGGTGGGCTTTATAAAAAAAAAAAAATTAAAAAAAAAAATAAATAAAAAAAAAAAAAATCATAACAGACCCCCACCCATTCCTGAGCCAGGATTGGACATTTCTAGCCAACCCGGGTGTGGGCTTTAAAAAAAAAAAAAAAAAAAAATGATAACAAATCCCCCCCCACCCCCATCACTGAGCCAGGATTGGAAATTTCTAGCCACCCCGGGGGTGGGCTTTATAAAAAAATAATAAAAAAAACAAATTCATAACAGACCCGCCCCATTACTGAGCCAGGATTGAAAATGTCTAGCCACCGCGGGTATGGGCTTGATAAAAAAAATAAAATAATAAAAAATCATAACAGACCCCCCCCCCCCCCCCCCCATCACAGAGCCAGGATTGGAAATTTCTAGCCACCCCGGGGGTGGGCTTTATAAAAAAATGAAAAAAATAAAAAATCACAACAGACCCCCCCCCCCCCCCCCATCACTGAGGCAGGATTGGAAATTCCTAGCCACCCCGGGGGTGGGCTTTATAAAAAAAATAATAACATTATTTTTTAAAAAAAATAAAAAAATCATAACAGACCCCCCCCCCCATCACTGAGCCAGGATTGGAAATTTCTAGCCACCCCGGGTGTGGGCTTTATAAAAAAAAAAAAAAAAAATCATAACAGACCCCACCCCCATCACAGAGCCAGGATTGGAAAATTCTAGCCACCCCGGGGGTGGGCTTTATGAAAAAAAAAAAATAAAAAAAAATCACAACAGACCCCCCCCCCCATCACTGAGCCAGGATTTGAAATTTCTAGCCACCCCGGGGGTGGGCTTTATAAAAAAATAATAAAAAAAACAAATTCATAACAGACCCCCCCCATTACTGAGCCAGGATTGGAAATGTCTAGCCACCCCGGGTGTGGGCTTGATAAAAAAAATAAAATAATAAAAAATCATAACAGACCCAACCCCCATCACTGAGCCAGGATTGGAAATTTCTAGCCAACCCGGGTGTGGGCTTTATAAAAAAAAAAAAAAAATTATATTAAAAAAAAAAATTAAAAAATCATAACAGATCCCCCCCCCCATCACTGAGCCAGGATTGGATATTTCTAGCCACCAGGGGTGTGGGCTTTATAAAAAAAAAAAATAATAAATCATAACAGAACCCACCCTCATCACTGAGCCAGGATTGGAAATTTCTAGCCACCCGGGTGTGGGCTTTATAAAAAAAAAAAAAAAAAATCATAACAGACCCCCCCCCCCATCACTGAGCCAGGATTGGAAATTTCTAGCCACCCCGGGTGTGGGCTTTATAAAAAAAAAAAGAAAAAAAAAAAATTCATAGCAGACCCCCCCCATTACTGAGCCAGGATTGGAAATGTCTAGCCACCCCGGGTGTGGGCTTGATAAAAAAAAAAAAAAAAAAAAATCATAACAGACCCCCCCCCCCCCCCCCCATCACAGAGCCAGGATTAGAAATTTCTAGCCACCACGGGGGTGGGCTTTATAAAAAAAAAATAATAATAAATAAATCACAACAGACCCCCCCCCCATCACTGAGGCAGGATTGGACATTTCTAGCCACCCCGGGTGTGGGCTTTATACAAAAAATAATAAAATTAAAAAAAATAAAAAATAAAAAAATAAAAATTCATAACAGACCCCCACCCATCACAGAGTCAGGATTGGAAAATTCTAGCCACCCCGGGGTTGGGCTTTATAAAAAAAAATAAAATAAAATAAAATCACAACAGACCCCCCCCCCCCCCCCCCATCACAGAGCCAGGATTGGAAATTTCTAGCCACCCCGGGGGTGGGCTTTATAAAAAAAAATAATAATAAAAATCATAACAGACCCCACCCCCATCACTGAGCCAGGATTGGAAATTTTTAGCCACCCCGGGTGTGGGCTTTATAAAAAATAAAAAAAATAAAAATTATAACAGACCCCACCCCCATCACTGAGCCAGGATTGGAAATTTTTAGCCACCCCGGGTGTGGGCTTTATAAAAATAAAAAAATAATAAATAAATAAAAATTCATAAAAGACCCCCCCCCCCCATTACTGAGCAAGTATTGGAAATTTCTAGCCACCCCGGGTGTGGGCTTAGTAATAAAAAAAAAAATTAAAAAAAATCATAACAGACCCCCCCCCCCCCCCCCCCCATAACAGAGCCAGGATTGGAAATTTCTAGCCAACCCGGGTGTGGGCTTTATAAAAAAAAAAAATTAAAAAAAATCATAACAAATCGCCCACCATCACTGAATCAGGATTGGAAATTTCTAGCCACCCCGGGTGTGGGCTTTATAAAAAAAAAAAAAAAAAATCATAACACACCCCATCCCCATCACTGAGCCAGGATTGGAAATTTCTAGCCACCCGGGTGTGGGCTTTATAAAATAAAATAAAAAAATAAAAATCATAACAGACCCCACCCCCATCACAGAGCCAGGATTGGAAATTTCTAGCCACCCCGGGGGTGGGCTTTATAAAAAAAAAAAAAAAAAAAAAAAATCACAACAGACCCCCCCCCCATCACTGAGCCAGGATTGGAACTTTCTATCCATCCCGGGTGTTGGCTTTAAAAAAAAAAAAAAAAAAAAAAATCATAACAGACCCCCCCCCCACCCCCATCACTGAGCCAGGATTGGAAATTTCTAGCTACCCCGGCTGTGGGCTTTATAAAAAAATTATAACAAAAAAAAATTCATAACAGACCCCCCCCATTACTGAGCCAGGATTGGAAATGTCTAGCAACCCCGGGTGTGGGCTTTATTAAAATAAAATAATAATAAAAAATCATAACAGACCCCCCCCCCCCCCCCATCACAGAGCCAGGATTGGAAATTTCTAGCCACCCCGGGTGTGGGCTTTATAAAAAAAATAATAAAATTATTTCAATTTTTTTTTTTTTTAAATCATAACAGACCCCCCCCCCCCCATCACTGAGCCAGGATTGGAAATTTCTAGCCACCCGGGTGTGGGCTTTATAAAAAAAAAAAAAAAAAAAATCATAACAGACCCCCCCCCCCCATCACAGAGTCAGGATTGGAAATTTCTAGCCACCCCGGGGTGGGCTTTATAAAATAAAAAAATAAATAAAAAAATCATAACAGACCCCACCCCCATCACTGAGCCAGGATTGGAAATTTCTAGCCAACCCGGGTGTGGGCTTTATAAAATAAAAATAAAAATAAAAAATCATAACAGACCCCACCCCCATCACAGAGCCAGGATTGGAAATTTCTAGCCACCCCGGGGGTGGTCTTTATAAAAAAATTAAAATAAAAAAAAATCACAACAGACCCCCCCCCATCACTGAGCCAGGATTGGAACTTTCTAGCCACCCCAGGTGTGGGCTTTATAAAAAAAAAAAAAAAAAAAAATCATAACAGACCCCCCCCGACCCCCATCACTGAGCCAGGATTGGAAATTTCTAGCCACCCCGGGTTTGGGCTTTATAAAAAAATAATAAAAAAAACAAATTCATAACAGACCCCCCCATTACTGAGCCAGGATTGGAAATGACTAGCCACCCCGGGTGTGGGCTTGATAAAAAAAAAATAATAATAAAAAATCATAACAGACCCCCCCCCCCCCCCCATCACAGAGCCAGGATCACAGAGCCAGGATTGGAAATTTCTAGCCACCCCGGGGGTGGGC
This sequence comes from Urophycis tenuis, assembly GCA_036785325.1. NCBI lineage: Eukaryota > Metazoa > Chordata > Actinopteri > Gadiformes > Phycidae > Urophycis > Urophycis tenuis. Next base: position 123,926 of record JAXIVH010000271.1, read on the forward strand.
TTTATAAAAAAAAAAAAAAAAAAAAAAAATCACAACAGACCCCCCCACCCCATCATTGAGGCAGGATTGGAAATTTCTAGCCACCCCGGGTGTGGGCTTTATAAAAAAAATAATAAAATTATATTAAAAAAAAATTAAAAAAATCAATATAGACCCCCCCCCCCATCACTGAGCCAGGATTGGAAATTTCTAGCCACCAGGGGTGTGGGCTTTATAAAAAAAAAATAATAATAAATCATAACAGAACCCACCCCCATCACTGAGCCAGGATTGGAAATTTCTAGCCAACCCGGGTGTGGGCTTTATAAAATAAAAATAAAAATAAAAAATCATAACAGACCCCACCCCCATCACAGAGCCAGGATTGGAAATTTCTAGCCACCCCGGGGGTGGTCTTTATAAAAAAAAAAAAAAATAAATAAAAATCACAACAGACCCCCCCCCCCCCATCACTGAGCCAGGATTGGAAATTTCTAGCCACCCGGGTGTGGGCTTTATAAAAAAAAATAAAATAAAAAAAAATCACAACAGACCCCACCCCCATCACTGAGCCAGGATTGGAAATTTTTAGCCATCCGGGTGTGGGCTTTATAAAAAAAATAAAAAAATAAAAAATCATAACAGACCCCCCCCCCCCATCACTGAGCCAGGATTGGAAATTTCTAGCCAACCCGGGTGTGGGCTTTAGAAAATAAAAATAAAAATAAAAAATCATAACAGACCCCACCCCCATCACTGAGTCAGGATTGGAAATTTCTAGCCACCCCGGGTGTGGGCTTTATAAAAAAAATATTAAAAAATTAAAAATCATAACAGACCCCACCCCCATCACAGAGCCAGGATTGGAAATTTCTAGCCACCCCGGGGGTGGTCTTTATAAAAAAAAATAAAATAAAAAAAAATCACAACAGACCCCCCCCCCCATCACTGAGCCAGGATTGGAAATTTCTAGCCACCCGGGTGTGGGCTTTATAAAAAAAAAAAAAAAAAAAATCATAACAGACCCCCCCCTCCCCCCATCACTGAGCCAGGATTGGAAATTTCTAGCCACCCCGGGTGTGGGCTTTATAAAAAAATAATAAAAAAAACAAATTCATAACAGACCCCCCCATTACTGAGCCAGGATTGGAAATGACTAGCCACCCCGGGTGTGGGCTTGATAAAAAAAAAATAATAATAAAAAATCATAACAGGCCCCCCCCCCCCCCATCACAGAGCCAGGATCACAGAGCCAGGATTGGAAATTTCTAGCCACCCCGGGGGTGGGCTTTATAAAAAAAAAAATAAAAAAAAAATCACAACAGACCCCCCCACCCCATCACTGAGGCAGGATTGGAAATTTCTAGCCACCCCGGGTGTGGGCTTTATAAAAAAAATAATAAAATTATATTAAAAAAAAATTAAAAAAAATCATAATAGACCCCCCCCCCCCATCACTGAGCCAGGATTGGAAATTTCTAGCCACCAGGGGTGTGGGCTTTATAAAAAAAAATAATAATAAATCATAACAGAACCCACCCCCATCACTGAGCCAGGATTGGAAATTTCTAGCCACCCGGGTGTGGGCTTTATAAAAAAAAAAAAAAAAAAAATCATAACAGACCCCCCCCCCCCCCCATCGATGAGCCAGGATTTGAAATTTCTAGCCACCCCGGGGGTGGGCTTTATAAAAAAATAATAAAAAAAACAAATTCTTAACAGACCCCCCCCCATTACTGAGCCAGGATTGGAAATGTCTAGCCACCCCGGGTGTGGGCTTTATAAAATAAAAAATAAAAAAAAATCATAACACACCCCACCCCCATCACTGAGCCAGGATTGGAAATTTCTAGCCACCCGGTTGTGGGCTTTATAAAAAAAATAAAAAAAAAATCATAACAGACCCCCCCCCCCCATCACAGAGTCGGGATTGGAAATTTCTAGCCACCCCGGGGTGGGCTTTATAAAATAAAAAAATAAATAAAAAAATCATAACAGACCCCACCCCCATCACTGAGCCAGGATTGGAAATTTCTAGCCAACCCGGGTGTGGGCTTTATAAAATAAAAATAAAAATAAAAAATCATAACAGACCCCACCCCCATCACAGAGCCAGGATTGGAAATTTCTAGCCACCCCGGGGGTGGTCTTTATAAAAAAAAATAAAATAAAAAAAAATCACAACAGACCCCCCCCTCCATCACTGAGCCAGGATTGGAAATTTCTAGCCACCCGGGTGTGGGTTTTATAAAAAAAAAAAAAAAAAAAAAAATCACAACAGACCCCACCCCCATCACAGAGCCAGGATTGGAAATTTCTAGCCACCCCGGGGGTGGTCTTTATAAAAAAAAATAAAATAAAAAAAAATCACAACAGACCCCACCCCCATCACTGAGCCAGGATTGGACATTTCTAGCCAACCCGGGTGTGGGCTTTATAAAAAAAAAATAAAAAAAAAATCATAACAGACCCCACCCCCATCACTGAGCCAGGATTGGAAATTTCTAGCCAACCCGGGTGTGGGCTTTATATAAAAAAAATGAAAAAAAAAAAATCATAACAGAGCCCCCCCATTACTGAGCCAGGATCGGAAATTTCTAGCCACCCCAGGTGTGGGCTTTATATAAAAAAAATAATAATAATAATAATAATCATAAAAGACCCCCCCCACCCCCATTACTGAGCAAGTATTGGAAATTTCTAGCCACCCCGGGTGTGGGCTTTATAAAAAAAAAAAAAAAAAAAAAAATCACAAAAGACCCCCCCCCCCCCCCCCCCCCATCACTGAGGCAGGATTGGAAATTTCTAGCCACCCCGGGTGTGGGCTTTATAAAAAAAAATAAAAAAAATCATAAAAGACCCCACCCCCATCACTGAGCCAGGATTGGAAATTTCTAGCCACCCTGGTGTGGGCTTTATAAAAAAAAATAAAAAAAATCATAACAGACCCCCCCCCCCATCACTGAGCCAGGATTGGAAATTTCTAGCCACCCCGGGTGTGGGCTTTATAAAAAAAAAAAATAAAAAAAAAAATCACAACAGACCCCCCCCCCATCATTGAGCCAGGATTGGAACTTTCTAGCCACCCCGGGTGTGGGCTTTATAAAAAAAAAATAAAAAATAAATCATAACAGACCCCCCCCCCACCCCCATCACTGAGCCAGGAATCAAAATTTCTAGCCCCCCGGGTGTGGGCTTTGTAAAAAAATAATAAAAAAAACAAATTCATAACAGACCCCCCCCATTACTGAGCCAGGATTGGAAATGACTAGCCACCCCGGGTGTGGGCTTGATAAAAAAAAATAAAATAAAAAAAATCATAACAGACCCCCCCCCCCCCCCCCCATCACAGAGCCAGGATTGGAAATTTCTAGCCACCCCGGGGGTGGGCTTTATAAAAAAAAAAAAATTAAAAAAAATCACAACAGACCCCCCCCCCCCCCCCCCCATCACTGAGGCAGGATTGGAAATTTCTAGCCACCCCTGGTGTGGGCTTTATAAAAAAAAAAATAAAAAAAATCATAACAGACCCCCCCCCCCCCCATCACTGAGCCAGGATTGGAAATTTCTAGCCACCCCAAGTGTGGGCTTTATAAAAAAAAATAAATAATAAAAAATCATAACAGACCCAACCCCCATCACTGAGCCAGGATTGGAAATTTCTAGCCACCCCGGGGGTGGGCTTTATAAAAAAAAATTAAATAAAAAAAAATCACAGCAGACCCCCCCCCCCCCATCACTGAGCCAGGATTGGAACTTTCTAGCCACCCCTGGTGTGGGCTTTATAAAAAAAAAAAATAAAAAAAATCATAACAGACCCCCCCCCACCCCCATCACTGAGCCAGGATTGGGAATTTCTAGCCACCCCGGGTGTGGGCTTTATAAAAAAATAATAAAAAAACAAATTCATAACAGACCCCCCCCATTACTGAGCCAGGATTGGAAATGACTAGCCACCCCGGGTGTGGGCTTGATAAAAAAAAAATAATAATAAAAATTCATAACAGACCCCCCCCCCCCCCCATCACAGAGCCAGGATTGGACATTTCTAGCCAACCCGGGGGTGGGCTTTATAAAAAAAAAAAAAAAAAAAAAAATCACAACAGACCCCCCCCCATCACTGAGGCAGGATTGGAAATTTCTAGCCACCCCGGGTGTGGGCTTTATAAAAAAAATAATAAAATTATTTAAAAAAAAAAATAAAAAAATCATAACAGCCCCCCCCCCCCATCACTGAGCCAGGATTGGAAATTTCTAGCCACCCCGGGGGTGGGCTTTATAAAAAAAAAATAAAAATAATAAAAATCACAACAGACCCCCCCCCCATTACTGAGCCAGGATTGGAAATGACTAGCCACCCCGGGTGTGGGCTTGATAAAAAAAAAATAATAATAAAAAATCATAACAGACCCCCCACCCCCCCCCCCCCATCACTGAGGCAGGATTGGAAATTTCTAGCCACCCCGGGTGTGGGCTTTATAAAAAAATAATAAAATTATTTAAAAAAAAAAAATAAAAAATCATAACAGACCCAACCCCCATCACTGAGCCAGGATTGGAAATTTCTAGCCACCCCGGGGGTGGGCTTTATAAAAAAAAATTAAATTAAAAAAAATCACAGCAGACCCCCCCCCCCCCATCACTGAGCCAGGATTGGAAATTTCTAGCCACCCCGGGTGTGGGCTTTATAAAAAAATAATAAAAAAACAAATTCATAACAGACCCCCCCCATTACTGAGCCAGGATTGGAAATGACTAGCCACCCCGGGTGTGGGCTTGATAAAAAAAAAATAATAATAAAAATTCATAACAGACCCCCCCCCCCCCCCCATCACAGAGCCAGGATTGGACATTTCTAGCCAACCCGGGGGTGGGCTTTATAAAAAAAAAAAAAAAAAAAAAAATCACAACAGACCCCCCCCCATCACTGAGGCAGGATTGGAAATTTCTAGCCACCCCGGGTGTGGGCTTTATAAAAAAAATAATAAAATTATTTTAAAAAAAAAATAAAAAAATCATAACAGCCCCCCCCCCCATCACTGAGCCAGGATTGGAAATTTCTAGCCACCCCGGGGGTGGGCTTTATAAAAAAAAAATAAAAATAATAAAAATCACAACAGACCCCCCCCCCATTACTGAGCCAGGATTGGAAATGACTAGCCACCCCGGGTGTGGGCTTGATAAAAAAAAAATAATAATAAAAAATCATAACAGACCCCCCACCCCCCCCCCCCCCCATCACTGAGGCAGGATTGGAAATTTCTAGCCACCCCGGGTGTGGGCTTTATAAAAAAATAATAAAATTATTTAAAAAAAAAAAAAAAAAAATCATAACAGACCCCCCCCATCACTGAGCCAGGATTGGAAATTTCTAGCCACCCCGGGTGTGGGCTTTATAAAAAAAAAAATAAAAAAATCATAACAGACCCCACCCCCATCACTGAGCCAGGATTGGAAATTTCTAGCCACCCCGGGTTTGGGCTTTATAAAAAAAAAAAAAAAAAATCATAACAGACCCCCCCCCCCCCCATCACTGAGCCAGGATTGGAAATTTCTAGCCACCCCGAGTGTGGGCTTTATAAAAAAAAAAAAAAAAAAAAAAATCATAACAGACCCAACCCCCATCACTGAGCCAGGATAGGAAATTTCTAGCCACCCCGGGTGTGGGCTTTATAAAAAAATAAATAAATAAATAAAAATCATAACAGACCCCGCCCCCATCACAGAGCCAGGATTTGAAATTTCTAGCCACCCCGGGGGTGGGCTTTATAAAAAAAAAAAAATTAAAAAAAATCACAGCAGACCCCCCCCCCCCCCCCCCCCCCCCCCCCCCCCCCATCACTGAGCCAGGATTGGAACTTTCTAGCCACCCCGGGTGTGGGCTTTATAAAAAAAAAAAAAAAAAAAAAAAAATCACAGCAGACCCCCCCCCCCCCCCCCCCCCCCCCCCATCACTGAGCCAGGATTGGAACTTTCTAGCCACCCCGGGTGTGGGCTTTATAAAAAATAAAAAATAAAAAAATTATAACAGACCCCCCCCCACCCCCATCACTGAGGCAGGATTGGAAATTTCTAGCCACCCCGGGTGTGGGCTTTATAAAAAAAATAATGAAATTATTTTTAAAAAAAATTAAAAAAATCATAACAGACCCCCCCGCCCATCACTGAGCCAGGATTGGAAATTTCTAGCCACCCCGGGTGTGGGCTTTATAAAAAAATAATAAAAAAAACAAATTCATAACAGACCCCCCCCATTACTGAGCCAGGATTGGAAATGACTAGCCACCCCGGGTGTGGGCTTGATAAAAAAAAAAATAAAATAAAAAATCATAACAGACCCCCCCCCCCCCCCCCCCCCCATCACAGAGCCAGGATTGGACATTTCTAGCCAACCCGGGGGTGGGCTTTATAAAAAAAAAAAAATAAAATAAAATCACAACAGACCCCCCCCCCATCACTGAGGCAGGATTGGAAATTTCTAGCCACCCCGGGTGTGGGCTTTATAAAAAAAATAATAAAATTATTTAAAAAAAAAAATAAAAAAATCATAACAGCCCCCCCCCCCCCATCACTGAGCCAGGATTGGAAATTTCTAGCCACCCCGGGGGTGGGCTTTATAAAAAAATAAAAAAAATAATAAAAATCACAACAGACCCCCCCCCCATTACTGAGCCAGGATTGGAAATGACTAGCCACCCCGGGTGTGGGCTTGATAAAAAAAAAATAATAATAAAAAATCATAACAGACCCCCCACCCCCCCCCCCCCCCCATCACTGAGGCAGGATTGGAAATTTCTAGCCACCCCGGGTGTGGGCTTTATAAAAAAATAATAAAATTATTTAAAAAAAAAAAAAAAAAAATCATAACAGACCCCCCCCATCACTGAGCCAGAATTGGAAATTTCTAGCCACCCCGGGTGTGGGCTTTATAAAAAAAAAAAAAAAAAAATCATAACAGACCCCACCCCCATCACTGAGCCAGGATTGGAAATTTCTAGCCACCCCGGGTTTGGGCTTTATAAAAAAAAAAAAAAAAAAAAAAATCATAACAGACCCAACCCCCATCACTGAGCCAGGATAGGAAATTTCTAGCCACCCCGGGTGTGGGCTTTATAAAAAAATAAATAAATAAATAAAAATCATAACAGACCCCGCCCCCATCACAGAGCCAGGATTTGAAATTTCTAGCCACCCCGGGGGTGGGCTTTATAAAAAAAAAAAAATTAAAAAAAATCACAGCAGACCCCCCCCCCCCCATCACTGAGCCAGGATTGGACATTTCTAGCCACCCGGGTGTGGGCTTTATATAAAAAAATTAAAAAAAAATCATAACAGACCCCCCCCCCCATCACTGAGCCAGGATTGGAAATTTCTAGCCACCCCGGGGGTGGGCTTTATAAAAAAAAATAAATAAAATAAAATCATAACAGATCCCCCCCCCCCATCACTGAGCCAGGATTGGAACTTTCTAGCCATCCCGGGTGTGGGCTTTATAAAAAAAAAAAAAAAAAAAAATCATAACAGACCCCCCCCCACCCCCATCACTGAGCCAGGATTGGAACTTTCTAGCCACCCCGGGGTTGGGCTTTATAAAATAAAAAATAAAAATAAAAAATCACAACAGACCCCCCCCCCCATCACTGAGCCAGGATTGGAACTTTCTATCCACCCCGGGTGTTGGCTTTATAAAAAAAAAAAAAAAAAAAAATCATAACAGCCCCCCCCCCACCCCCATCACTGAGCCAGGATTGGAAATTTCTAGCCACCCCGGGTTTGGGCTTTATAAAAAAATAATAAAAAAAACAAATTCATAACAGACCCCCCCATTACTGAGCCAGGATTGGAAATTTCTAGCCACCCGGGTGTGGGCTTTATAAAAAAAAATTAAAAAAAATCATAACAGACCCCCCCCCCCCCCATCACTGAGCCAGGATTGGAAATTTCTAGCCACCCCGGGTGTGGGCTTTATAAAAAAATAAAAAAATAAAAATCATAACAGACCCCACCCCCATCACTGAGCCAGGATTGGAAATTTCTAGCCACCCGGGTGTGGGCTTTATAAAAAAAAAAAAAAAAAATCATAACAGACCCCCCCCCCCCCCATCACTGAGCCAGGATTGGAAATTTCTAGCCACCCCGGGTGTGGGCTTTATAAAAAAAAAATGAAAAAAATCATAACAGACCCCCCCCATCACTGAGCCAGGATTGGAAATTTCTAGCCACCCGGGTGTGGGCTTTATAAAAAAAAATTAAAAAAAATCATAACAGACCCCCCCCCCCCCATCACTGAGCCAGGATTGGAAATTTCTAGCCACCCCGGGTGTGGGCTTTATAAAAAAATAAAAAAATAAAAATCATAACAGACCCCACCCCCATCACTGAGCCAGGATTGGAAATTTCTAGCCACCCCGGGGGTGGGCTTTATAAAAAATAAAAAAATAAAAAAAAAATCACAACAGACCCCCCCCCCCATCACTGAGCCAGGATTGGAACTTTCTAGCCACCCCGGGTGTGGGCTTTATAAAAAAATAATAAAAAAAACAAATTCATAACAGACCCCCCCCATTACTGAGCCAGGATCGGAAATGACTAGCCACCCCGGGGGTGGGCTTTATAAAAAAAAAAAAAAAAAAAAAATCACAGCAGACCCCCCCCCCCCCATCACTGAGCCAGGATTGGAACTTTCTAGCCACCCCGGGTGTGGGCTTTATAAAAAAATAATTAAAAAAACAAATTCATAACAGACCCCCCCCATTACTGAGCCAGGATTGGAAATGACTAGCCACCCCGGGTGTGGGCTTGATAAAAAAAAATAATAATAAAAAATCATAACAGACCCCCCCCCCCCCCCCCCCCATCACATAGACAGGATTGGACATTTCTAGCCACCCCGGGGGTCGGCTTTATTAAAAAGAATAAAAAAAAAATCACAACAGACCCCCCCCCCCCCCATCACTGAGACAGGATTGGAAATTTCTAGCCACCCCGGGTGTGGGCTTTATAAAAAAAATAATAAAATTATTAAAAAAAAAAAAAAAAAAAATCATTACAGACCCCCCCCATCACTGAGCCAGGATTGGAAATTTCTAGCCACCCCGGGTGTGGGCTTTATAAAAAAAATAAAAAAAAAATCATAACAGACCCCCCCCCATCACTGAGCCAGGATTGGAAATTTCTAGCCACCCCGAGTGTGGGCTTTATAAAAATAAAATAAAAATAAAAAATCATAACAGACCCAACCCCCATCACTGAGCCAGGATAGGAAATTTCTATCCACCCCGGGTGTGGGCTTTATAAAAAATAAAAAATAAAAATTAAAAATCATAACAGACCCCGCCCCCATCACAGAGCCAGGATTGGAAATTTCTAGCCACCCCGGGGGTGGGCTTTATAAAAAAAAAAAAATTTAAAAAAATCACAGCAGACCCCCCCCCCCCCCCCCCCCCATCACTGAGCCAGGATTGGAACTTTCTAGCCACCCTGGGTGTGGGCTTTATAAAAAAATAATAAAAAAAACAAATTCATAACAGACCCCCCCCATTACTGAGCCAGGATTGGAAATGACTAGCCACCCCGGGTGTGGGCTTGATAAAAAAAAAATAATAATAAAAAATCATAACAGACCCCCCCCCCCCCCCCCCATCACAGAGCCAGGATTGGACATTTCTAGCCACCCCGGGGGTGGGCTTTATAAAAAAAATAAATAATAATAAATCACAACAGACCCCCCCCCCATCACTGAGGCAGGATTGGAAATTTCTAGCCACCCCGGGTGTGGGCTTTATAAAAAAAATAATAAAATTATTTTAAAAAAAAATTTAAAAAATCATAACAGACCCCCCCCCCCCCTCATCACTGAGCCGGGATTGGAAATTTCTAGCCACCCCGGGTGTGGGCTTTATAAAAAAAAAAAAGAAAAAAAAAAATCCTAACAGACCCCACCCCCATCAATGAGCCAGGATCGGAAATTTCTAGCCACCCCGGGTGTGGGCTTTATAAAAAAAAAATTAAAAAATTAAAAATCATCACAGACCCCACCCCCATCACAGAGCCAGGATTGGAAATTTCTAGCCACCCCGGGGGTGGGCTTTATAAAAAAAAAAAAATAAAAAAAAATCACAACAGACCCCCCCCCCATCACTGAGCCAGGATTGGAACTTTCTAGCCACCCCGGGTGTGGGCTTTATAAGAAAAAAAAAAAAAAAATCATAACAGACCCCCCCCACCCCATCACTGAGGCAGGATTGGAAATTTCTAGCCACCTCTGGTGTGGGCTTTATAAAAAAAAAAAATAAAAAAAAAATCATAACAGACCCCCCCCCCCCCCCCATCACTGAGCCAGGATTGGAAATTTCTAGCGACCCCGGGTGTGGGCTTTATAAAAAAAAAAAAAAAAAAAATCATAACAGACCCCTACCCCATCACTGAGCCAGGATTGGAAATTTTTAGCCACCCCGGGTGTGGGCTTTATAAAAATAAAAAATTAATAAATAAAAATTCATAAAAGACCCCCCCCCATTACTGAGCAAGTATTGGAAATTTCTAGCCACCCCTGGTGTGGGCTTTATAAAAAAAATAAAAAAAAATAAAAAATTCATAACAGACCCCCCCCCATTACTGAGCCAGGATTGGAAATGTCTAGCCACCCGGGATGTGGGCTTTATAAAAAATAAAAAAAAATAAAAATCATTACAGACCCCCCCATCAAAGAGCCAGGATTGGAAATTTCTAGCCACCCCAGGTGTGGGCTTTATAAAAAAATAAATACAATTATAAAAAAATTAAAAAAAAAAAAAAAAAATTCATAACAGACCCCCCCCCCCATTACTGAGCCAGGATTGGACATTTCTAGCCACCCCTGGTGTGGGCTTTATAAAAAAAAAAATAATAATAATAATAATAATAATAACAGACCCCCCCCCCATTACTGAGCCAGGATTGGACATTTCTGGCCACCCCGGGTGTCGGCTTTATAAAAAAATAAATAAAATTATAAAAAAATAAAAAATAAAAAAATAAAAATTCATAACAGACCCCCCCCATTGCTGAGCCAGGATTGGAAATTTCTAGCCAACCCGGATGTGGGCTTAATAAAAAAAAATAAAAAAATCATAACAGACCCCACCCCCATCACTGAGCCAGGATTGGAAATTTCTATTCACCGCGGGTGTGAGCTTTATAAAAAAAATAATAAAATAAAAAAAAATTAAAAATAAAAAAATAAAAATTCATAACAGACCCCCACCCATTACTGAGCCAGGATTGGAAATTTCTAGCCAACCCGGGGGTGGGCTTTATAAAAAAAAATTAATTAATTAATAAATAAAAATTCATAAAAGACCCCCCCCCCCATCACTGAGGCAGGATTGGAAATATCTAGCCACCCCGGGTGTGGGCTTTATAAAAATAAAAAAATAATAAATAAATACAAATTCATAAAAGACCCCCCCCCCATTACTGAGCAAGTATTTGAAATTTCTAGCCACCCCTGGTGTGGGCTTTATAAAAAAAAAAAAAAAAAAAAAAAAAAAATCATAACAGACCCCCCCCCCCCCCATTACTGAGCCAGGATTGGACATTTCTAGCCACCCCGGGTGTGGGCTTTATAAAAAAAAAAAAAAAAATAAATATAAAAATCATAAAAGACCCCCCCCCCCCCATTACTGAGCAAGTATTGGAAATATCTAGCCACCCCAGGTGTGGGCTTTATAAAAAAAAAAAATAATAATAATAATAATAATAATAACAGACCACCCCCCCCATTACTGAGCCAGGTTTCGAAATGTCTAGCCACCACGGGTGTGGGCTTAATAATAAAAAAAAAAATTAAAAAAATCATAACAGACCCCCCCCACCCCATCACAGAGCCAGGATTGGAAATTTCTAGCCACCCCGGGGGTGGGCTTTATAAAAAAAAAAAAATTAAAAAAAATAATAAATAAAATAAAAAAAAATCATAACAGACCCCCACCCATTCCTGAGCCAGGATTGGAAATTTCTAGCCAACCCGGGTGTGGGCTTTATAAAAAAAAAAAAAAAAAAATGATAACAAATCCCCCCCCCACCCCCATCACTGAGCCAGGATTGGAAATTTCTAGCCACCCCGGGGGTGGGCTTTATAAAAAAATAATAAAAAAAACAAATTCATAACAGACCCGCCCCATTACTGAGCCAGGATTGAAAATGTCTAGCCACCGCGGGTATGGGCTTGATAAAAAAAATAAAATAATAAAAAATCATAACAGACCCCCCCCCCCCCCCCCCCCCCATCACAGAGCCAGGATTGGAAATTTCTAGCCACCCCGGGGGTGGGCTTTATGAAACAATGAAAAAAATAAAAAATCACAACAGACCCCCCCCCCCCCCCCCATCACTGAGGCAGGATTGGAAATTCCTAGCCACCCCGGGGGTGGGCTTTATAAAAAAAATAATAACATTATTTTAAAAAAAAAATAAAAAAATCATAACAGACCCCCCCCCCATCACTGAGCCAGGATTGGAAATTTCTAGCCACCCCGGGTGTGGGCTTTATAAAAAAAAATAAAAAAAATCATAACAGACCCCACCCCCATCACAGAGCCAGGATTGGAAAATTCTAGCCACCCCGGTTGTGGGCTTTATAAAAAAATAAATAAATAAAAAAATCATAACAGACCCCACCCCCATCACAGAGCCAGGATTGGAAATTTCTAGTCACCCCGGGGGTGGGCTTTATAAAAAAAAAAAAAATTAAAAAAAAATCACAGCAGACCCCCCCCCCCCCCCCCATCACTGAGCCAGGATTGGAACTTTCTAGCCACCCCGGGGGTGGGCTTTATAAAAAAAAATGAAAAAAAAAAAATTCATAACAGACCCCCTCGATTACTGAGCCAGGATTGGAAATGTCTAGCCACCACGGGTGTGGGCTTGATAAAATTTTTTTTTTTTTTTTAAATCATAACAGACCCCCCCCCCCCCCCCCATCACAGAGCCAGGATTGGAAATTTCTAGCCAACCCGGGGGTGGGCTTTATAAAAAAAAAAAAAAAAAAAATCATAAGAGACCCCCCCCCCCCCCATCACAGAGCCAGGATTGAACATTTCTAGCCACCCCGGGGGTGGGCTTTATAAAAATAAAAAAATAAAAATATTAAAAAAAAAATAAAAAAAATCACAACAGACCCCCCCCCCCCCCCATCACTGAGCCAGGATTGGAAATTTCTAGCCACCCCGGGGGTGGGCTTTATAAAAAAATAATAAAAAAAACAAATTCATAACAGACCCCCCCCATTACTGAGCCAGAATTGGAAATGTCTAGCCACCCCGGGTGTGGGCTTGATAAAAAAAAAAAAATAATAAATAAATAAAAATTCATAAAAGACCCCCCCCCCCCATTACTGAGCAAGAATAGGAAATTTCTAGCAACCCCTGGTGTGGGCTAGAATTTTTTTTTTTTTTTTAATAAATAAAATAAAAAAAATCATAACAGACCCCCCCCCCCCCCCCCCCCATTACTAAGCCAGGATTGGAAATGTCTAGCCACCCGGGGTGTGGGCTTTATAAAAAAAAAAAAAAAAAAAATCATAACAGATCCCACCCCCCCCCCATCACTGAGCCAGGATTGGAAATTTCTAGCCACCCCGGGTGTGGGCTTTATACAAAAAATAATAAAATAAAAAAATAAAAAAAATAAAAAAATAAAAATTCATAACAGAGCCCACCCATCACTGAGCCAGGATTGGAAATTTCTAGCCACCCCAGGTGTGGGCTTTATATAAAAAAAAAAATAATAATAATAATAATCATAAGAGACCCCCCCCCCCCCCCCATTACTCAGCCAGGATTGGAAATTTCTAGCCACCCCGGGTGTGGGCTTAATAAAAAAAGTGTGGGCTTTATAAAAATAAAAAAAAAATCAATAAAAAAAAAATCATAAAAGACCCCCCCCCCCCCCCCCATTACTGAGCAAGAATTGGAAATTTCTAGCCACCCCGGGTGTGGGCTTAATAAAAAAAAATAAAAAAAATAAAAATAAATCATAACAGACCCCACCCCCATCACTGAGCCAGGATTGGAAATTTCTAGCCACCCCCGGTGTGGGCTTTATAAAAAAAAAAATAATAATAATTAAATAAAAATTCATAACAGACCCCACCCTGATCACTGCGCCAGGATTGGAAATTTCTAGCCACCCGGGGTGTGGGCTTTATAAAAAAAAAATAACACATAAAAATTCATAACAGACCCCCCCCCCCATTACTGAGCCAGGATTGGAAATTTATAGCCACCCCGGGTGTGGGCTTGATAAAAAAAATAAATAAATGAATCACAACAGACCCCCCCCCCCCCCCCCCCCATTACTGAGCCAGAATTGGAAATTTCTAGCTACCCCGGGTGTGGGCTTTATAAAAAAAAAAATAAAAAAAAAAATAAAAATCACAACAGACCCCCCCCCCCCCATTACTGAGCCAGGATTGGAAATTTCTAGCCACCCCGGGTGTGGGCTTTATAAAAAAAAATATATATATATATATATCATAAAAGACCCCGCCCCCCCCATTACTGAGCCAGGATTGGAAATTTCTAGCCACCCAGGGTGTGGATTTTCTAAAAAAAAAATAAAAAATGAAAAAAAAATTCATAACAGCCCCCCCCCCCCCCACCCATTACTGATCCAGGATTGGAAATGTCTAGCCACCCCGGGGGTGGGCTTTATAAGAAATTTAAAAAAATTAAAAAAAAATTCATAACAGACCCCCCCCCCCATCACAGAGCCAGGATTGGAAATTTCTAGCCACCCCGGGGGTGGGCTTTATAAAAAAAAAAATATAAAAAAAAATAACAACAGACCCCCCCCCCCCATCACTGAGACAGGATTGGAAATTTCTAGCCACCCCGGGTGTGGGCTTTATAAAAAAAAAAAAAAAAATTATTTAAAAAAAAAAATAAAAAAATCATAACAGACCCCCACCCATCACTGAGCCAGGATTGGAAATTTCTAGCCACCCCGGGTGTGGGCTTTATAAAAAAAAAAAAAAAAAAAATCATAACAGACCCCACCCCCATCACTGAGCCAAGATTGGAAATTTCTAGCCAACCCGGGTGTGGGCTTTATAAAACAAATAAAAACAAAAAATCGTAACAGACCCCACCCCCATCACTGAGCCAGGATTGGAAATTTCTAGCCACCCGGGTGTGGGCTTTATAAAAAAAAAAAAAAAAAAATCATAACAGACCCCCCCCCCCCCATCACTGAGCCAGGATTGGACATTTCTAGCCACCTCGGGTGTGGGCTTCATAAAAAAAAAATAAAAAAAAAAATCATAACAGACCCAACCCCCATCACAGAGCCAGGATTGGAAATTTCTAGCCACCCCGGGGGTGGGCTTTATGAAAAAAATAAAATAAAAAAAAATCACAACAGACCCCCCCCCCCCATCACTGAGCCAGGATTTGAAATTTCTAGCCACCCCGGGGGTGGGCTTTATAAAAAAATAATAAAAAAAACAAATTCATAACAGACCCCCCCCATTACTGAGCCAGGATTGGAAATGTCTAGCCACCCCGGGTGTGGGCTTGATAAAAAAAATAAAATAATAAAAAATCATAACAGACCCAACCCCCATCACTGAGCCAGGATTGGAACTTTCTATAAAAAAAATACTTTTTATAAAAAAAATAAATAAAATTATTTTTAAAAAAAATTAAAAAAATCATAACAGACCCCCACCCATCACTGAGACAGGATTGGAAATTTCTAGCCACCCCGGGTGTGGGCTTTATAAAAAAAAAAAAAAAAAAAAATCATAACAGACCCCCACCCATCACTGAGCCAGGATTAGAAATTTCTAGCCACCCCGGGGGTGGGCTTCATTAAAAAAAAAAAAAAAAAAAAATCATAAAAGACCCCCCCCCCATCACAGAGCCAGGATTGGAAATTTCTAGCCACCCCGGGTGTGGGCTTGATAAAAAAAAAAATAATAATAAAAAATCATAACAGACCCCCCCCCCCCCCATCACAGAGCCAGGATTGGAAATTTCTAGCCACCCCGGGTGTGGGCTTTATAAAAAATAAAAAAAAATTATATTAAAAAAAAAATTTAAAAAATCATAACAGATCCCCCCCCCCATCACTGAGCCAGGATTGGATATTTCTAGCCACCAGGGGTGTGGGCTTTATAAAAAAAAATAATAATAAATCATAACAGAACCCACCCTCATCACTGAGCCAAGATTGGAAATTTCTAGCCACCCGGGTGTGGGCTTTATAAAAAAAAAAAAAAAAAATCATAACAGACCCCCCCCCCCCCATCACTGAGCCAGGATTGGAAATTTCTAGCCACCCCGGGTGTGGGCTTTATAAAAAAAAAAAGAAAAAAAAAAAATTCATAGCAGACCCCCCCCATTACTGAGCCAGGATTGGAAATGTCTAGCCACCCCGGGTGTGGGCTTGATAAAAAAAAAAAAAAAAAAAAAATCATAACAGACCCCCCCCCCCCCCCATCACAGAGCCAGGATTAGAAATTTCTAGCCACCACGGGGGTGGGCTTTATAAAAAAAAAATAATAATAAATAAATCACAACAGACCCCCCCCCCATCACTGAGGCAGGATTGGAAATTTCTAGCCACCCCGGGTGTGGGCTTTATACAAAAAATAATAAAATAAAAAAAAATAAAAAATAAAAAAATAAAAATTCATAACAGACCCCCACCCATCACAGAGTCAGGATTGGAAAATTCTAGCCACCCCGGGGTTGGGCTTTATAAAAAAAAATAAAATAAAATAAAATCACAACAGACCCCCCCCCCCCCCCATCACAGAGCCAGGATTGGAAATTTCTAGCCACCCCGGGGGTGGGCTTTATAAAAAAAAAAAATAATAAAAATCATAACAGACCCCACCCCCATCACTGAGCCAGGATTGGAAATTTTTAGCCACCCCGGGTGTGGGCTTTATAAAAATAAAAAAATAATAAATAAATAAAAATTCATAAAAGACCCCCCCCCCCCATTACTGAGCAAGTATTGGAAATTTCTAGCCACCCCGGGTGTGGGCTTAGTAATAAAAAAAAAAATAAAAAAAAATCATAACAGACCCCCCCCCCCCCCCCCCATCACAGAGCCAGGATTGGAAATTTCTAGCCATCCCGGGGGTGGGCTTTATAAAAAAAAAAAAAATTAAATAAAAAAATAAAAATTCATAACAGACCCCCACCCATTACTGAGCCAGGATTGGAAATTTCTAGCCAACCCGGGTGTGGGCTTTATAAAAAAAAAAAATAAAAAAAAATCATAACAAATCGCCCACCATCACTGAATCAGGATTGGAAATTTCTAGCCACCCCGGGTGTGGGCTTTATAAAAAAAAAAAAAAAAATCATAACACACCCCATCCCCATCACTGAGCCAGGATTGGAAATTTCTAGCCACCCGGGTGTGGGCTTTATAAAAAAAAAATAAAAAAAAAAAATCATAACAGACCCCCCCCCCCCATCACTGAGCCAGGATTGGAACTTTCTATCCATCCCGGGTGTTGGCTTTAAAAAAAAAAAAAAAAAAAAAAATCATAACAGACCCCCCCCCCACCCCCATCACTGAGCCAGGATTGGAAATTTCTAGCTACCCCGGCTGTGGGCTTTATAAAAAAATAATAACAAAAAAAAATTCATAACAGACCCCCCCCATTACTGAGCCAGGATTGGAAATGTCTAGCAACCTCGGGTGTGGGCTTTATTAAAATAAAATAATAATAAAAAATCATAACAGACCCCCCCCCCCCCCCCCCATCACAGAGCCAGGATTGGAAATTTCTAGCCACCCCGGGGGTGGGCTTTATAAAAAAATTAAAAAAAAATAAAAATCACAACAGACCCCCCCCCCCCCCCCATCACTGAGGCAGGATTGGAAATTTCTAGCCACCCCGGGTGTGGGCTTTATAAAAAAAATAATAAAATTATTTTAATTTTTTTTTTTTTTAATCATAACAGACCCCCCCCCCCCATCACTGAGCCAGGATTGGAAATTTCTAGCCAACCGGGTGTGGGCTTTATAAAATAAAAAAATAAATAAATAAATCATAACAGACCCCACCCCCATCACTGAGCCAGGATTGGAAATTTCTAGCCAACCCGGGTGTGGGCTTGATAAAATAAAAATAAAAATAAAAAATCATAACAGACCCCACCCCCATCACAGAGCCAGGATTGGAAATTTCTAGCCACCCCGGGGGTGGTCTTTATAAAAAAATTAAAATAAAAAAAAATCACAACAGACCCCCCCCCATCACTGAGCCAGGATTGGAACTTTCTAGCCACCCCAGGTGTGGGCTTTATAAAAAAAAAAAAAAAAAAAAATCATAACAGACCCCCCCCGACCCCCATCACTGAGCCAGGATTGGAAATTTCTAGCCACCCCGGGTGTGGGCTTTATAAAAAAATAATAAAAAAAACAAATTCATAACAGACCCCCCCATTACTGAGCCAGGATTGGAAATGACTAGCCACCCCGGGTGTGGGCTTGATAAAAAAAAAATAATAATAAAAAATCATAACAGACCCCCCCCCCCCCCCATCACAGAGCCAGGATCACAGAGCCAGGATTGGAAATTTCTAGCCACCCCGGGGGTGGGCTTTATAAAAAAAAAAAAAAAAAAAAAAAATCACAACAGACCCCCCCACCCCATCATTGAGGCAGGATTGGAAATTTCTAGCCACCCCGGGTGTGGGCTTTATAAAAAAAATAATAAAATTATATTAAAAAAAAAATAAAAAAATCAATATAGACCCCCCCCCCATCACTGAGCCAGGATTGGAAATTTCTAGCCACCAGGGGTGTGGGCTTTATAAAAAAAAAATAATAATAAATCATAACAGAACCCACCCCCATCACTGAGCCAGGATTGGAAATTTCTAGCCAACCCGGGTGTGGGCTTTATAAAATAAAAAAATAAAAAAAAAATCATAACAGACCCCACCCCCATCACAGAGCCAGGATTGGAAATTTCTAGCCACCCCGGGGGTGGTCTTTATAAAAAAAAAAAAAAAAAAAAAAAAAATCACAACAGACCCCCCCCCCCCCATCACTGAGCCAGGATTGGAAATTTCTAGCCACCCGGTTGTGGGCTTTATAAAAATTTTTTAAAAAAAATCATAACAGACCCCCCCCTCCCCCCATCACTGAGCCAGGATTGGAAATTTCTAGCCACCCCGGGTGTGGGCTTTATAAAAAAAAAAAAACTAAAAAATCATAACAGACCCCACCCCCATCACTGAGCCAGGATTGGAAATTTCTAGCCACCCCGGGGGTGGGCTTTATAAAAAAAATTAAAATAAAAAAAAATCACAACAGACCCCCCCCATCACTGAGCCAGGATTGGAACTTTCTAGCCACCCCAGGTGTGGGCTTTATAAAAAAATAATAAAAAAAACAAATTCATAACAGACCCCCCCATTACTGAGCCAGGATTGGAAATGACTAGCCACCCCGGGTGTGGGCTTGATAAAAAAATAATAATAATAAAAAATCATAACAGACCCCCCCCCCCCCATCACAGAGCCAGGATCACAGAGCCAGGATTGGAAATTTCTAGCCACCCCGGGGGTGGGCTTTATAAAAAAAAAAAAAAAAAAAAAAATCACAACAGACCCCCCCACCCCATCATTGAGGCAGGATTGGAAATTTCTAGCCACCCCGGGTGTGGGCTTTATAAAAAAAATAATAAAATTATATTAAAAAAAAAATAAAAAAATCAATATAGACCCCCCCCCCATCACTGAGCCAGGATTGGAAATTTCTAGCCACCAGGGGTATGGGCTTTATAAAAAAAAAAATAATAATAAATCATAACAGAACCCACCCCCATCACTGAGCCAGGATTGGAAATTTCTAGCCACCCGGGTGTGGGCTTTATAAAAAAAAAAAAAAAAATCATAACAGACCCCCCCCCCCAATCACTGAGCCAGGATTGGAAATTTCTAGCCACCCCGGGTGTGGGCTTTATAAAAAAAATAAAAAAATAAAAAATCATAACAGACCCCACCCCCATCACAGAGTCAGGATTGGAAATTTCTAGCCACCCCGGGGGTGGGCTTTATAAAAAAAAATAAAATAAAAAAAAATCACAACAGACCCCACCCCCATCACTGAGCCAGGATTGGAAATTTTTAGCCATCCGGGTGTGGGCTTTATAAAAAAAATAAAAAAATAAAAAATCATAACAGACCCCCCCCCCCATCACTGAGCCAGGATTGGAAATTTCTAGCCAACCCGGGTGTGGGCTTTAGAAAATAAAAATAAAAATAAAAAATCATAACAGACCCCACCCCCATCACTGAGTCAGGATTGGAAATTTCTAGCCACCCCGGGTGTGGGCTTTATAAAAAAAATATTAAAAAATTAAAAATCATAACAGACCCCACCCCTATCACAGAGCCAGGATTGGAAATTTCTAGCCACCCCGGGGGTGGTCTTTATAAAAAAAAATAAAATAAAAAAAAATCACAACAGACCCCCCCCCCCCCATCACTGAGCCAGGATTGGAAATTTCTAGCCACCCGGGTGTGGGCTTTATAAAAAAAAAAAAAAAAAAAATCATAACAGACCCCCCCCTCCCCCCATCACTGAGCCAGGATTGGAAATTTCTAGCCACCCCGGGTGTGGGCTTTATAAAAAAATAATAAAAAAAACAAATTCATAACAGACCCCCCCATTACTGAGCCAGGATTGGAAATGACTAGCCACCCCGGGTGTGGGCTTGATAAAAAAAAAATAATAATAAAAAATCATAACAGGCCCCCCCCCCCCCATCACAGAGCCAGGATCACAGAGCCAGCATTGGAAATTTCTAGCCACCCCGGGGGTGGGCTTTATAAAAAAAATAATAAAAATAAAAATCACAACAGACCCCCCCACCCCATCACTGAGGCAGGATTGGAAATTTCTAGCCACCCCGGGTGTGGGCTTTATAAAAAAAATAATAAAATTATATTAAAAAAAAATTAAAAAAATCATAATAGACCCCCCCCCCATCACTGAGCCAGGATTGGAAATTTCTAGCCACCAGGGGTGTGGGCTTTATAAAAAAAAATAATAATAAATCATAACAGAACCCACCCCCATCACTGAGCCAGGATTGGAAATTTCTAGCCACCTGGGTGTGGGCTTTATAAAAAAAAAAAAAAAAAAATCATAACAGACCCCCCCCCCCCCCCATCGATGAGCCAGGATTTGAAATTTCTAGCCACCCCGGGGGTGGGCTTTATAAAAAAATTATAAAAAAAACAAATTCTTAACAGACCCCCCCCCATTACTGAGCCAGGATTGGAAATGTCTAGCCACCCCGGGTGTGGGCTTTATAAAATAAAAAATAAAAAAAAATCATAACACACCCCACCCCCATCACTGAGCCAGGATTGGAAATTTCTAGCCACCCGGGTGTGGGCTTTATAAAAAAAAAAAAAAAAAAATCATAACAGACCCCCCCCCCCCATCACAGAGTCGGGATTGGAAATTTCTAGCCACCCCGGGGTGGGCTTTATAAAATAAAAAAATAAATAAAAAAATCATAACAGACCTCACCCCCATCACTGAGCCAGGATTGGAAATTTCTAGCCAACCCGGGTGTGGGCTTTATAAAATAAAAATAAAAATAAAAAATCATAACAGACCCCACCCCCATCACAGAGCCAGGATTGGAAATTTCTAGCCACCCCGGGGGTGGTCTTTATAAAAAAAAATAAAAAAATAAAAAATCACAACAGACCCCCCCCTCCATCACTGAGCCAGGATTGGAAATTTCTAGCCACCCGGGTGTGGGTTTTATAAAAAAAAAAAAAAAAAAAAATCACAACAGACCCCCCCACCCCATCATTGAGGCAGGATTGGAAATTTCTAGCCACCCCGGGTGTGGGCTTTATAAAAAAAATAATAAAATTATATTAAAAAAAAAATAAAAAAATCAATATAGACCCCCCCCCCATCACTGAGCCAGGATTGGAAATTTCTAGCCACCAGGGGTGTGGGCTTTATAAAAAAAAAATAATAATAAATCATAACAGAACCCACCCCCATCACTGAGCCAGGATTGGAAATTTCTAGCCACCCGGGTGTGGGCTTTATAAAAAATAAAAAAAAAATCATAACAGACCCCCCCCCCCCAATCACTGAGCCAGGATTGGAAATTTCTAGTCACCCCGGGTGTGGGCTTTATAAAAAAAATAAAAAAATAAAAAATCATAACAGACCCCACCCCCATCACAGAGTCAGGATTGGAAATTTCTAGCCACCCCGGGGTTTGGCTTTATAAAAAAAAATAAAATAAAAAAAAATCACAACAGACCCCACCCCCATCACTGAGCCAGGATTGGAAATTTTTAGCCACCCGGGTGTGGGCTTTATAAAAAAAATAAAAAAATAAAAAATCATAACAGACCCCCCCCCCCCCATCACTGAGCCAGGATTGGAAATTTCTAGCCAACCCGGGTGTGGGCTTTAGAAAATAAAAATAAAAATAAAAAATCATAACAGACCCCACCCCCATCACTGAGTCAGGATTGGAAATTTCTAGCCACCCCGGGTGTGGGCTTTATAAAAAAAATATTAAAAAATTAAAAATCATAACAGACCCCACCCCCATCACAGAGCCAGGATTTGAAATTTCTAGCCACCCCGGGGGTGGTCTTTATAAAAAAAAATAAAATAAAAAAAAATCACAACAGACCCCCCCCCCCCCCATCACTGAGCCAGGATTGGAAATTTCTAGCCACCCGGGTGTGGGCTTTATAAAAAAATAAAAAAATTAAAAATCATAACAGACCCCACCCCCATCACAGAGCCAGGATTGGAAATTTCTAGCCACCCCGGGGGTGGGCTTTATAAAAAAAAATAAAATAAAAAAAAATCACAACAGACCCCCCCCCCATCACTGAGCCAGGATTGGAACTTTCTAGCCACCCCAGGTGTGGGCTTTATAAAAAAAAAAAAAAAAAAAATCATAACAGACCCCCCCCGACCCCCATCACTGAGCCAGGATTGGAAATTTCTAGCCACCCCGGGTGTGGGCTTTATAAAAAAATAATAAAAAAAACAAATTCATAACAGACCCCCCCATTACTGAGCCAGGATTGGAAATTTCTAGCCACCCCGGGTGTGGGCTTGATAAAAAAAAAAAAATAATAAAAAATCATAACAGACCCCCCCCCCCCCATCACAGAGCCAGGATTGGAAATTTCTAGCCACCCCGGGGGTGGGCTTTATAAAAAAATAAAAATAAAATAAAATCACAAAAGACCCCCCCCCCCCCCCATCACTGAGGCAGGATTGGAAATTTCTAGCCACCCCGGGTGTGGGCTTTATAACAAAAAAAAAAAAAAAAATCATAACAGACCCCACCCCCATCACTGAGCCAGGATTGGAAATTTCTAGCCACCCGGGTGTGGGCTTTATAAAAAAAAATAAAAAAAATCATAACAGACCCCCCCCCCCCCCATCACTGAGCCAGGATTGGAAATTTCTAGCCACCCCGGGTGTGGGCTTTATAAAAAATAATAAAAATAAAAAATCATAAGAGACCCAACCCCCATCACTGAGCCAGGATTGGAAATTTCTAGCCACCCCGGGGTTGGGCTTTATAAAAAAATAATAAAAAAAACATTCATAACAGACCCCCCCCCCCATTACTGAGCCAGGATTGGAAATGTCTAGCCAGCCCGGGTGTGGGCTTTATGCAAAAAAAATTAAAAAATTAAAAATCATAACAGACCCCACCCCCATCACAGAGCCAGGATTGGAAATTTCTAGCCATCCCGGGGGTGGGCTTTATAAAAAAATAATAAAAAAAACAAATTCATAACAGACCCCCCCCATTACTGAGCAGGAATTGGCAATTTCTAGCCACCCCAGGTGTGGGCTTTATAAAAAAAATAATAATAATAATCATAATCATAACAGACCCCCCCCCCCCCCCCCCCATTACTCAGCCAGGATTGGAAATTTCTAGCCAACCCGGGTGTGGGCTTTATAAAAATAAAAATAAAATAAATAAAAAAAAATTCATAAAAGACCCCCCCCCCCTATTACTGAGCAAGTATTGGAAATTTCTAGCCACCCCGGGTGTGGGCTTTATAAAAAAAAAATAAAAATAAAAAATCATAACACACCCCACCTCAATCACTGAGCCAGGATTAGAAATTTCTAGCCACCCCGGGTGTGGGCTTTATAAAAAAAATAAAATAAAAAAAAATCATAACAGACCCCACCCCCATCACAGAGTCAGGATTGGAAATTTCTAGCCACCCCGGGGGTGGGCTTTATAAAAAAATAATTAAAAAAAACAAATTCATAACAGACCCCCCCATTACTGAGCCAGGATTGGAAATGTCTAGCAACCCCGGGTGTGGGCTTTATTAAAATAAAATAATAATAAAAAATCATAACAGACCCCCCCCCCCCCATCACAGAGCCAGGATTGGAAATTTCTAGCCACCCCGGGGATGGGCTTTATAAAAAAATAAAAATAAAATAAAAATCACAACAGACCCCGCCCCCCCATCACTGAGGCAGGATTGGAAATTTCTAGCCACCCCGGGTGTGGGCTTTATAAAAAATAAAAAAAAATAAAAAATCATAACAGACCCCCCACATTACTGAGCCGGGATTGGAAATGTCTAGCCACCCCGGGTGTGGGCTTGATAAAAAAATAAAAAAATAAAAAAATCATAACAGACCCCCCCCATCACAGAGCCAGGATTGGAAATTTCTAGCCACCCCGGGTGTGGGCTTTATAAAAAATAAAAAAAAATAAAAAATCATAACAGACCCCCCCCCCCCCCCATCACTGAGCCAGGATTGGAAATTTCTAGCCACCAAGGGTGTGGGCTTTATAAAAAAAAAAATAAAAAAAAATCATAACAGACCCCACCCCCATCACTGAGCCAGGATTGGAAATTTTTAGCCACCCCTGGTGTGGGCTAGAATTTTTTTTTTTTTTTAAATAAATAAAATAAAAAAAATCATAACAGACCCCCCCCCCCCCCCCCCCATTACTGAGCCAGGATTGGAAATTTCTAGCCACCCCGGTTGTGGGCTTTCTAAAAAAAAAAAAAAAAAAGAAAAATAATTCATAACAGACCCCCCCCATTACTGAGCCAGGATTGGAAATGTCTAGCCACCCGGGGTGTGGGCTTTATAAAAAATAAAAAAAATAAAAAATCATAACAGACCCCCCCATCACAGAGCCAGGATTGGAAATTTCTAGCCACCCCAGGTGTGGGCTTTATAAATAAATAAATAAAATTATAAAAAAAGTAAAAAATAAAAAAATAAAAATTCATAACAGACCCCCCCCCCCCCCCCCCCCCCATTACTAAGCCAGGATTGGAAATTTCTAGCCACCCCGGGGGTGGGCTTTATAAAAAAATAATTTAAAAAAACAAATTCATAACAGACCCCCCCATTACTGAGCCAGGATTGGAAATGTCTAGCAACCCCGGGTGTGGGCTTGATAAAAAAATAAAAAAATAAAAAAATCATAACAGACCCCCCCCATCACAGAGCCAGGATTGGAAATTTCTAGCCACCCCGGGTGTGGGCTTTATAAAAAATAAAAAAAAATAAAAAATCATAACAGACCCCCCCCCCCCATCACTGAGCCAGGATTGGAAATTTCTAGCCACCAAGGGTGTGGGCTTTATAAAAAAATAATAAAAAAAACAAATTCATAACAGACCCCCCCATTAGTGAGCCAGGATTGGAAATGACTAGCCACCCCGGGTGTGGGCTTGATAAAAAAAAAATAATAATAAAAAATCATAACAGACCCCCCCCCCCCATCACAGAGCCAGGATCACAGAGCCAGGATTGGAAATTTCTAGCCACCCCGGGGGTGGGCTTTATAAAAAAAAAATAAATAAAAAAATCACAACAGACCCCCCCACCCCATCACTGAGGCAGGATTGGAAATTTCTAGCCACCAGGGGTGTGGGCTTTATAAAAAAAAATAATAATAAATCATAACAGAACCCACCCCCATCACTGAGCCAGGATTGGAAATTTCTAGCCACCCGGGTGTGGGCTTTATAAAAAAAAAAAAAAAAAATCATAACAGACCCCCCCCCCCCCCAATCACTGAGCCAGGATTGGAAATTTCTAGCCACCCCGGGTGTGGGCTTTATAAAAAAAATAAAAAAATAAAAAATCATAACAGACCCCACCCCCATCACAGAGTCAGGATTGGAAATTTCTAGCCACCCCGGGGGTGGGCTTTATAAAAAAAAATAAAATAAAAAAAAATCACAACAGACCCCACCCCCATCACTGAGCCTTGATTGGAAATTTCTAGCCACCCCGGCTGTGGGCTTTATAAAAAAATAATAAAAAAAACAAATTCATAACATACCCCCCCCATTACTGAGCCAGGATTGGAAATGTCTAGCAACCCCGGGTGTGGGCTTTATTAAAATAAAATAATAATAAAAAATCATAACAGACCCCCCCCCCCCCCATCACAGAGCCAGGATTGGAAATTTCTAGCCACCCCGGGTGTGGGCTTTATAAAAAAAATAAAATAAAAAAAATCATAACAGACCCCCCCCCGCCCCCCATCACTGAGGCAGGATTGGAAATTTCTAGCCACCCCGGGTGTGGGCTTTACAAAAAAAATAATAAAATTTTTTTTTTTTTTAATTTAAACAATCATAACAGACCCCCCCCCCCCCATCACTGAGCCAGGATTGGAAATTTCTAGCCACCCCGGGGGTGGGCTTTATAAAAAAAAATAAAAAAATAAAAAATCACAACAGACCCCCCCCCTCACTGAGCCAGGATTGGAAATTTTTTAGCCACCCCGGGTGTGGGCTTTATAAAAAAAATTAAATAAAAAAAATCATAACAGACCCCCCCCCCCCCATCACTGAGCCAGGATTGGAAATTTCTAGCCACCCCAGGGGTGGGCTTTATAAAAAAATAAAAATAAAATCAAAACAGACCCCCCCCCCCCCCCCCCCCATCACTGAGGCAGGATTGGAAATTTCTAGCCACCCCGGGTGTGGGCTTTATAAAAAAAAAAAAAAAAAAATCATAACAGACCCCACCCCCATCACTGAGCCAGGATTGGAAATTTCTAGCCACCCGGGTGTGGGCTTTATAAAAAAAAATAAAAAAAATCATAACAGACCCCCCCCCCCCCCCATCACTGAGCCAGGATTGGAAATTTCTAGCCACCCCGGGTGTGGGCTTTATAAAAAATAATAAAAATAAAAAATCATAAGAGACCCAACCCCCATCACTGAGCCAGGATTGGAAATTTCTAGCCACCCCGGGGGTGGGCTTTATAAAAAAAAAAAAAAAAAAATATTTAAAAAAAAAAAAAAAAAAAAATCATAACAGACCCCCCCCATCACTGAGCCAGGATTGGAAATTTCTAGCCACCCGGGTGTGGGCTTTATAAAAAAATAATAAAAAAAACAAATTCTTAACAGACCCCCCCCCATTACTGAGCCAGGATTGGAAATGTCTAGCCACCCCGGGTGTGGGCTTGATAAAAAAAATAAAATAATAAAAAATCATAACAGACCCCCCCCCCATCACAGAGCCAGTATTGGAAATTTCTAGCCACCCCTGGTGTGGGCTTTATAAAAAAAAAATAAAAAAAAAATCATAACAGACCCCACCCCCATCACAGAGCCAGGATTGGAAATTTCTAGCCACCCCGGGTGTAGGCTTTATACAAAAAAATAATAAAATAAAAAAAAATAAAAAATAAAAAAATAAAAATTCATAACAGACCCCCACCCATCACTGAGCCAGGATTGGAAATTTCTAGCCACCCCTGGTGTGGGCTTTATAAAAAAAAAAATAATAAAAAATAAAAAAAATCATAACAAACCCCCCCCATTACTGAGCAAGGATTGGAAATTTCTAGCCAACCCGGATGTGGGATTTATAAGAAAAAAAAAAAAAAAAAATCATAACAGACCCCTACCCCATCACTGAGCCAGGATTGGAAATTTTTAGCCACCCCGGGTGTGGGCTTTATAAAAATAAAAAATTAATAAATAAATAAAAAATCATAAAAGACCCCCCCCCCCCCATTACTGAGCAAGTATTGGAAATTTCTAGCCACCGATGGTGTGGGCTTTATAAAAAAAAAATAAAAAAATAAAAAATTCATAACAGACCCCCCCCCCCCCCATTACTGAGCCAGGATTGGAAATGTCTAGCCGACCGGGGTGTGGGCTTTATAAAAAATAAAAAAAAATAAAAATTCATAACAGACCCCCCCCCCCCCCCCCCCCCCATTACTGAGCCAGGATTGGAAATTTCTAGCCACCCCGGGTGTGGGCTTCATAAAAAAAAAAAAAAAAAAATCATAACAGACCCCCCCCCACCCCATCACTGAGGCAGGATTGGAAATTTCTAGCCACCCCGGGTGTGGGCTTTATACAAAAAATAGTAAAATAAAAAAAAATAAAAAATAAAAAAACAAAAATTCATAACAGACCCCCACCCATCACTGAGCCAGGATTGGAAATTTCTAGCCACCCCGGGTGTGGGCTTTATAAAAAAAAAAAAAAAAAAAAAAAAATCATAACAGACCCCCCCCCATTACTGAGCCAGGATTGGAAATTTCTAGCCACCCCGGGTGTGGGCTTTATAAAAAAAAGAAAATAAATAAATAAATTAAAAAAAAAAAAAAAAAAATCATGACAGACCCACCCCCCCCCCCCATTTGCTTAGCCAGGATTGGAAATTTCTAGCCACCCCGGGTGTGGGCTTTATAAAAAAATAATAATAATAATAATAATAATAACAGACCCCCCCCCCCCCCCATTACTGAGCCAGGATTGGAAATGTCTAGCCACCCCGGGTGTGGGCTTAATAATAAAAAAAATAAATTAAAAAAAATCATAACAGACCCCCCCATCACTGAGCCAGGATTGGAAATTTCTAGCCACCCGGGGTTTGGGCTTTATAAAAAATAAAAAAAATAAAAAATCATAACAGACCCCCCCATCACAGAGCCAGGATTGGAAATTTCTGGCCACCCCAGGTGTGGGCTTTATAAAAAAATAAATACAATTATAAAAAAAAAAATAATTAAAAAAAAAAAATCATAAAAGACCCACCCCCCCATTACTGAGCAAGTATTGGAAATATCTAGCCACCCCGGGTGTGGGCTTTATAAAAAAAAAAAATAATAATAATAATAATAATAATAATAACAGACCCCCCCCCCCCCATTACTGAGCCAGGATTGGAAATATCTAGCCACCCCGGGTGTGGGCTTAATAATAAAAAATAAAAATAAAAAAATAAAAAATAAATAAAAATAAAAATTCATAACAGACCCCCACCCATTACTGACCCAGGATTGGAAATTTCTAGCCAACCCGGTTGTGGGCTTTATAAAAAAAAATAAAAAAAAATGATAACAAATTCCCCACCATCACTGAATCAGGATTGAAAATGTCTAGCCACCCCGGGTGTGGGCTTTATAAAAAAAAATAAAAAATAAAAAATCATAACACACCCCACCCCCATCACTGAGCCAGGATTGGAAATTTCTAGCCACCCCGGGGGTGGGCTTTATAAAAAAAATAATAAAATTATTTTAAAAAAAAATTAAAAAAATCATAACAGACCCCCCCCCCATCACTGAGCCAGGATTTGAAATTTCTAGCCAACCGGGTGTGGGCTTTATAAAAAAAAAAAAAAAAAAATCATAACAGACCCCCCCCCCCCCATCACTGAGCCAGTATTGGAAATTTCTAGCCACCCCGGGTGTGGGCTTTATAAAAAAAAAAAAAAAAAAAAAAATCATAACAGACCCAACCCCCATCACTGAGCCAGGATCGGAAATTTCTAGCCAACCCGGGGGTGGGCTTTATAAAAAAAAAAAAAATTAAAAAAAATCACAACAGACCCCCCCCACCCCCATCACTGAGCCAGGATCGGAAATTTCTAGCCACCCCTGGTTTGGGCTTGATAAAAAAAAAAAATAATAAAAAATCATAAAAGACCCCCCCCCCCCCCCCCCATCACAGAGCCAGGATTGGAAATTTCTAGCCACCCCGGGGGTGGGCTTTATAAAAAAAAAATTAAAAAAAAATCACAACAGACTCCCCCCCCCCCATCACTGAGCCAGGATTGGAAATTTCTAGCCACCCCGGGTGTGGGCTTTATAGAAAAAAATAAACAAAAAATCATAACAGACCCCACCCCCCCCCCCCCCCCCCCATCACTGAGCCAGGATTGGAAATTTCTAGCCAAACCGGGTGTGGGCTTTATAAAATAAAAATAAAAATAAAAAATCATAACAGACCCTACCCCTATCACTGAGTCAGGATTGGAAATTTCTAGCCACCCCGGGTGTGGGCTTTATAAAAAAATAATAAAAAAAACAAATTCATAACAGATCCCCCCCCATTACTGAGCCAGGATTGGAAATGTCTAGCAACCCCGGGTGTGGGCTTTATTAAAATAAAATAATAATAAAAAATCATAACAGACCCCCCCCCCCCCCATCACAGAGCCAGCATTGGAAATTTCTAGCCACCCCGGGGGTGGGCTTTATAAAAAAATTAAAAAAAAATAAAAATCACAACAGACCCCCCCCCCCCATCACTGAGGCAGGATTGGAAATTTCTAGCCACCCCGGGTGTGGGCTTTATGAAAAAAAAAAAAAAAAAAATCATAACAGACTCCCCCCCACCCCCATCACTGAGCCAGGATTTGAAATTTCTAGCCACCCCGGGGGTGGGCTTTATAAAAAAATAAAAATAAAATAAAATCACAACAGACCCCCCCCCCCCCCCATCACTGAGGCAGGATTGGAAATTTCTAGCCACCACGGGTGAGGGCTTTATAAAAAAAAAAATTAAAAAAAATCAAAACAGACCCCACCCCCATCACTGAACCAGGATTGGAAATTTCTAGCCACCCGGGTGTGGGCTTTATAAAAAATAAAAAATAAAAATCATAACAGACCCCCCCCCATCACTGAGCCAGTATTGGAAATTTCTAGCCACCCCTGGTGTGGGCTTTATAAAAAAAAAATAATAATAAAAAATCATAACAGACCCCACCCCCATCACAGAGTCAGGATTGAAAATTTCTAGCCACCCCGGGGTGGGCTTTATAAAATAAAAAAATAAATAAAAAAATCATAACAGACCCCACCCCCATCACTGAGCCAGGATTGGACATTTCTAGCCACCCGGGTGTGGGCTTTATAAAAAATAAAAAAAATAAAAATTATAACAGACCCCCCTCCATTACTGAGCCAGGATTGGAAATTTCTAGCCACCCCGGGTGTGGGCTTTATAAAAAAAAAAAATAAAAAATTAAAAATCATAACAGACCCCACCCCCATCACAGAGCCAGGATTGGAACTTTCTATCCACCCCGGGTGTTGGCTTTAAAAAAAAAAAAAAAAAAATCATAACAGACCCCCCCCTGAGCCAGGATTGGAAATTTCTAGCCACCCCAGCTGTGGGCTTTATAAAAAAATAATAAAAAAAACAAATTCATAACAGACCCCCCCATTACTGAGCCAGGATTGGAAATGTCTAGCAACCCCGGGTGTGGGCTTTATTAAAATAAAATAATAATAAAAAATCATAACAGACCCCCCCCCCCCATCACAGAGCCAGGATTTGAAATTTCTAGCCACCCCGGGTGTGGGCTTTATAAAAAAAATAATAAAATTATTTTAAAAAAAAATTTAAAAAATCATAACAGACCCCCCCCCCCCATCACAGAGCCAGGATTGGAAATTTCTAGCCACCCCGGGGGTGGGCTTTATAAAAAAAAAATTAAAAAAAAATCACAACAGACTCCCCCCCCCCATCACTGAGGCAGGATTGGAAATTTCTAGCCACCCCGGGTGTGGGCTTGATAAAAAAAATAATAAAATTATTTAAAAAAAAAAAAAAAAAATCATAACAGACCCCCCCCCCATCACTGAGCCAGGATTGGATATTTCTAGCCAAACCGGGTGTGGGCTTTATAAAATAAAAATAAAAATAAAAAATCATAACAGACCCTACCCCCATCACTGAGTCAGGATTGGAAATTTCTAGCCACCCCGGGTGTGGGCTTTATAAAAAAATAATAAAAAAAACAAATTCATAACAGATCCCCCCCCATTACTGAGCCAGGATTGGAAATGTGTAGCAACCCCGGGTGTGGGCTTTATTAAAATAAAATAATAATAAAAAATCATAACAGACCCCCCCCCCCCCCCCCCATCACAGAGCCAGCATTGGAAATTTCTAGCCACCCCGGGGGTGGGCTTTATAAAAAAATTAAAAAAAAATAAAAATCACAACAGACCCCCCCCCCCCATCACTGAGGCAGGATTGGAAATTTCTAGCCACCCCGGGTGTGGGCTTTATGAAAAAAAAAAAAAAAAAAAATTATAACAGACTCCCCCCCACCCCCATCACTGAGCCAGGATTTGAAATTTCTAGCCACCCCGGGGGTGGGCTTTATAAAAAAATAAAAATAAAATAAAATCACAACAGACCCCCCCCCCCCCCCCCCCCCCATCACTGAGGCAGGATTGGAAATTTCTAGCCACCCGGGTGTGGGCTTTATAAAAAATAAAAAATAAAAATCATAACAGACCCCCCCCCATCACTGAGCCAGTATTGGCAATTTCTAGCCACCCCTGGTGTGGGCTTTATAAAAAAAAAATAATAATAAAAAATCATAACAGACCCCACCCCCATCACAGAGTCAGGATTGAAAATTTCTAGCCACCCCGGGGTGGGCTTTATAAAATAAAAAAATAAATAAAAAAATCATAACAGACCCCACCCCCATCACTGAGCCAGGATTGGACATTTCTAGCCACCCGGGTGTGGGCTTTATAAAAAATAAAAAAAATAAAAATTATAACAGACCCCCCTCCATTACTGAGCCAGGATTGGAAATTTCTAGCCACCCCGGGTGTGGGCTTTATAAAAAAAAAAATTAAAAAATTAAAAATCATAACAGACCCCACCCCCATCACAGAGCCAGGATTGGAACTTTCTATCCACCCCGGGTGTTGGCTTTAAAAAAAAAAAAAAAAAAATCATAACAGACCCCCCCCTCAGCCAGGATTGGAAATTTCTAGCCACCCCAGCTGTGGGCTTTATAAAAAAATAATAAAAAAAACAAATTCATAACAGACCCCCCCATTACTGAGCCAGGATTGGAAATGTCTAGCAACCCCGGGTGTGGGCTTTATTAAAATAAAATAATAATAAAAAATCATAACAGACCCCCCCCCCCCCCCATCACAGAGCCAGGATTTGAAATTTCTAGCCACCCCGGGGTCGGGCTTCATAAAAAAAATAATAAAATTATTTAAAAATAAAAAAATAAAAAATCACAACAGACCCCCCCCCCCCATCACTGAGCCAGGATTGGAACTTTCTAGCCACCCCGGGGTTGGGCTTTATAAAAAAAAAAAAAAAAAATCATAACAGACCCCCCCCCCCCCCCCCCCCCCCCATCACTGAGGCAGGATTGGAAATTTCTAGCCACCCCGGGGTTGGGCTTTATAAAAAAAATAAATAAAAAAAAATCATAACAGACCCCCCCCCCCCATCACTGAGCCAGTATTGGAAATTTCTAGCCACCCCAGGGTTGGGCTTTATAAAAAAAAAAAAAAAAAAAAATCATAACAGACCCCCCCCCCCCCCCCCCCCCCCCATCACTGAGGCAGGATTGGAAATTTCTAGCCACCCCGGGTGTGGGCCTTATAAAAAAAAATATATATATATTTAAAAAAAAAATTAAAAAAAATCATAACAGGCCCCCCCCATCACTGAGCCAGGATTGGAAATTTCTAGCCACCCCGGGTGTGGGCTTTATAAAACAAAAAAAAAAAAAGAATCATAACAGACCCCACCCCCCCCCCCCCATCACTGAGCCAGGATTGGAAAATTCTAGCCAACACGGGTGTGGGCTTTATAAAAAAAAAAAAAAAAATATTTAAAAAAAAATTTAAAAAAATCATAACAGACCCCCCCCCCCATCACTGAGCCAGGATTGGAAATTTCTAGCCACCCCGGGGGTGGGCTTTATAAAAAAAAATAAAAAAATAAAAAATCACAACAGACCCCCCCCCCCCATCACTGAGCCAGGATTGGAACTTTCTAGCCACCCCGGGGTTGGGCTTTATAAAAAAAAAAAAAAAAATCATAACAGACCCCCCCCCCCCCCCCCCCCATCACTGAGGCAGGATTGGAAATTTCTAGCCACCCCGGGGTTGGGCTTTATAAAAAAAATAAATAAAAAAAAATCATAACAGACCCCCCCCCCCATCACTGAGCCAGTATTGGAAATTTCTAGCCACCCCGGGGTTGGGCTTTATAAAAAAAAAAAAAAAAAAAAAATCATAACAGACCCCCCCCCCCCCCCCCCCCCCCCCCCATCACTGAGGCAGGATTGGAAATTTCTAGCCACCCCGGGTGTGGGCCTTATAAAAAAAAAATATATATATTTAAAAAAAAAAATAAAAAAAATCATAACAGGCCCCCCCCATCACTGAGCCAGGATTGGAAATTTCTAGCCACCCCGGGTGTGGGCTTTATAAAACAAAAAAAAACAAAAAATCATAACAGACCCCACCCCCCCCCCCCCCATCACTGAGCCAGGATTGGAAAATTCTAGCCACCCCGGGTGTGGGCTTTATAAAAAAAAAAATAAAAATAAAAAATCATAACAGACCCAACCCCCATCACTGAGCCAGGATCGGAAATTTCTAGCCACCCCGGGTGTGGGCTTTATAAAAAAAAAGTAAAAAAATTAAAAATCAAAATAGACCCCATCCCCATCACAGAGCCAGGATTGGAAATTTCTAGCCAACCCGGGGGTGGACTTTATAAAAAAAAATAATAATAATAAAAATCACAACAGACCCCCCCCCCCAATCACTGAGCCAGGATTGGAACTTTCTAGCCACCCCGGGTGTGGGCTTTATACAAAAAATAATAAAATAAAAAAATTAAAAAAAATAAAAAAATAAAAATTCATAACAGACCCCCACCCATCACTGAGCCAGGATTGGAAATTTCTAGCCAACCCGGGTGTGGGCTTTATAAAAAAAAAAAATAAAAAAAAATCATAACAGACCCCACCCCCATCACTGAGCCAGGATTGGAAATTTCTAGCCAACCCGGGTGTGGGCTTTATATAAAAAAAATGAAAAAAAAAATCATAACAGAGCCCCCCCATTACTGAGCCAGGATCGGAAATTTCTAGCCACCCCAGGTGTGGGCTTTATATAAAAAAAAAAATAATAATAATAATAATCATAAAAGACCCCCCCCACCCCCATTACTGAGCAAGTATTGGAAATTTCTAGCCACCCCGGGTGTGGGCTTTATAAAAAAAAATAAAAAAAATCATAACAGACCCCACCCCCATCACTGAGCCAGGATTGGAAATTTCTAGCCACCCTGGTGTGGGCTTTATAAAAAAAAATAAAAAAAATCATAACAGACCCCCCCCCCCATCACTGAGCCAGGATTGGAAATTTCTAGCCACCCCGGGTGTGGGCTTTATAAAAAAAAAAAAAAAAAAAAAAAAATCACAACAGACCCCCCCCCATCATTGAGCCAGGATTGGAACTTTCTAGCCACCCCGGGTGTGGGCTTTATAAAAAAAAAATTAAAAAAAAATCATAACAGACCCCCCCCCCACCCCCATCACTGAGCCAGGAATCAAAATTTCTAGCCCCCCGGGTGTGGGCTTTGTAAAAAAATAATAAAAAAAACAAATTCATAACAGACCCCCCCCATTACTGAGCCAGGATTGGAAATGACTAGCCACCCCGGGTGTGGGCTTGATAAAAAAAAAAAAAAAAAAAAAAAATCATAACAGACCCCCCCCCCCCCCCCCCCCCATCACAGAGCCAGGATTGGAAATTTCTAGCCACCCCGGGGGTGGGCTTTATAAAAAAAAAAAAATTAAAAAAAATCACAACAGACCCCCCCCCCCCCCCCCCCCCCATCACTGAGGCAGGATTGGAAATTTCTAGCCACCCCTGGTGTGGGCTTTATAAAAAAAAAATAAAAAAAATCATAACAGACCCCCCCCCCCCCCCATCACTGAGCCAGGATTGGAAATTTCTAGCCACCCCAAGTGTGGGCTTTATAAAAATAAATAAATAATAAAAAATCATAACAGACCCAAACCCCATCACTGAGCCAGGATTGGAAATTTCTAGCCACCCCGGGGGTGGGCTTTATAAAAAAAAATTAAATAAAAAAAAATCACAGCAGACCCCCCCCCCCCATCACTGAGCCAGGATTGGAACTTTCTAGCCACCCCTGGTGTGGGCTTTATAAAAAAAAAAATTAAAAAAAATCATAACAGACCCCCCCCACCCCCATCACTGAGCCAGGATTGGAAATTTCTAGCCACCCCGGGTGTGGGCTTTATAAAAAAATAATAAAAAAAACAAATTCATAACAGACCCCCCCCATTACTGAGCCAGGATTGGAAATGACTAGCCACCCCGCGTGTGGGCTTGATAAAAAAAAAATAATAATAAAACTTCATAACAGACCCCCCCCCCCCCATCACAGAGCCAGGATTGGACATTTCTAGCCAACCCGGGGGTGGGCTTTATAAAAAAAAAAAAAAAAAAAAAAATCACAACAGACCCCCCCCCCATCACTGAGGCAGGATTGGAAATTTCTAGCCACCCCGGGTGTGGGCTTTATAAAAAAAATAATAAAATTATTTTAAAAAAAAAATAAAAAAATCATAACAGCCCCCCCCCCCCCATCACTGAGCCAGGATTGGAAATTTCTAGCCACCCCGGGGGTGGGCTTTATAAAAAAAAAAAAAATAAAATAAAAATCACAACAGACCCCCCCCCCATTACTGAGCCAGGATTGGAAATGACTAGCCACCCCGGGTGTGGGCTTGATAAAAAAAAAATTATAATAAAAAATCATAACAGACCCCCCACCCCCCCCCCCCCATCACTGAGGCAGGATTGGAAATTTCTAGCCACCCCGGGTGTGGGCTTTATAAAAAAATAATAAAATTATTTAAAAAAAAAAAAAAAAAAATCATAACAGACCCCCCCCATCACTGAGCCAGGATTGGAAATTTCTAGCCACCCCGGGTGTGGGCTTTATAAAAAAAAAAAAAAAAAAATCATAACAGACCCCACCCCCATCACTGAGCCAGGATTGGAAATTTCTAGCCACCCCGGGTTTGGGCTTTATAAAAAAAAAAAAAAAAAATCATAACAGACCCCCCCCCCCCCATCACTGAGCCAGGATAGGAAATTTCTAGCCACCCCGGGTGTGGGCTTTATAAAAAAATAAATAAATAAATAAAAATCATAACAGACCCCGCCCCCATCACAGAGCCAGGATTTGAAATTTCTAGCCACCCCGGGGGTGGGCTTTATAAAAAAAAAAAAAAAAAAAAAAATCACAGCAGACCCCCCCCCCCCCCCCCCCCCCCCCATCACTGAGCCAGGATTGGAGCTTTCTAGCCACCCCGGGTGTGGGCTTTATAAAAAATAAAAAATAAAAAAATTATAACAGACCCCCCCCCACCCCCATCACTGAGGCAGGATTGGAAATTTCTAGCCACCCCGGGTGTGGGCTTTATAAAAAAAATAATGAAATTATTTTTAAAAAAAATTAAAAAAATCATAACAGACCCCCCCCCCCATCACTGAGCCAGGATTGGAAATTTCTAGCCACCCCGGGTGTGGGCTTTATAAAAAAATAATAAAAAAAACAAATTCATAACAGACCCCCCCCATTACTGAGCCAGGATTGGAAATGACTAGCCACCCCGGGTGTGGGCTTGATAAAAAAAAAAATAAAATAAAAAATCATAACAGACCCCCCCCCCCCCCCCCCCCCCCCATCACAGAGCCAGGATTGGACATTTCTAGCAAACCCGGGGGTGGGCTTTATAAAAAAAAAAAAAAAAAAAAAAATCACAACAGACCCCGCCCCCATCACTGAGGCAGGATTGGAAATTTCTAGCCACCCCGGGTGTGGGCTTTATAAAAAAAATAATAAAATTATTTAAAAAAAAAAATAAAAAAATCATAACAGCCCCCCCCCCCCCATCACTGAGCCAGGATTGGAAATTTCTAGCCACCCCGGGGGTGGGCTTTATAAAAAAAAAATAATAATAATAAAAATCACAACAGACCCCCCCCCATTACTGAGCCAGTATTGGAAATGACTAGCCACCCCGGGTGTGGGCTTGATAAAAAAAAAATAATAATAAAAAATCATAACAGACCCCCCACCCCCCCCCCCCCCATCACTGAGGCAGGATTGGAAATTTCTAGCCACCCCGGGTGTGGGCTTTATAAAAAATAATAAAATTATTTAAAAAAAAAAAAAAAAAAATCATAACAGACCCCCCCCATCACTGAGCCAGGATTGGAAATTTCTAGCCACCCTGGGTGTGGGCTTTATAAAAAAAAAAAAAAAAAAATCATAACAGACCCCACCCCCATCACTGAGCCAGGATTGGAAATTTCTAGCCACCCCGGGTTTGGGCTTTATAAAAAAAAAAAAAAAAAATCATAACAGACCCCCCCCCCATCACTGAGCCAGGATTGGAAATTTCTAGCCACCCCGAGTCTGGGCTTTATAAAAAAAAAAAAAAAAAAAAAAATCATAACAGACCCAACCCCCATCACTGAGCCAGGATAGGAAATTTCTAGCCACCCCGGGTGTGGGCTTTATAAAAAAATAAATAAATAAATAAAAATCATAACAGACCCCGCCCCCATCACAGAGCCAGGATTTGAAATTTCTAGCCACCCCGGGGGTGGGCTTTATAAAAAAAAAAATAAAAAAAAAATCATAACAGACCCCCCCCCCCCCCCTTCACAGAGCCAGGATTGGAAATTTCTAGCAACCCCGGGTGTGGGCTTTATACAAAAAATAATAAAATAAAAAAAATAAATAAATAAAAAAATAAAAATTCATAACAGACCCCCACCCATCACTGAGCCAGGATTGGAAATTTCTAGCCACCTCTGGTGTGGGCTTTATAAAAATAAAAAAAATAAAAAATCATAACAGACCCCCCCCCATCACTGAGCCAGGATTGGAAATTTCTAGCCACCCGGGTGTGGGCTTTATAAAAAATAAAAAAAAATCATAACAGACCCCCCCCCCCATCACTGAGCCAGGATTGGAAATTTCTAGCCACCCCGGGGGTGGGCTTTATAAAAAAAATAAAAATAAAAATCATAACAGACCCCCCCCCCCATCACTGAGCAAGGAATGGAAATTTCTAGCCACCCCGGGTGTGGGCTTTATAAAAATAAAAAAAATAAAAAATCATAACAGACCCCCCCCCGCCCCCCCATCACTGAGCCAGGATTGGAAATTTCTAGCCACCCGGGTGTGGGCTTTATAAAAAAAAAAAAAAAAATCATAACAGACCCCCCCCCCCCATCACTGAGCCAGGATTGGAAATTTCTAGCCACCCCGGGGGTGGGCTTTATAAAAAAAATAAAAATAAAAATCATAACAGACCCCCCCCCCCCCCCCCTATCACTGAGCAAGGATTGGAAATTTCTAGCCACCCCGGGTGTGGGCTTTATAAAAATAAAAAAAAAATAAAAAATCATAACAGACCCCGACCCCATCACTGAGCCAGGATCGGAAATTTCTAGACACCCCGGGGGTGGGCTTTATGAAAAAAAATAAAATTAAAAAAAATCACAACAGACCCCACCCCCCTTCACTGAGCCAGGATTGGAACTTTCTAGCCACCCCGGGTGTCGGCTTTATAAAAAAAAATAAAAAATAAAAAATCATAACAGACCCCACCCCCATCACTGAGCCAGGATCGGAAATTTCTAGCCACCCCGGGGTTGGACTTTATAAAAAAAAATAAAATAATATAAAGTCACAACAGACCCCCCCCCCATCACTGAGCCAGGATTGGAACTTTCTAGCCACCCCGGGTGTGGGCTTTATAAAAAAAACAAAAAAAAACAAATTCATAACAGACCCCCCCCATTACTGAGCCAGGATTGGAAATGACTAGCCACCCCGGTTGTGGGCTTGATAAAAAAAAGATAATAATAAAAAATCATAACAGACCCCCCCCCCCATCACAGAGCCAGGATTGGAAATTTCTAGCCACCCGGGTGTGGGCTTTTTAAAATAAAAAATAAAAATCATAACAGACCCCCCCACCCCCCTTCACTGAGGCAGGATTGGAAATTTCTAGCCACCCCGTGTGTGGGCTTTATAAAAAAAATAATAAAATTATATTAAAAAAAAATTAAAAAAATCATAACAGACCCCCCCCCCCCCCCCATCACTGAGCCAGGATTGGAAATTTCTAGCCACCCCGGGTGTGGGCTTTATAAAAAATAAAAAAAAATAAAAATCATAACAGACCCCACCCCCATCACTGAGGCAGGATTGGAAATTTCTAGCCACCTGGGTGTGGGCTTTATAAAAAAAAAAAAAAAAATCATAAAAGACCCCCCCCATCACTGAGCCAGGATTGGAAATTTCTAGCCACCCCGGGTGTGGGCTTTATAAAAAAAAAATGAAAAAAAAAAATTCATAACAGACCCCCCCCATTACTGAGCCAGGACTGGAAATGTCTAGCCACCCCGAGTGTGGGCATGATAAAAAAAATAAAATAAAAAAAAATCATAACAGACCCCCCCCCCCCCCATCACAGAGCCAGGATTGGAAATTTCTAGCCACCACGGGGGTGGGCTTTATAAAAAAAATAATAAAATAAAAAAATCACAACAGACCCCATCCCCCATCACTGAGGCAGGATTGGAAATTTCTAGCCACCTCGGGTGTGGGCTTTATACAAAAAATAATGAAATTAAAAAAAATAAAAAATAAAAAAATAAAAAATCATAACAGACCCCCCCCCCCCCCATCACTGAGCCAGGATTGGAAATTTCTAGCCAGCCCGGGTGTGGGCTGTATAAAAAAAATAAAAAAAAAATCATAACAGACCCCACCCCCATCACTGAGCCAGGATTGTAAATTTCTAGCCACCCGGGTGTGGGCTTTATAAAAAATAAAAAATAAAATCATAACAGACCCCCCCCCCCCAATCACTTAGTCAGGATTGGAAATTTCTAGCCACCCCGGGTGTGGGCTTTATAAAAAAAATAAAATAATAAAAAATCATAACAGACCCCACCCCCATCACAGAGTCAGGATTGGAAATTTCTAGCCACCCCGGGGGTGGGCTTTATAAAAAAAAATAAAATAAAAAAAAATCACAACAGACCCCCCCCCCCCCCCCCCATCACAGAGACAGGATTGGAAATTTCTAGCCAACCCGGGTGTGGGCTTTATAAAAAAAAAAAAAAAAAAAAAAAATCACAACAGACCCCCCCCCCCATCACTGAGGCAGGATTGGAAATTTCTAGCCACCTCGGGTGTGGGCTTTATACAAAAAATAATAAAATTAAAAAAAATAAAAAATAAAAAAATAAAAAATCATAACAGACCCCCCCCCCCCCATCACTGAGCCAGGATTGGAAATTTCTAGCCAGCCCGGGTGTGGGCTTTATAAAAAAAAAATAAAAAAAATCATAACAGACCCCACCCCCATCACTGAGCCAGGATTGTAAATTTCTAGCCACCCGGGTGTGGGCTTTATAAAAAAAAAAAAAAAAAATCATAACAGACCCCCCCCCCCAATCACTTAGCCAGGATTGGAAATTTCTAGACACCCCGGGTGTGGGCTTTATAAAAAAAATAAAATAATAAAAAATCATAACAGACCCCACCCCCATCACAGAGTCAGGATTGGAAATTTCTAGCCACCCCGGGGGTGGGCTTTATAAAAAAAAATAAAATAAAAACAAATCACAACAGACCCCCCCCCCCCCCCATCACAGAGACAGGATTGGAAATTTCTAGCCACCCCGGGGGTGGGCTTTATAAAAAAAAAAAAAAAAAATCATAACAGACCCCACCCCCATCACTGAGCCAGGATTGGACATTTTTAGCCACCCCGGGTGTGGGCTTTATAAAAAAAAAAAAAAAAAAAATCATAACAGACCCCCCCCCCCCCATCACAGAGCCAGGATTGGAAATTTCTAGCCACCCCGGGTGTGGGCTTTATAAAAAAAAAAAAAAAAAAAAAAAATCACAACAGACCCCACCCCCATCACTGAGCCAGGATTGTAAATTTCTAGCCACCCGGGTGTGGGCTTTATAAAAAAAAAAAAAAAAAAAATCATAACAGACCCCCCCCCCCCCCCCCATCACAGAGCCAGGATTGGAAATTTCTAGCCAGCCCGGGTGTGGGCTTTATAAAAAAATTAAAAAAAAAATCATAACAGACCCCACCCCCATCACTGAGCCAGGATTGTAAATTTCTAGCCACCCGGGTGTGGGCTTTATAAAAAAAAAAAAAAAAAATCATAACAGACCCCCCCCCCCCCAATCACTGAGCCAGGATTGGAAATTTCTATCCACCCCGGGTGTCGGCTTTATAAAAAAAATAAAATAGTAAAAAATAATAACAGACCCCACCCCATCACAGAGTCAGGATTGGAAATTTCTAGCCACCCCGGGGGTGGGCTTTATAAAAAAAAAAAAAATAAAAAAAAATCACAACAGACCCCCCCCCCCCCATCACAGAGACAGGATTGGAAATTTCTAGCCACCCCGGGGGTGGGCTTTATAAAAAAAAAAAAAAAAAATCATAACAGACCCCACCCCTATCACTGAGCCAGGATTGGACATTTTTAGCCACCCCGGGTGTGGGCTTTATAAAAAAAAAAAAAAATCATAACAGACCCCCCCCCCCCCCCCCCCCCCCCCATCACAGAGCCAGGATTGGAAATTTCTAGCCACCCCGGGGGTGGGCTTTATAAAAAAAAAAATTATTTTTTTTAAATTAAATAAAAAAATAAAAATTCATAACAGACCCCCACCCATTACTGAGCCAGGATTGGAAATTTCTAGCCAACCCGGCTGTGGGCTTTATAAAAAAATGAAAAATAAAAAATCATAACAAATCCCCCACCATCACTGAATCAGGATTGGAAATTTCTAGCCACCCCGGGTGTGGGCTTTATGAAAAAAAATAAATAAAAAAAAATCATAACACACCCCACCCCCATCACTGAGCCAGGATTGGAAATTTCTAGCCACCCCGAGTGTGGGCTTTATAAAAAAAAATAAAAATAAAAAATCATAACAGGCCCAACCCCCATCACTGAGCCAGGATAGGAAATTTCTAGCCACCCCGGGTGTGGGCTTTATAAAAAAATAAAAAATAAAATAAAAATCATAACAGACCCCGCCCCCATCACTGAGCGAGGATTGGAAATTTCTAGCCACCCGGGTGTGGGCTTTATATATAAAAAAAAAAAAAAAAAATCATAACAGACCCCCCCCCATTACTGAGCCAGGATTGGAAATTTCTAGGAACCCCAGGTGTGGGCTTTATAAAAAAATAATTAAAAAAACAAATTCATAACAGACCCCCCCCCCCCACCCCCATCACTGAGCCAGGATTGGAAATTTCTAGCCACCCCGGGTGTGGGCTTTATAAAAAAATAATTTAAAAAACAAATTCATAACAGACCCCCCCCATTACAGACAGACAGACAGACAGACA